>CM053507.1:23197349-23379522 GCA_028627145.1 Eidolon dupreanum
AGTGCAGTCCTACCTCTCCGGAACTTCCTTTACGGTAGAAGGGAGTTTGATTGTAATTATATGGAGTTGTGGCAAAACCACTGGGATTCATCTCTGGAACATTTCTCATACTTATCTTTGTATTTCCTGTCTTCTGGTAATTGCCCTAGTTTCTCTTAGCTGCTCTTAGCTGCTATTATAGTAACCTCATAACTGACTTCCCTATCTTTCTTATCCCCTGGTCTATGAGACCTATTGCTTTTTAAGTAATCTTCATAAAGGATGGCTCCAATTTTGTCAGTCCCCTTGCTGATGTGTTATTTTATAGAATTCAGGGCCCTTCATGATCTATCATTTTTTGCCTTGATTAGTAGAAATTATCCCCCATTAAATATCTTTTCTCTTGTGCAATTAGAATCTTTTCACTCTCTAAATCTACCTGGTATTTTCTGTCCTCTAAGCTTTTGTTCAATGTTCTTCCATATTCCTCAAAGCATCCCACCCAAGTAGTTCTTAATCAGAAATGTGTACATGAAATTGAAATCTGTGTTGATGTCTTCCTGAGTTAGTATCACATCTATAGCTGCCTTCAGATTACCCAGGATTGTCTAGCAGTAGCGATCTCAAAAATATGCTCATTCCACTCAAGTTGTCCACTGTGGATTATCTTTCATCTTTATACTCAAGGGCATTTTTAGATACCTCCATCCCCATTCCATAAGGAGATAAGGGCATAAGGGTTGAGGATGCCTCATACCCAGAGGAGCATCTTCCCCTTCACCAGTAGTTGGTATTGGTAGTAAGTTGGTGTTGATCTGAACCAGAACAAGATTCCTCCCAAAGTCCTAACAAAACTCATCTTCATTACACACAGATAAATGGTTCAAAAGTTTGTAAATTCTGTGACTTCCCTGGCTTGGGGTTGAAAGTGGTGAGTATAATAAACTTATTGGGGAGCTCAAAAAATAAAGAGAAAATTATAAAATAGAAGTCCTATTGTAAAGATATTTTAAAATGTGTTTAGCCTACAGAATGAACCAATTGACTCC
Source organism: Eidolon dupreanum (assembly GCA_028627145.1). NCBI lineage: Eukaryota > Metazoa > Chordata > Mammalia > Chiroptera > Pteropodidae > Eidolon > Eidolon dupreanum. The sequence continues at coordinate 23,198,378 of CM053507.1, forward strand.
ACCTGAAAGATCAAGAATACTTTATCAAGTGTTTTACTTCCTTTCTTTTGTTCTCTCCCTCCCTCCCCCACTGCCTGATCTTTTTTTCATCCTTTCTTGTGTGTGTGTGTGTGTGTGTGTGTGTGTGTGTGTGTGTGTGTGTGTGTGTCTTAGTGAAAAACTGGGAGCAAGGTGGATAAGCAAAGCATATGGCCTTAAAGAGTTATAAATCAGCTTACAAGAGATAAGTCAAATGATAAAGCGATAGCGAGAAATTCTAGGTGTATAATGTGTAGGGACGGATGGTGAAACAAGGAGAGATGAAGTTAAATGGAGGTTGTGATTTCATTTGAAGGCATAAGTGAGAATTAAATTGATCATTGTTATAAAAATGAGAATTTGGAAAGAACTTGTAAATCATTTACAGAGCAAAATAACCTATATAAGGCACATGCCAAATATATATGATCACTCAGAAATATCCTGAGTGATTAACAATAAGAATGACAATAGTTATTTAACATGATAATCGAAGTAAGGAGAAAAAGGAAGCAATGCAAAGTGTGATATGTGGAAAAAAGTCTCCAGATTCATTTCTACTGAGTCTCTGTTTTCTCCTTGTGTAAAATAGGAATTAGGGTTCTAAGGCTGTTGCCTTGGCTCACAGGGCTGTTGTCAAGATGAAACAAGATAATATTTGTGAAGTCATCTTGAAAAACTCATACATTTTCTACAGATTAAGGTATTAATAGCAACTTTTTAAGAGGCAGGGCACTTGCCATATCGTAAGGTATTAGAAAGATAAAGTACTTATTCTCAAAATTAAATTTAAGACCATGTACAGTTACCCAGTTTTTAGTTTGTTAAAGTGATTTCTAAGCTTGGAAGAATTCAGTGTAAATCTTTAAAAGGCTAAAATGTAGGGCTACTCCCTGACCTCAGGTCTCTTAACTGGTGCTCATACTCTGCGTGTTCAGATCAGGCTTCTGTCTGGGAAGTCAATGGAGAAAGGTTAGCATGATTATAGTGGTTCACAATCCAGCCCTGGGCAAATTATTATCAGGGGATGATGTAATGTTAGTATCTTTCACTGTATCATGTACTGTTGGCACATCTCTTGCCATTTCTAATTTTGAATGCTTTGCTCTCTTGGTTTATTTGCTTTACTATTTATCTATTTTATTGGGATAATAATTTAGAATCAAATATAAAAGATAAATAAAATAAGAGCAATGAATATATATAAAATAAATAAAATAGATATTAAAATAGAACCAAAGAATCAGTCTTGTTGTTTTTATCCTTTCTTTTAGTTTTATATTTTATTCATTTTAGTTTTTTATCATTTCTTTCATCTGATGTTCATTGATTTCTTTTTATTTGTACTTTTATAAAAATGTTAATATGAGCATTTATTTTCTTTATTTTTAATATTTCATTAATGTAGACAATTTTGAAGGTATTGCTATATTCTGTAAATTTGATATATTCTGTAAAATTATATTTTCTCTTTTATTTTTTTAGAGAATGTATAATTTTAGTTTTATATTCTTTGACACAAGGCATATTTAGGATTCTATTTCTTAATTTTCAGAGTTAAGGTGTTTTAAGATTAAATGTATTTTTTATTTCTAAATTTTTGGAAAATAATCGTGAACCATGGCTTTACTTTTTAAACTTTTAGTAGCTCTTTGTGCAAGACAATAATCTTTATTTTTTTAACTTGGTAGATTTTTATAACAGAGCAAATATATGTTTTTTCTTTAATAGATTTACTAAATCAAATTTGGTGATCTTATTTATTGAATTCCACTATGTCCTTGCTTATTTTTGGTCACTAGTTCTGTTGAATTTTGGAATAGTTACTAAAATGTTTCTATTATTTTATATTTATTATATTCTAATTGTATTTATAGTGGTTTTTGGATTAATATGTTGGGCAGATATTTAAATGCTGTTGTTTACTGTTATAGTGTTTATATTCTATGTAAAATGAGTATTTTATCATTATAGAATTTTCTTCTTTACCGTGTTTAGTGTTTCTGTTTAATCTTGGTTTATTTGGTTAAGTATTGCTTTTTCCCATCATCTACTTTTCAGCTTTGTGAATTTATATATTTATTCTTTTGCTTTTGCCTGCAAAATATTTTCCATCATGAGTTCAATCTCAGATTCTCATTCTTTAAATCCGGTCTCAACCATGACCTTCAATTCACCTAAAGAATATTTTAATTCGAAAACAATGTTTTCAGTTTTCAGAAACTATTTTTTATGATGTAACTGAGCAAATGCCCTTGCTATTTTGTTGTTGTTGTTCAAGTTGTCAACTGTCTTTTTATATAATTACATTCCATTTGGGGCGAACTTTTATGGCTTTGCCTCACCACTTGCTTCCCTAACATGGACTCCAGTAGGGCTCATGCTTAGCTGCTGAGATACTTAAGTAAAGGCAGGACCAACATGTCACTGGAGACCAGCTACCTAGAGACTTGAAAGCTATTTCATTCTCCTGTCAGGGCATCAGCTGTCAAAGCTGTCACGCTCTAACCCTTAAGATTCAGGTAAAATCTGCTGACCTTTTCAGTTCTCTGCAGCTCTCCTGTACCCAGATCACCCCAAAGATAATCATGGGTATTTAGCTGCTTTCCCATTTAGGGCAAGATTACAACTTATAGTCAGTTTTGCAAAGGAATAAAAATGCAAGCCAAAACCTAGCTCTTGTTCTACTCCCCAAACTTGTACACCAACATTGGGCTTTGTCCACCTGAGGGAAGGGACACCTAGTTTTATACACTAAGGGCACCATCTGCTTACCAAGTTATCTGCCCAGAGAAGATGCTTTATTTTTAATCATTTATCCAAAGGAGACACCTTTCCTGGTTTCCCAAAGGTGGCAGAGTATAGACGAATGGAGTCCCACCCTCTGGAGTCCACAAGTTCTCACATACACTCTCTCTTTCTCTCTTTCTTTCTGCCTCTTCCTCTCTTTCTCCCAAGCTCACACTAATCCTTACCTCAGAATTTTCAAATTGCAGTCTCCTGGCTTATTTTAGGGTCTGAGACTGAGAAGAAAGAAATGGAAATCTTTTACTAGTTCTCACCATTCTGGATTCTGGCAAGGCAGGAAGTCTCCCCAAGCCCTCTACACCACCTCCTTTTTTCTCCCAGAGGCAGCTTTGCTCAGTAGATAGAGGTAGCTAGTTTTTTAATTGGCATTGAATGGGTATGAGCGGCATGGACTCATTCGGATGTCATTTTCCTGGAATCTCATGCATTCTCTATGAATTATAAATTCTCAAAGGCTATCTATTTAAGTATTGGTATAGTAGCGTAAACTAAATAACATGCATTGCTCAAGTGCTAGCCTCCCACTCATCTCTGCAGCCACATCTAGCACATCTCTTCTGCTATCATCTGCCAGTCCAGCCGCTTTGACTTGCTTTTAGTGCCTCAAGTATTCTTGCTTTCTCAAGTCTCAAGGCTCTTCACACATGTGCTCTTTGTTCATATTAATTCCTATTCATCATGCAAATCTCAGACCAGGAGACTTCTTTCAGGCAGGCTTTCCTGAACACCTCAGCCAGACGAGGTCTTATGGACTAGGCTGTTGTCGTCATTGCACTTTTCGTAACATTCATATGAGCCTCTGTCCCTGCGACAGGCTGCAACCTCTATGCAAGTAAGTCTGGTCTATAACTGCTGTATCTGCCGCACCTAGAATAGCACTTAAACAGTAGGAGCCAGTGGGATTTTTATGAATAGAATTAAGTACTAAAACTAACATTTTTTTGCTATACTCTGCAACCTTCATAAAAAAAGACTAAAAACTTGACTTAATTTTGCATGGATCTTTCAAGAATCCCTTAAATTATACCACATAAGTAGCTCTACTTATAATACTATCAAATGTTCTTGAAAATAAGTGTTTCATATCGCAAAAAAAGTTTAAAGTTTTAATTCACTCTCCCAAGATTGCAAAAATTATGAGTGGCTATAAAGCAAGATGACCTGGACATGTTTCTTCACCCAGACTGCCTATGTTTATATCTTTGCCCTATCCCCACTAGGTGAATAGTGATGGGCAAGATATCATCATTATGTACTTCAGTTTTCTCACCTGTGAAATGAAGACAATAGTTTGTATCTCAATGGATTGTTGTACAGATTTAATTGTTGTATAGTTTTAATGTGTTTATATGCGTGAAGTTCTTAGGATAGATACCAGCTGGCTTACAGTAAATTCTCGATAAAATGAGCTCTCTTATCATTGGAGTTTGGCTGACATAGTTTCAGATATCACTTCTATATCGTGTAAATTTGGACAAATTACTTATCATCTCTAAGTTTCAGTGTTTATATTAGTAAAATATGATTAACAAAATATTAAATAATAATATTCAGGGGTCAGTGCCTCACATAAGCAACAGGTATACAGGTAATGATTATTCTGATTGCCTTTTTTTTTCTAGGTTCTGGTTTTAGAAAGGCATGGCAGATTACATGCATTGTTTAATCTAGAAGGAAAATAAAAAAGACACTTCTGTTTCAAATAAAAGAAAATTACTTATGAAAAAGCTAAATTCTACAACACATTGCTGACCACCATGATTGTCTCACTAGCTTCTAGAGGCTAGAATTTTGGGAAACTCTATCCCAGAGAAGTCATAAACACAGGACAGAGAGAATCAAATGGAGGGACATTTGTATCATATTTCATTCTGCTGCATTAGGATTTATTTCACTATGTCTTTGCAAAGAAATGTCGAAGATTAGATGCATTATTAACATTTTATTGTTCCAATTATTGTTGTTATTGCTTACGGAGTCTTGGGAGTGCTTTTTATTCCTCTTCTTTCTTTTTACATAATCAATTAGTTTTGAATTCACCTTACATAGCTGCTATGTTTTAAAAGGTTATATATTTTCATAATTCTGCTTAAATTACTCTCTTTTCTAGATCATACAAATTCTCTTCGATGTTATCATATATGCATTTAAATCTCACTTGCCAGTTTTGGCAAAACTTTATAAAATCACTGTACCCTGTTTTTGCCCCTGGAGTCTATTAAGCTCAGGTTTTAGGACCAAGATTTTAGGGGATAAAAAGGAAAATAAAATGAAAGCATTTGCAATGTTTTCTGTGCACATTTGCACTGTGAAATCACTTTTAACAGACCCACACAACTAATTAGCAGATCTTTATTTTGCTACATTTCTGGCCAAGTCAATGTGACAGGATATGGGAAGTCATACCAATTAACAGGCCTGAGCAAGCTTCTCATTTGACAAACATTTAATAAGCAATAAAACAAAAACTTGGAGGTTCTGAAACTCACTGGTGGAAAAAGAGAGAGGAGCTCTGTTGCTTATCTGAAATAAAGAAGAAACTCAATTAAGCTAACAAGATGCAAGCTGTAAAATTTTTTTTTTTCAGAGTTGAGCTGAATTTTTAGTTTAGCAAGCAATTTCGAGAGGTCATCTTGTTCTTCCTTTCCTTCCCTGTCTACATTACAGCACAGCTGTGCAGCACACTGCCTGCTTTCTTTCTGAGAAATAGTCCTCTATAATGGGGATGGCCATGAAGGAATATGAGATTTCTGTTTAAAATGCTAATGAAGATATGGCATTTCCAGACCTAATTTCAAACTTTTGTAAATTTCGTGTGATCATCTTTTAATAATTTTAAGGGCTAATTATGTCTGTGCCTCTCCCTGCCTTCTTCCTGATCTATGTCTCTGATTCTAATACTGTTCTAGACAGCTCACTAAACCTGACTGAAATGAATTCACGCCATCTGTCATATGTCTCCAGGCATTTCCTTATGAGCTAGCCTTTCCCGTGTTTCTTTATCATTCAATGAAAAGGTTTCATGTCAATTTTTAAAAATTTTATCAAGACCTTTATGTCTCGAATATTAACATCTATATTTGTAAGAAATTTTAACTTACATGTTGTCTCTCATTTATAATTGGTCAACTGTAAAAAATTATAGAACATGTGAACCAACAAATTAAAGTAAAACTTCATTATTTAAATTAAAAATTATTTTCTATCAACTGGAAGCAAATGGCATTTTTATTGCAAGATTTTAGTGCATTTGAAGTATAGCTTATGTTAAAATAAAAATTTTTCATTAATGTTGTCTTCTAACTTAATTCTGTTATAATCTTAATTTTTGTAATTACTGAAACAACATTAAAAAAATGAAATAAAACTAAGAATAATCAATGTGTTACTTTTTAACTCATTCAAAATTTACTTATTCAAACATTTGTTTTTATATACTATCCAATTTCATGTTATTTAATTTAAAAGTTAAATTTATTGAACACAGACTCTAAGTTAGAATTCTTGTTAAGAATAAGATGCAGAGGTTAGCCAACAGATGTGGCCACTGGACTCTAAGTGCTATGAAAGGCATATAAGAAAATAATTCTGTAGCAGCAATGTGAGCTGTGAGTTTTAGCCCAAAGTAATTATTTTTGTTTTTCTATTGAATTAATTTGTAGTTATCTGATCTTTGCCAGCCTCTTACTATTGTAAAGTGTATATTGCATACAGGTTCTATAATGTTCAAAGAAAGATCATAATATTCTAATTACCAACGTTATTCACAAGAACAACATGACTATGAATGCTTACTTTATACAGGACAACAAATTAACAGTTGACATATTTTGATATTTAGACAGTGTCTTTAGACATCTTTTATATGACACAGTGTTCTTGTAGGCTTCTTATTCAAATGCATTTACGCTTTTTATTGATTTTCCAGGTGCAAAACTGATCTCACATTCATTAACATTAATATGAGAAAAACTAGCTTGCTGAAAATCAAAGCAGTGTTACATTTTGAAGGTAGGAAATTCCCTTTACAGTGAATTGGGAATATTCCCAGAGCAAAAGACTCCTAATTAAACATTATTCTTTGGTATAAAATGTCTTCATTTACTTTGATACATTTATGGTAATCACTAGAACTGCAAGAAATTATCTATTCAGGACAGTGCTAGGAGTTTGCAATTTGTAAGTTTAGAAATATGAATACATCTTCCAATACCAAAAACAAAAAACAAAAAAAACTGTATCTTGTGGTACTTAAACTGTTTTTTTTCCACTTGTTTCTTTTATTCTGTTTTCTACTTTTGATTCTATTGTATACTTCTCATATGTTTATTTATATGTTTATTAATGTTAAATATAAAATAAGTTCCTTGTACATAGGAAGGATTAATAATCTCAGGGAGGAAAAAAAAAAGCAAAACACAAAGAAGGGAATTCTAAGATCTTTCTGTTTTTGTTTGTTTGTTTTCTTTGTTTGTTTTTAATGATGCAGGATCAGGTAAGATGAAAACAAAGACATGATAACACTATAATCGAAAGGGTTACACAGATGTGGTAATGAGGTTGTTGGTCCACTGTGGTGAGTATCACTAATGCTATGTGAGGCCACGTGGAAAAAGCCCCGGAGCTATAGAAAACATTTTCATATCAGAATGTTCCCCACAAAGCAAACTTAGGTATTTAGTAGTAGCAGTACAGTAGCAGTAGCAGTAGCAGTAGCAGTAGTATTAGTAGTAGTAGTAGTTCTAGTTCTAATAAACAACAACAACAACACAAGGTTATCCGCAGACACTGCTTTTTCACTGGAATAGCTCTGTGTGTAGCCTGTCACATTATGTTGGCATCAGTGACTAAGCATGGACTTCTGTGTATCATTTATATGTTTTTTGGTTTATGAGAAAAAATTCTTTCACCAGTTCATAGAACCATGTCTGTGCATTCTAGATTTTTCCATTTTCATCACTACATTCGCTTATTGCAGGAGGCCATCAAAAAACATGTTCCAATTCAAATCTACTTTGGAGAATTAGATTTTTGTTTCAATTGATTGAGGTGAAAGAAAATCTAAATTTTCATTATTAGATAGAGTTTATGTTATATAAAACATTACCAAAAACATTATGTTGTCCTTGTTTACCTGTAGTTTTGCATTTAAGAATTAAATAATACCACTTAAAAGGCAAATATGAGGTATAACTTCTACCTTTGCATAACAAATGAAAATTAATATTTAGGGAAATGTTTTGAACAATGAATACTTACTATTAACTATAATAGATCATCTTAATTGGATTCCCAAATATTTCTCAAAATTATTAATGACAAAGGAAGAGTAATTTAAAGATAATAAATAATTTTAAAATAAAATTTCTGAAGACTTGCAATTTAATTTTTTATAAGCAGACAATCACATTTTAAGCTCACTTATTCTAACTCAGGGTATTTACATGTCCTAGATTTGACATTTAAATTGTGAGTAATCATAGTTACAGATTTGTAGGCAAATTTCACCCAGCATGAGTGAGATATCCAGCACACACACAAAAAGATGAGTAGTTAAAAAAGAGACATTTAAAAAGGTTAAATAACATTATTAAAGCATTGCATAGCAGAAACAGGAAGGAAGGTAAAAGAGTTTCTGTACTTAAAAGATAGTGCTGAGCTTGTAAGACCTTTGAGCAAAGTTAGCAAACGTTTTCCAATTGAGTTAATTTGAAGAGTTTAAACAAAGCTAGAAGTGAAGACACTTATCTCTGCCAAGTCCCATTAAAAGACTTTAGGGTGGGGTTTGATTTTAAAGTACTAGGATAATTATTTTCATTGTGTACAGATGCACAATAGCAGTATATACTACTATTACTATTACTACTACTACTACTAATAATAATAATAATAATAGTAATAATAATTACAGAAACAGGACACTGTATTTTACCTTATTTCTTCCAAAAGTCTGTCCCATACCACAAATATCTAGTTCCTTCAGGTTTTAATCAGTTGACAAAAATAATGCCTAAAATACTGCTCCGAAGTGTTGTAGTGAGGATTAGAGGACATATAAAATATTTTTTTCTGTCTTTATTGAAATATAATAGACAATTAGTTGTTCATATTTACATTGTACAATTCAATGATTTTTTTTTCAATTATACTTGGCATACAATAACATACCAGTTTCAGTTGTATAGCATATTAATCAGAGATCCACATAACTTGCAAAGCAATCACCCCACTAAATCTAGTACCCCTCTTCCCCCTTACATATTTATTACAACATTATTAACCATCTTCCCCATGCTACACTCTACATCTCCATGTCTATTCTGCAACTATCCATTTGTACCTCTTAATCTCTTTGCCCTTTTTCGCCGTCCCCCGCAACTCCCTCCCATCTACTAGCCCTGCAAATATTCTCTTTATCTATGATTTTATTTCCACTTTTGTTGTTGTTTATTTTGTTCTTTAGATTCCACATATATGTGAAATTATGCAAGATTTGTCTTTCTCTATCTGACCCATTTCATTCAGACCAATACTCTCTAGGTCCATCAAGGTAATATCTTTTTCTATCCCCTTCCTTTTCATCTGTGTGTATATAAAATATTTTTTAATCACAAAATCTTTTATAAATGTAAGCTATAGCTATTTTATACTTATTTTATATTACATTTATTTTATGCTTATATTACTTTTTGCCAGTTTACAGAAGATTCTTATTCTGTACTTGGCTAAATGAGCCTATGGTGAATGAAAATATTAAACTCATGAGCAAGCTTTGTACCTAGTAGCTAGACTTCTAGAACTAAACAAAGAATTTTAAAAGTGCCCTTGAAACATACCTTCTCTTATACATGTAAATTTGATGTATAAGCTTTTATTTATTGAAAACTGCAAAATAGTATATTTATTTATTAAAGGTCTCAAAAATTAACTGGAGAACTTTGTAGGGTAGAAAAATATTACCATTAAATATGGAAGAAAATCCCATTTATAAGCTTTATTTTGATAAGGGCAGCAATATTTTTAATAATATGTATTTTTTCATTAAATAAAAATAGTATAATATTTATAGCATTCACATAATATTTATGTGAATAATTATTGTATTTCCTGTGAAATAACCATCAAATGAATCTTATGTAGGTATATGTGTTTGCTAGATATGCTCTAACCAAGTACCACAAACTGAATGACTTACACAACAAACTATTTATGGTCTCACATTTCCTGAGACTAGAAGTCCAAGATCAAGGTGACAGCAGAGTTGGTTCCTTCTGAGGGCTGTGAGGGAGAATTTGTTTCACACTTCTTCCCTAGCTTCTGGTGCTTAACTATTAATCCTTAGTGTTCCTTGGCATGTACAAAACTTCCCTCTGATCTTGCCTTTTATTTTCACATGGCATTCTCTCTATGTGCATGTCGGTCCTTTTTATAAGGACATCAGCTGTATTAGATTAAAGCCTATCCTAATGACAATTTAATTTAATTGCTTTGAGAAGATCCTATTTCTAAATAAGGTCATATCTTGAGATGCTGGGAGTTAAGACTTCAACATATGAATTTGCGGGGGACACAATCCCTAACAGCAGATCATCAATTTAAGAACTATGAAACTATGAAGTAGAACCAACAATAAAAATCATTTAAAATAATTCGTCAGGGTTTATAAAGGGCAAAAAAAAAAATGTGGGTTTGCAAGCACAAAAATCCTAAAAGTGCTATCTTTTTATCCTTTTTACTTCTGAAAATAATTACCATTTTATTTAAGAAATATTTTTTGAACATTTGCTTTGTATTATGAACTGTTTTGAGTACTCATCTTTGTCAGTGACAAATACAAAAATATTTTTGCCCTCGTAGACCTTATGGTAAGGGCAGAAAATGTTTGTTGTTCTAATTTTGAAACTTTGAAGTTTTCCATGAAGTTGAAAAATATGTACTAATTTTAATGGTTTTAAGACATTGTTGCAGGAGACTAATTACCTGAGCTGTTTTACAACTATCACACAGGGCTTTAGTACACATGCTGGTCAAGAGAACTGTATTTATTAAGATATCAAATAATAAAAACTGTACTCTAATAAAATAATTTTAGATTTGGCTATTCTTTTTATTTTTTGCTGTATTTTACATATTCTTTACTTTACAAATGAGATTAGGAAAAATAATGACTTCCAATTTTATCTGAAACCATTGCATGATAAGGTTTTGTTGAAACCGAACTATCTGAACAGACTCAGGCATTTAGTCTTAAACTTGAAAAACAAATATGGAATGTGTTTTTAATTCCCTGGTGAAGTTTTTATAATATTTCCATTCCTGACTTTATGGAGCTTTCAAAGATGTATTTTACCTCTCAGGCAATGATGGAATTCTTAATATTTTCTTCTATTGCTAAAGCTGGGGCGAGATCAGGTGAAGTAAGTTGGCTGCCTGGGGAAATAGCATCATAAAACATGGAGGCTCAGCTCATGTTCTAGTTCTTGGTATTTTGAAAGTCTCTATTATCATAGCACAACATAGCTGTACTTAACACAATATTGAAATTCACAGACACAAAGGCAAGAATGTAGAAAACAGTCAACTCGGGAATAAGGTTCCTTTTCATTTTATATCTCAACCGTACCATACTTAAATATTATCTTTTTTTTTCATTCTTAATCTTCACACAAATGTTTTGAATGACAGAACAATTAGAGGGAAACCAGATTGCAGTATCTATATCTGTCACTATAACTACACCCTGGCAGACATAAATTCCCTGCTGATTTTGCTGCAGTGTATTATCTGAGAAGTAAGCTAAATCTTAACCTAGTTTTTTTAATGTAGCAGGGCATCAGAAGAAATGGCTTCTTCATCCTGAAAGTTGCATTTCCCCTACTGTATGATAGATTTTTGATGGATCTATTGAAACCAAAATTTAAGTAAGCATTTTTATATAAACTATATTAGTAAATATAAATTCAGAAATATATGGCTTCAGAAAATAACCCAAGATGGCCTTTCTCATGCTTTAATTAGCTAATTTGAATTTGTTGTAGATTTTGAAGAAAAAGCTATCTTCCTCATTTTCCACTTCTCGTAATAACATAAATTAAGGCTGGTTTGATTTTATTAGTGAAAGACTGAAAGTGAGTACTTTTAGACATAGCAAAAGCTATGGGTATGAAGACTATTCATCAGGCATCAGTATACACAGTGAATATTTTCGACCCTGCCAGTTGGATGCCTAAAGCTAAAGAGCTTTTCTCAGTCATCCAATTAAGAAGGTGGCAAGTGTTCATAATTATACATATCTGATGCACCACCAACTCCTTTATTCTTTAGTTGAAAATATTTGTTATCTTAATGTCTCTCTGTTGCTTTGAATTGAATGAACTCCTATGTTATAGCTTTGATCAATATTTCCTACCCCTTCCCACAAAATGCCAAATAGAATTTCCAGGCACTTTATATTGTTGCAGAGGTCTCAACCATCAGCTGCAGCAGGAACATTAGTGTTCAGTTAATTGGCACAGATGGTCACAGCACTGATTTTATCATTTCATTCAGCAGAGATCCTGAGTCTGGGGATGGAAAAAATACTAACAGAACCAGAGGCTTTATTGGTATTTGCTGGGAGACATAGATGAGGTTCATATATTCAGCAATGTTTTTTTTTAAAAAATATGCTTTGATTTCTATGTCATTGTTTTTGTTTCAGAATATTCTAGATATAATAAGAAGAAATCAAGCACTTAGAACTTGAAAAACAGTTGGGTAGTAAAGAATCCAAGTTATAAAAGAAGCAGCCCCTAATTATTGGAGAGAGATACAGTAATTTGGAAATTAAGAGTACACATTTTAAAAATAGTAAAATATTCCAAAAGGTTAATTAACATTTAGAGTCCTTAATGCATTAAAAAAAAAAAAAAAATGAAACCAGCATGATACATGGCAGGATGTCACCTCTGAAAAGCACTAAAAAATAAAAAAGGAGAGATGTAACTCTGGCCCAGAGTGAAATACAATGATTCAGTAGAAAGGAAAGATTTCGAATCAAGGATGGAGGGCAAAGGTGGGCTTTGCAGGACCACGAATAGGATGGCAAACCCACTAGATTTATGAGGATGATGAATAGTAGAACTTTTCAGGACTTGGTAGTTAATGCCATAGGAGCTACAACTGGAAAATCTGATTAATGTTTAAGAGTTTTGAAGTTCTGGCCTGGGAATTTAAACTTTTTCCTGAAGTAAAGTGATTCATTGGATGTTATAGAAAGAATTAAAACAGAGGTTGAGGGGAGGCTTTAAAGAGAGAAGCTCTAAAAATTATGATATGTAGTTATATTTATTTTTTGGGAAAATTATTTGTTTAGTTCACTCAGCTCTCAGGGGTTGTGGAAATTTTCTGTAAAGGGCCAGGTAGTAAATATTTGGGGCTCTGTAGGCCATATCATCTGTCACAACCTCTAAACTCTGCAATTGTAGCATGAAAGCAGCCATAGGCAATACAAAATGAATGGATATGGCTGTATTCAAAAAACTCTTATTTATGCACATTAAAATTTGAATTTCATAAAATTTTCATGTGTCATGAAATATTTTCTTCTGTGGATTATTTCAACCATTTTAGAATTTTAAAACCATACCTAACTCAAGGGCTACATAAGAACAGACAAAGTGCCATAGGTTGCTGACCCCAATCTAAGCAATAAAATGCTTTTTTTTCCACTATATCTCCATGATATCTATTCTTTTTAAGAAATATAGGCATTCTAATTTTTGTAATAAAACATGATTTGTAATAAAACAAGATTTGTAAAAAACTTTAAACCAACTTCTGAGAAAATTAATTTTTTAAGTCTTCAATTTCATTTAAGTAATTTTTGGATAATTTTGATATAATTAATAATTTTATTACATTTCTGTATATAGCCTATAAATAAGCATACTTGCAACGGATGTATATTCACTGAGGAAATGTCATTTGGAATGAGGCAAGTGTAATGCAGGCAATATCTCATTTAACTTCTTCCTAGAACATAGTTTTGCTTTGTATCACTAATGGAATAATTAATTGCAATAGAATAGATTATAATACTTTAACATAATGTATAGTAAAAGAAAAAGACTCATTCTTATACCAGTAATATTTACAATGTAGTTAACTGTTATTTCCATTGAGTGTTACTTTTTGTTTCCTTATGTGGTTCAGTACAGAAATATAAAATGAATCAGTAAAAACAAACAACAAAAAAAGCAAATAGCTTATGAATCAGCTGACCCAACCACTCACATAAAAAACTGTTTCTACCATGTCATGTAAAAATGCTGCCAGTATCTTGAAAGCTCATTTTATCCAGAATTGGCTCTCTGCTGTCAACCCTGGTAGTTGATAAAATCTAAATCAAAATGCTCCCATTGAGGCTCTTTCATTTACTAGGTGTCTGAAGTTGGATGAGTTATTTAAAATCAAATTTTCTCTTCATATATGAGATGGGGATGATATTGGAGGCCACTAAATTATCCTTTTAAACATTAAATGAGATAATACATGCAAAGCACTAGGCATGGTATCTGTTATATGGCAAGCATATATTAACTGTTCTCTATTACTATGTTTATTTTGTTAATGCCACATAAGTCCACATTGATCTTTCTTATGTGCCCTAATCAAGCACTCTACGTGCTCCTGCCTTGGCTTTTGCTCTGCATCTAGAAGTTCAAATATTAGAAGTTCAAATGATTCAGAAAAATGTTGTTTTTAGTAATGATAGTAGATGTATAGTCATTCTGTGCTCTTGCTCTTAAAACATGTAAAAAATTAAATGAAAACCATTCAGTCAAGAAAGTGACTCAAGTGCAGGTTTCATGTGTATAGACCCTGGGATCAATCAGGTCATAGCTCTGCGGAGGATATTTTATCAGTTTTATTTTGGTAAAAGTATGCCCTCCTCTGGGACATGCCTGTTATCATCTGAATAAAGCCCAGCCAGAGAGATAAATAGTTAAGATCTGCACCGATCACCTGCCTATTTGCTCTCAAATCCATTTTTATCTTGACTCTGTCATAAGTCCCACCAAGGGTGGTGTTTCATCTTTCTTTCTTTTTTTTTTTTCCCCCCACCACCTTTGAGACTAGATGCTGTACTAAATGCCTCTAGCAGCTGACTGGATTGTGACTAATAGGAAATCAAAGACAAGAGATCACAGTGGTTCACCATCAGTTTGAACTTTAGGACAAATCAATAAGTCTTGACTGGTTATTTATGTATTCCTCATTAAGATAACAGCCAGTACATGGATGATGGTTTATTTTTTTAAATAAATTTTGTTCATTCAGTTTCTCAGGAGGAAGAGGTAAGGCCATTTAATAAAGGGCATAACTGGGCTCAAATCTAAGAATTCTGTCTCTCAACACAATGATCTTTCCCTTAACCGTGAGGAAGATATGCCTTCCTTTCTTCTATCTGGAAGATACAACAAGGTGATGGTATTTGGATATTCTGAACTTGACATCAAGTTTCTGACTTCTGATGCTGAAAGAATTCTTGTGTTCTGATAGGACACATTTAAAAAAAGAAGTCTTGGGTTATTAATTATCAAGATAGTTATAAACTATGTTGGTAAATGAATTAAAATTTTCTGGCCTGTTGAAATGAAATGATTCAAAACAAAAAAATATATTACAGTTTAGTGTATCTGCATAGAAACAGCTCCAGAGCCTAGAGGGGATGCAAAAATATCATATAATGTCAAGTTAATATTAAGGAAAATATTAAATTTTAAAATTTTCTGTGAAGGAATATTTACTGTTATTTCCATAAATGTTTTTAACAAGGCTTATATAATTTCCCTCAAGAGGTTTTTATTTCATATAAAAAATTATATTTTACTTTATTCTTATACAAATATTTCATTGTTTAACACGTTATATTTTAATATGTTTAGAGTTTCTGGGGCAATGCTAATCATTGAAATGTTTACATTATATTTGCTATTTATCCTCAAGTAATAAATATTCATCTAATTAACTTATAAAATATGACTAAAACTTGATTACTACTAAGTTATATTCAAATTGAATACTGTTATTTTCAAATATATAAAAATGAAAAAATAAAATTAATAAGCATGTATTTAAAATTTTAAAACAACACATTTCTAGATAATTAAAATGTAGCAAGAATTTAAAAATATGTAAAAAAAAAATACTACTTTCCATGGCTTAATATTATTTATCTATTAGAGCAGGCATTAGAAATTCAATATTTCTGGAAAATAAAAACTTTCTGGCATAAAGGATTTTTTTAATATTTACTTTTTAAATATACATATATATTGCCTTTAATTTTTAAAATATCCATTACAGTGCCTTTGCTTCAAAGAATTTCAAAATGTGAAATAAGTTTTTTTAGATACTTTAGTATAAATAATATAGTATATACATTATATTTTTTCATCCACAAGAAATGCAATTGTGCATTGAATTACTACTCTTGAAAACATTGATTGACTTTTACAAACCATATTATAATGATAATTCTGTTTTTTATTTACATAAATTTCTGAGACTATTCAAGATTGCCATATATAAACAAATTTATACAGATAAGTAGGTACATTATTTGCTATGCAACATATTCTCTATGACTGAGATTTGTGTGAGTGAATAAATCTACGAAATAGCAGGAGGAGTAAATCAAAGATTTTTAGAATATCTTTTTATATATTTCTACTTCACACGAGTTTAAAGCCGAAGGAAAAAAGAAATTCACTCCAGCTTTCTCATTCTAAAAGTGTGATGACTAATTTCCAAAAAGATCTTATCTCAAAGTAAAACAGCTGCTTAATAAGAGAAGACAGAAGAAATAAATCATTCTGACCTATACCTATTATTTTTCTTTATATTAACTACTAGTTTTCTAATAGGCTATGGTTTTCTAATATTATTTTCAAATTCTGATTCTTGTACAAAATCTATAAGGCAGGTATTATTACCATTTTACAGGTTTAGAAAATTGAAGCTCTTTAACTTAATCTTTCCTAAGTAACAAACCAAAATAAATGCTTTTTAATACAGGTAGTTATAGCATTTTATGTTCACTGCTTTCTATAAACCACACATTGTGCTAATCCCTTTATATAATATTTAATCCTCCTAACAGTATAAGTTGAATTTTAAAGTTACCATTTTACAGATGAAAAAAACCGAAGTTTAGAGAGATTAAGGGAAGTCTCGTCTCTTGTAAGTGGTAGAGATATTTGAAACTAGGTCCATCTGACCAGAGAGAAGGAATTTTGATGGTCTATTTCTAAACAAGCTTTTTAGTCTGTGGTCGCCTATTTTCTTCATATTTTGTAAAAGACAAATACTCCCAGCCCCAATATTAACTTTTTAAAAATTATTATTGGTCTGGGACCTGAGAACCTACATCACTACACATAGTAATGCTAAATTGGAACAACCTTGTTCTGATTTAATAAATAAAGATTTATAGTATAGTAGAAAATACATTTTTAAAAATCACTGTATGTATCTGATTGACTCAACTCTTAGAGTTCTGTGGTAATGCAGGTTATATCATTCATTGGTCATAACTCCAGTTTGTTTAATGGAAATGGACTGTACATCTGAATGTAATTCAACTATTTAGTAAATGCATACATTTGATTAAGAATGTAATTGATCAATTTCATTCATCTCTATGACGGGAAAATTTCTAAATTGAAATATCTTTTGATGATAGATTAATGTTTTTATTTCTACATATGAAAAACAACAATTAGTTTAAATAAGAGGAATAATCAATCCCCATAGCTTAAGTATAAAGTTACAAGTACAAGTGTGTAACAACATAACTACCATTGGAGTGACCACAAAGAAAGTGTCACAAGTAGAGATTTACGCCATCACCCATCCTAATACATAAAGAAATAAAAAGATGTAAAAATAGTGGAGATAACATCATATATTTTGAAACTGAGAAAGGGTCTAATATGCATTGCAAGTAACAAATACAGAAACACACAATACGTATCAAAATAAAAGGGAACTTTAGGAGTGTATGAAGAAATTATGAACACATTGCAGTTAAGCAGGAAATGAGGTAACTCAGATGACTCCGCTAAATTTTGCCAACTTGGAGTGGTGAGAGTTAATCATGCTTTAAGAAGGACAACAAATACCCTATTTCAATCCAAGCAATGATGATGGACAACATAATGGGCTAAACAAACAGACAAACAAACAAAACACCGTGTGTAAGCAGAAGTTGTAATATAGTTGATTGGGAAAGCAGAATTTTTGTGTTGCCTTTTCTCATTCAACAGACATAGAACAGTTGGAGAATAGCAACTAAAAAACTTAGAAAAACATGACAGCCCTGACTGTAATAGTGAGTAGCCACCACACTTACTGTCAGGCTTCATTTGAAGCTTGCTGAGTAAAGGGAGGCTGCCTGATAGCAACGCTGGCCCTCTCTCCCCTATGGTTTTCAGTGGGGCGGTCTGGGGAAATGAGACCTAAATCTACACAATTGTGGATAAGACCCATACTAGTGACCAAATTTAATCATTTGACACCATTAGAAATATGAGCAAATAATAAACCCATTCTATCCCGATTTTTATTCCTATTGTTATTGTTATGTGTAATGGAAATCAGTTGGTATTTTCTTTAGGATTTTTACCTCTGTGATTCCAAGGGAAGTAAGTCTGTGATTTCCTTACTTCATAACTCTTCTAATTCATTTTGCTAATCAAGATAACAATAATTTGCTAAAATAAATTTGGTAAATTTTACACTTTTACTATTTGCTGTAACAACTTATTTTTATATAAGATAGAAATTGCATATTGTTTTTACCTGCGGGAAAACTTACCTATAGAACTACTTAGATCTGGGCATCTTTTTGGTTTATGAGGTAGTCTTTGATTATCGTTTCCATTTATTTATGACCCTATTCATCTGCTCTTACTCTTTTATGTTTTATGTTTATTCTTTTATATTTTAAAATTTTACATTTTAATTTTTCATTTTATATTGGTTTTCTAACATTTTAATGTTGATTTCATGCTAATGTTGAAATATAATTTACATAAAATAAATGCATCCATTTCAAGCATACAGTTCGAGGACCTGTAGTAAATACACACACACACATACACACACATACAACTATTCTCACAATCAAGATGCCATCAAACCAAAAAAAAAACCAAAAAATTCCCACCTCCCACCCCAGTTCAAGCCCCAAGCCACCACTGAAGTGTTTTCTGTCACTACCACATCAATCTGTTTTTTCCTAGAGTTTCATATAAATAGTATGATGCAGTATGTTTCTTGTTTTTTGTTGTTGTTGGGTTTTTTTTTTTTTTTTGGCTGTATTCTCTCAGCATAATTTTGCTTGTTGTATGTATCAGTATTTTCTTTCATTTTATAGCTAAGAATTTCATTGAATGGTTATAGTATAATTTATTCTTGATGATAGACTTTTAGGGTATTGTTAGTTTGGGGCTATTAGATATAAAGCTGCTATGAGCATTACTACATATGGATTTATATGTGTTTTAGTCAGCTTGGGCTGCTAAAATAAAATGCTATAGACTTGCTGGCTTAACAAACAGACTTTGCTTCTCATAGTTCTGGAGGCCATGAAGTCCAAGGTCAAGGTGCTAGAAGATTCAATTCTTGGGGAGGATCCTCTTCCAGGCTTATATATAGCCACCTTCTCATGGTGTGTTCACGTGTTTTTGTTTGTTTATTTGTTTTAGTTTGTTTGTTCATTTTTGGGGGTGTAAGTGTGTAGAAAGATAAGCTCTAGTGTCTCTTCCACTTCTTATAAGGGCATCCATTCTATCATGGGAGTTCCACTTTCATCACCTCCTCTAAACTTAATCTAAACTTAATGACCTTCCAAAGACCCCACCCCCTACTACCATCACATTGGGTATTAGGGCTTCAGCAGATAAATTTTCCAGGGACACATGTAGTTCATAATACTGTGGGTATACATTTTCATTTCAATTTAAGTAAATATCTCAGAGTGAAGTGGTTTGTTTGTTAGTACATAGGAATTTATACATGTTATGTGTTCTAAGTATATGTTTAACTTTTTAAAAAACTGGCCAATTGTTTTTCAAGTAAATGCACCATTTTATATCCTCCACCATCAGCAATGCATGAAAGTTTTAGGTTCTTTACGTTATAAATGATAGTTGTCAGGTTTTTTTTTATAGCAGTTGTAATGGTGTATACAGTCCTTTGCCATGTACTGCAAATACTTTCTTCAAATGTTTTGATTATCTTTTCATTTTCTTCATCAATATTCAAAATCAATTGTATTATTTAAAGAGATTTTAATTTTGATGAATTATAATTTATCAACTTTTTCTTTAATAATATACATTATATGTCCTATTTAAGAAATTTTTGCCTATCCCAAAGTTTTGAAGATTTTCTCTAGAACCTCTTTATCTAGAAGTCTTATAGTTTTGGCTTATATATTTCAATCAATGGTCTATATTTAGACCATTTATGATGTTACAGAAGATTTGAGATTCATTTTCTTTTACGTATGAATATCCAGTCATTCCAGAACTATTAGTTAAATACCATTGTTTCTCTAATGAGCAACATCTATACTTTGTTTTAAAAAAACTGACTTGTGTTAGACTACTTCAAGACTCTCTTCTCTGTTTCACTGATATTTATATCTATAGATATGCCAAAACCACTCTTTCTTTATTATTGTAGCTTTATACTGTCTTCCAATTTATTTCCCAAATTATTTTGCTTAGTCTAGGTCATTTGCTTTATTTTATAATTTAATTTCTTATCAATTTCTACTTAAAAACGTGTACATAAATTTTGATTGGGTTTGCATTAAATATCTAGATTAATGTGTGGATAACTGAAGTCAAAGTGATTTTAAGTATTTCAGCATTTAGTAATGATTTCAGTATTTCGGTCTTTTGATTTCATTGATTTATTCTTGTTGGTTCATTTTCTATCTCATTGATTTCTGCTCTAACCATTATTTCCCTTATTTTACTTACTTGGCTTTATTTTGATTTTCTTTCTAGCTTTTTAAGGTGAAAAATAAAATCATTGATTTCAAAATGATTTGTGTTTCTAATTTAAGTATTAAAATATTAAAGATTCCTTCTAAATACTATTTTAGCTGTAGTCCAAAAATTTTGAGATGTTGTATTTTAATTTCCATTTATTTTCATATACTATTTAACTTCTGTTTTTGATTTTTTTTTTTTTTTTTTTTTTTTTTAGCATGTGGATTATATTTAGAATACTTGCTGTGGAATTTCCAACTGTATGGGGGATTTTCCAGATATAGTTTACTTTACTTATGATTTCTAATTTAATTCCAATATGTTCAGAGAACATATTCTATATGATATAAACTTTAAAAATTTTATTAAGCTTGTGTTATGGCCTAGGATATAATCTATATTGTTAAATGTTTCATGTGTATTCTGCCATTATTAGGTAGAATAGTCTATAAATATCAATTAGGCTAAGTAGGTTGATAGTGTTATTCAAGTCCTCTGTATCCTTACAAATTTAATGCTTACATGTTCCATCAGTTACTGATAGAGGAGTGTTAAGATCTTCAATTGTAATTGTAATGATTGGCCCATTTTTGACCATTGGGATTTTGTTGTCCTTTATAGATTGTTGTGTTTTATTTTGTCAAACAACTAGGTAATGGAATCAGTTTGATACCAGCAAGAACTTTTAAAAGACATATTAAACTGGGCTTGAGTGGGTGGCTTTACTCCAGGGGTAATTCAAATACAGTCTTGTTGCAAAGGTGCCACTCCTCATGGCTCTCTAATGAATGTCTCAAGTGATTGCTGAGGATTCTTTACTCTGGTGGGTGAGTACTCAAAGATCTACCAACTTGTTTGAGCAATGGGCATTATTAAACTTAGAGCACCATCATTGTTCTTTGCTTGGCCTCACTAAGTTTCACCAGATAAATGAGTGGCCTGATATCAGAAAAGTTGCAAGGAGGCTTCTGTGAAGATATCTGAAGCTCTTCTTCACAGCTTCCTCCTTTTTATGGAATTCTGCATATACATAATAGTGGAGATTAACAGAATCAAGAGCTAGTTACTTGAACGGATTAACTAGAAAATCAAATATCTAGAAAACTGATAAGAAAGAAGAACAATATGTAAATTTATTCTAAATAAAAATGAAAATATCTACAGATAAAAATAAGACTTAAAGCCACATACACACACATACACACACACAAATTTATTAAAAGAAGGAATTGCTTCTAGCCATAATGGAGTAATAAGTACCAGATTAATCATTGTCCCACCATGATCAAAGAAACATCTAGACAAAATAAATGAAACATTATTTTCAGTTTTTAGAAAATAGCTGTGGTAGACTGTGAAAATGAGAATGTGGAAAATGAATGAGGTGACCCATAACATTACCCTGGTTTTCAGCAATTTCTAGACTGCTGATACAGGGTCAGTTAAAAAAAAAAAGAAAAAAGAAAAGAAAGAAAGAGTTCAGCGATCATAATGAATCAAAGCACTGGAGATCAGAGTTCACAGAGGCTAAAGAGGATGGACATCAGTGAAAATCAGATGGAAATCAAATCCAAGCAATTTTGAAATCTAGCAAAGAAAAGTCCATTATGCTTTAAGGCTTTCAAATAATCCTGTGGCTTTATGTTTCTCTCTTTGGGCCCATGGTTCTGCTGCATGTGCCAATGGCTTCGGCATCTGCCTCTGGGCTCACAGCTCCACTCTTTGAGATCATATCTCTGCCTTTGATCTATTCTTCTTTTTTCTTAAAGGGTAATGCATGTTTTCAAATGTGTAGTTTTATCAGTGTTTCCTGTCTGCAGAATTACAGAAGTCTTGACAATCTTCCTTCATTTTGGCCTGTTCCTTTCCGTTCAAATGGTAATGTTTCTGTGTATGACATTCTCCAAAGCCTAATGGGTCTCCTATGTGTGTCATGGGGATTCAGACCATTAGCGAGAGAATTTTCCACATACATTTACTGAGTAATTCCATTTCCATTCTTGATTTGTGTTTAGACTCCATGTCTTGACTTTTTCAGCTTTTGATATCTTTGTTTATAACCAAATCACTCCAATCTTTGACTACATTTTCATTTTGCCATCCTCTTTATGTATGTATAATGTCCCTATGCCTTTGTTTTATGAGGATACTTGTCATTGGATTTAGGAACCGCCTGGATAATCTAGTATAATCTTTCCATACTGGTGTCCTTAAATACAGCTACAAAGATTCGTTTTCCATATAAAGTAACAGGGCTAATTAGGATCTGATATCATTTAGTGGCCATTTTTCTTATTACTAGAAATGGGTAATTTGTTCGGGGTCAAGAAACTGGATCTTGAAATGACATCTCATTTCATTAAATTCAGGCTATCACAGAGGTAACAAGTTTGTTTTCAAAGTTTTTAGAGTGTATGTCCTTAGCACTATGATTAGCATATAGTAAGTTTTCAAAAATTATAGTTCGTTTTTAAATAACATTTAATTTATCATAGGGCATTTCTGAATAAAATCTACTATAAACTTATCTAAAATACATTTAACTCCTCAGATTATTAGTGAAGGATACATTTAATTTAATTATTTTGTTAATGCTGCTTTTTCATATATATTTTTTAATTTTTTATTTTCACTTCTTTCAATCGTGGAAACTACATACTCTACTACATTACCTATTGAGATAACTCTATTAATAATAATCCTTAAAATTATGGCAGTAGAAAGTCAAACTTCTCTAAAACTTCAAAGATTCTTTGGAAGATAGTGTAATAATTATGGTTATGTTTAATTGTCAAAAATATGAACAGTTGCTTGTTAAAAAAAGAAAAAAAAAACATCTTTTGAGAGTTTCCAGCAGTTAAAAATAAGGTTGAGGTATTTTTTACTTAACATTTGCTTTAAAGTATTGTGAAAGAAAACATAAAATTTAGGTCCAGAAATATCTAAAATCAGTTTGAATTTATTTTAATGCCTTTGACTCTTTTGTAACTCTCTCTAATAATTGCAAACAGGTACAATATGCTCATTTCATTTTTTCATATCTTGTCACTGTCACTCACCAAAGGATTAAGAAACTTCATGTCATAAACACAATCATGTTTAATTGATTAATTAATTGTTTTAGTTTTTGCTTCTGGCAATAATGGCTACAAAATTACATAAAATTCATTTTTATTATTTATACCATCAAAATAAATTGATTAAAATCATATAAATTAAACATATATGATATTTGTGATATATATATTCTATCATATGACTTTAAATATTTATATATATATGCCAAAATTTAGATTTATTAATTCAAGAAGTATTTATTTTATGTACTCTGTTGTAGAAATTGTTCTAGGTACGGGGGATGCAGTAGCAAATCCAAGAGAGTATAACTTGGGCCCTCGTGGAGCTTACATTCTAGAGCAAGAGAAACATCAACAAACAAAATAAATTATACAAAACATAGACTATTTTAGGTAATGAATAGCATTTGAAAAAAATAGAAAAGAGGGATGAGTGGTGATTAGGTGATGAGATATTAATTTTTTATAAGGTGGTTAGATTAGACTCCATTGACAAGTGGACATTCAAGAAAAGATCTGAAGGAGCTGAGAAACAGAGCTATGTGCATATCTGTGGGAACACATTTAACCAGAGGAAACGTTAAGTGCTTCTTTTGGGAAACAGCTATAATGCCAGCATGTCTGGATAGAGAGAAAAAAGGGTCAAGAGAGTGGTAGAAGATTATATTAAAGAATGGAGTCAGTTCTCTTGGGTCATGTGAAATTTGTTATATGCTTTTAGGCCTGATAAGAGAGAGATTAGCTTAGGTTTAAAAGAATAATATTAAAAAAGTAGCTAAATTAAGAGATGCTTTAGTTATTACCTAGCAAGTTTGTATATTTTGCTCCATCCAAATTTACTTCCTGAAATAAATCTTGAATGCCACTCTGATATTGAAAAAGCTCTTAAAGGCTATGGCTGTATGATTCTTTATATATGTTAGTCAGATGATCTTATTTCAAGACTTCTACTTTTTTTTCTTTTGCATGTACTTGTCCATATCTGCACTGTCCAATAAAGTAGCTGCTAGTCCTAACCAGACAGAGCTGTTAAACTCTTGAACTGTGGCTAGTCTGAACTAAGATCTACTTTAAGTATAAAATACATGCTAGATTTCAAATATTTAGTATGAAAAAATGATGTAAAATATCTCATTAATAATTGTTTTTATAATTGATTATATGTTGAAATATAATTGATTTTATATGAAAACATTTTTGATAGAGTTAAATAAAATACATAAACAAAATTAATATCATTAGCTTCTTTTTACCTTTTTTAATGAGACTATTAGAAAATTTAAAGTTACATATGTCGCTCAAATTATATTTCTATTGGACAGTGCTGTTCTAAATGCTAGATGAATTCTAAGGTAATTTTCAGAAGTGTAATACCAATGTAAGAATCATAAGTGGAATAAGATGGAGTAAAAATAGACATATTTGAGGATTAAGTATATAAAATAATAATGTAAGAATAAATAATTGGAAAAAGATAAATTGCTCAAATAGTGACATGGTAATAATAGCTATGTGTAAAAAATTCTGAAACTGTACAATAATATAGTTTTTCATGGTATGTCAGTATTTACAGAAAATAGTTTTAAGAATGAAATATCCCAAAGACAGAAACTTGAGACTGGCAGGTTTTGGATCAAGAAAGATTTCAATATTAACTATGTCTAAAACAAATTATTTTAATTTTTTTGGCATAATTCTCTTTTTTGTTTTTAATACTTCATAATTTTTAGAAATTACATCAATTATTTAAAAAATTCTATTTAAAATTATATTTTTAAACAAATTTAACATTATATCTTAACTGGATCAAAATATTCTATTGTTTTGTTTCATTTGACATTTATTAAAAAAAACTCGAATGATATTTTAAATCTTAGAACTCTATTTTCTATCTGTGCACATAGTCCACTTTGGGGTGAAGTTCTGGAGGAGATAGAATTGAAAAAAAATAATTAATAAAAAATAAAATGAATATAGTGTTTTGTTTACATTGCAAATTAATTTCAAGATTTTTTACTCTGTCTTTTAACCTTGCTTCTGATGCTTTCCTCTCCTTTATCACTGGTTTCAATGACAGAGGCATAATTTGTATGACATAATAGAGGAGATTGATACTGACTTGTAAAGGTTATAGTTCTTTTTAAATGGATGAATCAGTGGTAGTCCTGAACTTACTGTGTTGAAACATTGGAGAGACTGAGTCAGAACATGAATAACGAATTCTGTCTAGAATCTTGTTCCTATCTTATATTGGAACATGTCTAATTGTTCTCAGCTTCTCAATATCCCCACTGCAAGTGTCCCACAAAGACTTCCTCCTGCTGGACACTTAGCTCTTGGAAAATCCTGGGGCTTTGCCTTCTGAAAACTTTCTATTCATCCTTTCTGTGCTTCTTATAAAAGGTGTGCTTTCTAGATCTGCTGCATGTTATGAACTGGCTACTCTTTCAGTGTCTGTCTTTGCTCAAGATACAGACTTCAGGCTATTTATCTTTGATCCATGTTCTACAACTAAATGCCAACTTCAGTGTCCCCTAAGTCCTGCCTCCAGTTCTTGAGAATTCAGCCTGCGAAATGAGACCTCTGGAAACATGATTTCATCCATGAGAGCTGTGATGAGGAGAGCTTGGATGAAGAGAGCTAAGACTAGTTGGTGTTTAATAATAGTGATTCATTGTGTTTGGATCACATTTTAATATTACAAAATTCCTTCAGATATATGCCTCACTTTCACGTCTTTTCCACAAGTCTGAGGTCTGAGCCTTAAATGTTTTAATCTTATCATAGAGAATAAGACAGTAAAGTCTCAAAGTGGTTAAGCCTAAAGTCAGAACAGTTAGTGAGGTTCTGTGAACTCTTCAGGCCCTGAGTTTAGTACTGTTTTTACCATATATTTTGTTCCTACCGAAGCGGGGTGGGGGGGGGGGGAGCGGTGGAGGGGAGAGAGAAAGAGAGAGAGAGAGAGATCAGCTTTCATTTTTTGGTTATTATAACATATTTGAAAGTTACTGTATATAATATAATCTTTCAGTTTATTATCAGCTTATAGAAACTGATACCTGTTTTCAATATCCATATGTTAATTAAAGAAGCAATATTTTTTTAGCTAAGTAGAATAGCATTTCGAGAGGGAATTCCTGCCTCATCTAGAAAGAACTATTGGCCAAATTATTTGTAACTAAGATAAAGTGAAGAAAGACATTTTCTAGGAGTGTAATGCTAATATTTCAGTAGCATTTTCCGTTACAAGATGAGGAAAAATAACTCAAATGAAAGAATCAAAGAAGTTGTGTCATTTTTTTTCCACAGCATTTTGTTCAGAAAAAATGTCCCTGGGGGTATATGGCCTGTTTAAATACAGTAGAGCTAAGTCAGGGAATAAGTCTTTGTGTAGTAATGACTGACAAAGAGGTAATAGTCACAACAAAGTATCAAAAGTAAGCACTAAGGAAGTGAAAATGTGAGCTGAGGGTTAAATTGCCTATAAAGTTTTATACTCCTATTAAGTATTTTGAATACAATGTATATTATTCAATCCAGCACTACTATCAAGTATGGCAACATGAGGAGTATGCTTCATGTTCTGTTTTCAACCAGAGAACAAATCCAATGACAACATTGAAGAATCATATCAATTTGTACAATATTCCATCTCATGGTAGTTGTGGCTCCAGCCCAAGTAAAGGAGCAAATTCTCAGAGTGTTTCCTGTAGGGTATAAGAGCCAGACTTATGAGAAAAATTTATACACTTATACTAAGCACTTTGGTTGACAAGTCTAGGTTACAAGATTGATACTAAGTGATAGAGTAGTGAAATGTTACTAATCAAGGAAGTGTTCCTAAAAACCATTCATAATATTTCATACTCTTTAAATATAATCTATAAGATTATTTAAATTTTGAACTTGAAAATTTTATCACTTTGCATCAAAAAGAAGTTGATAAAAAATATAGATGAAAAATAAATTGAACATTTTTAGTTTTAAATTTGGTCCAATACCTTAGGGTGACTTCATAGGAAATTGAGGCTGTATTTTATAACTAAGACCTATACATATGATATATCTGCTCCCCAGCCATGTTTGGAAATCATATACACAAAAAGTCACATTTCCTCTGTTATTACAATTTCTATTAATAAACATTTGTTATTATATAACTAGATAAAGCTTGTTACATTTATCTAAATATTTAAATTCCAACAATTATCTGAAAAAACCAATACAGCTCCTTTTGACAGGGCATGTATCTCCCTCTCAATCTTTATTTTTCTTATTTGTATTTACTTTTTTTATTTTATTTTTCTACTTGTCTCATAACCATTTATGTTTATATTGCCTAACCCAGAAATCCCATAAGGAGCTTCTCATCTTTCAATATATTTTATTCATGAGGCTTCTGGTTAGAACAAATTGAAATATCAATTTTATACCTTTTTTTCTGATAGCTAAAATGTTTTGAAGTTAAAAACAAGTAAATTCCATGAAATACTTATAGTATTAAGTATATAACTTCAAAAGCCAAGTATTGCCTTTGAAATAAATTAAATTAAAAAAAGAAGAAATACTAGATATTAATTTAGGTACTATAAGTGTAGTATATGTTATTACAAAGATTTAAAAGATTATTAATATAAGTTTTGCTGATATAACTAAATTTTGTCAAATCATTATTAGTGTTTCATCTACTTATAAAAATGATCTACCATTTATAAAAAAATAGAAGGAAAATTGAAACTAATTTGTATTGAACTGGACTCACGTGCCCAACACATTAATCATACACTCTGTATCACTATAGCCTTGTCTCCTGGCCCTCAGATGCATTATCTCTCTTGCCTTCTTTTCTGCCCTATGCTCAGCAGGCTAGCAGTTCATACTATATCACCTGAGGTATGTCACAAGTTGGCTTTCCAGCTACACTTGACTATTATTTTTTATGAAATTATTAAAGATAAGAGCATCATATTTAATGATGAAATTTTCCAAAGTTCAAATATTAGGAGACCACATACTCCAATTGAAAAGTCATGAATGTTAATATATACATTTGATTTCTACTCTTAGTTCTGTATAAGTTTTACAGGGCTGCTATAACAAAGTACCACAAACTGGGTGACTTAAAACTACAGAAATGTGTTGTCTTGCAGTTCTGGAGACTAGACATTTGAAATTAAAGTGTTGGTAGGGCCATGCTCTTTCCAAAGAGTCTAGGGGAGGATATTTTTTTTATGTCTTACTAGTTTCTGGTGGTTGCCAGCAATCTTTGACATTTCTTAGCTTATAGATGTGTCACTGCAATCATTGCCTTCATTTTTACATAACATTCTCTCTGTTTTTCTGCACGTTATCTTCCCTCTGTGTGTGTCTGTGTCCAGACTTCCCTCTTCTTATAAGAACAACAATCATTGATTTAGGACTCACCTTAATCTGATATAACTGCATCATAACTTGATTTCATTTGCAAAGACTATTTCCAGGTAATATCACAGGTTCTAGGTACTCATAAATTTTTTGCAGGGGAGGGGACACTGTTTAACTCCATACACTTACAAAATATTTGACAATGGGTAGGCATTTTGTATCTAAATTTCTCGTCTATCAAATGAAAACTAAAAGAAAATGTCCTCATAATTCCAAGCCAAATCACAGTATGCATTCAAAACTATTTTCTGAGAAAAGTCTCAAGAAAAGAAGTCTCCAAAGAAGTGAGCTGACCATTTAGAGAATCCAACTCCCCTGACTTTCATTTTATTTGACTTTCGACCATTGCCAGACCTGTGCCCCTTTTGTTAAATATACCCAAATTCCTTTTTTTGCTTTTCCTTTACATAGTTCAAAAAGGAAAACTTTTTCTAAAATAATTTATAAACACAGATAAACAAAATGTAGTTAGAGAAAACTCAAATAGCATACAAATCTCTCTATATATGAATATGTATACATGCACACATGCAATTAACAAATTTCATGTTTGATTTAACTTTCTCCATATTTAACTCTTCTTTCTAGCTATTATTTTTTCCATCATCTTTGCACTGGGGGAGTTTTATTTTCTAACACATTTTGGAGAATGTGTTGACGTTAAGGCAGTGGAATACCTGAGTTCAGTTAATTGATTAGATAATTGCCTAGATAAATAAAAATATATTTATACTACTCCAGATATATAGCATATAAAAAATCTCAGAAATTTTTTCTCTCCCTTTTCTAAATTAGTATCAAGAGTTGTATTCTAGAGATTATAATAAATCTCTATTTAATATAAAGGCTAGACTGAAATAGTAGACAAAAATCTCTGAAAATTTAAAAATATATTAGAATATAAGATTATATTAATAATCACTAGAATTTTTGATAACTAATCACATATCAATAAAGTATGAAATTTAACTCTAATCTAAGAAAATATATGATAAATATTCATTTAACATATTATAAAGCATGGACTGTAATAGAAATTAAATTTAAAATACACTAAATTTTTTAGTACTGTGGCATACTACCCCATCTTACCCCACCTAGGAGAGACATATTAATAAATCTTGAAATCTGAGAGGTTAGTATAATAGGAATTTACTTTGGTTATTATTTTGCAATGCCAAAAACTAAAACCAAATTGTTGGAATGACTGAAACATTTGATAACAATGCTTATGAATTAAACAAATATTTACAAATGGCTATTATCTAAGGAAGTCAAATATAAATTTTATTTGAGTTATAAAATGGCTTAATACACAAGTCTATTAAAAACCATTATATTATTAAATATTTAGATTCAGAGGTAATCTCAAAGAATGAATATTTCTTTCATTAGTGAAAAATTATTTGGAGTCATATTTATATTTATATTCTGATTTTTTTCTTACATCTCATCAACATTTTTATACATTATTATTGAACATTGGGTAAATAAATTAATTTTATTGATTTAATAATAAGTTGAAAACTTATAATTTCAATAGTTATATTTTACGTATAAAACATTAAAATATATTTAATATCTATAAAGAAAATAATGTATTAGATTTAAATATATTCTCCTGAAGATTTTCCTAAGATTGGTACAGTCCCATATTTGTTTGATGTATTTTAAGTTAAATGTTACATATAGATAAAAGTCTACCCTGCCCATAGCTCACCTACTTCCCTTTTCTTTACCACTACTTAGCAAATGATGTATATGCTTCTTGTGCAAAATTTTATTTTATACTGTTTAAAAAATATATAGATAGATACATAGATAGATAATAGATAGATATATGCATACACAACCATATGTATTTTTGTTTAGGATGTGCTTACAATTTACATATAGGTTGTCATATGATTTGTAGTGTTTACAACTACCTTTTTTTCCCCCTTTAACATACATTTTAAAAGATTTATCCATATTGATACATGTACTGATAGACTTATCTTTAGTGTTTTATTTTTATTTTTTATTTAATGTGAATTTGATACTTTACTCTTATTTTTCTCTTATGGGTCAAGTTTTTATTATTACATTTTAACTCATATTTTTCTTTCAGAAGTTATATATTATGTACTTTAGTGATTATGCTTAAATTTTGGATGTGAAAACTTGGCAATGAGAAGGTAAAAATTTATCACTGTATCCTCCATCCAAATAATAAAAATAATTGGAAGAATTTACAATATTTACTACTTACTAAATCTACATGCTTTTGTTATCTAGTAGTTACATAACATCTTTTTTAAATTCCTAAAATCATTGTAATTGTTACTATTGTTGCTGTTATTTTTATATTTTATTTGGTCAGTACTTATTTAGATCTCACCATTTACAAACTTCCTTTGTCACCACTTCACTCCATTCCATTCCACTTTTCTTTTAATTTCAATTTCCTTCACCTTGGTGTCTTTCTTTAGCAATATTTTCAATGAGGGTGTATGACTAGAAAACTTTCTCTTATCTTTGTTTGAAGAAGTCTTTACTTCATATCCTATTATTTAATGTTAATTTAGCTGGAGATAGGATTTGGGGGTGATATTTATCTTTCTTTAGAGCTTTGATGATATTATCTCATTGTCTCTGGCCCTTATTTTCATGATGATCTGTTGTCATTGTAACTATTGCCATTGTTTCTGACATCTAAAATAAATTCCCTTTGTAACTTTTGTATCAATTATATTTATTGGTTACAACAATAATATGTGTTTGTGTAAGCATGTGTTAACTGATTTCACCATGTTGCTTAAATAGAAAGCCTAATTCATTTGTTTTTCAATATTTGTGTTTTTAGCAACTATCATATGTCCAGCTCTACTGCTAGATGGAGATACGAACATAAATAATATAGATAAGCTTATAGTTTAATAGAATAAGCATGTAGAAAAAAAATTTAAAGGAATTTAATATAATCAGTTCTAGATAGGAATTGTACAAAGTATGTGGTAAGAATCTAAAACATCCCAAATCAATCATGCTGGGGCAATACAGTGATTTAGGAGACAAGATTATCTGATGAGAATTATAACAGAGTTGGACATTAAAGTTTCTAGGAGAGTAGAAAACATTTGAAGTAGTCATTGTGGAAATTAGAGAGCTAAATAGAGACACATATTAGGATTTCTGTAAATTCTGGATTAGTGGTTGACAAATTGTGTTTGTGTAATGACTTGCAAAAACCTCTCTCAATGTATCGCAATTATATCCAAATATAATAAATCCTATTTATTCATGTATTCCATATTTGCAAGTTTTCCTACTTGCTAAAATTTGTTTGTAACCTCAAAATCAATAGTCATGGTACTTTTATGGTCATTTGTGGACATGCTAGATTAGTGAAAAATTTAAGTCACCTGACAGACATATTCCAAGCTGCGGTCACACAAGGTGATAGTTTGCCTTCTTGTTTCATCTCTCCTATTGTAAGTGTCCTGGTATAGTGTCATATTTTTGCATTTTTGTGCTTTTTGTTGGAAATCTTGCTGTTTAAAATGGCTCCAAGCATAGTATTAAATTCCTGTTTAGTGTTCCCAAGTACAAAGATGTTGTAATATTGAGAACATTTATGTTAGATAAGCTGCATTCATTTTTAAGTTACTTTGCTGATGGCCATGAGTTTGTTATGTATTGATCAGTTTATGAAAATTCTGTGACCAGAGGCTCACAGGCACCTAATTCTCTAGGAGCAATGGTTCAGTAATTACTAATTCAATGTTCACAGTAACTTTCTAAAACATAACTATCACAGAAATGATAATCAACTGTACATGTTACTCCTTCACCTAGAGGTATTTTATTCAACATAATACATCCAGAAAGCTTGGGGAAATGGAAATAATGTTTATTTTATTACTACCTCTGTAACCACAGTATTTTTGGTAAATGTTGCATGGGCTTTAAATATTTTCATAAACTCCTTTATCTGCAGTTAATTAATTCATTTTAATAAAGAGTGCCAGTATGCACTAATTAACAAAGCAAGTCTTCTTTGTCACAACAGTATTTTTGGATCAGAATTATTTTCTGTCAGAAAAAATATCTGTTTTTTAATTAAAGCAAATATATTAATAAACTTTTAGGGGTAGTAGTATAAAAAAAAACCAGGATTACATTATAGACTACCTTGCAAAATATATAACTATAAACAATCAGGTCAAATATTTAAATCAATGAGAATTATTATAACTAATGTATTTTATAACTATATACATGTATATATATATATGTGTGTGTGTGTGTGTGTGTATATACATATATATATATATATATATATATATATATATATATATATATATACTGAATGATAGTATGATTCAAAATTGGATTTTTGCTGAGTAGCTCAGAGAGATACAAAAGAACAGTTGTTGATACTGAAAAAAAAAAAAGATTGAAATGACATGCCATGAAATTGATGAGGCTAGAGTGGAGGCAGGGAGGTTCCAAGAGAACATGGAGGGATTAAAAACCTGTTTTTTATTTAATTTTTCAGAGATAGAACAATTTAGAATTAGCAAAAGTGATTTGGTGCAGCCATGAGATTAGATGACTAAAAATGAATAGAGGAAGAAATAGGAACAGAAAATGAGAAATTTCAGAAGCTTAAAAAGTAGTCAATTGTTTGGATCATCTCTGAATAAATAATAGAGCTGTGTAGAGAGAAATACCATGACCTATGGTTAAATCTCTGAAAGAGCATGGGTACTCAATGGCTGGCCTCAGTGTCAATGGAGGAAGATTTTAATACGAGCATTATGTAGAAGAGTTTGGAAGAAGCACTCAGGAAAAGTAGTATGCTAATCTTTCCTTTGAAGCATTAGTCAAGTGGTGTAAAAAGCCTCCGCTTTGGGAAACTCGAGGAAAATCAGGAGCCCAGGAAGATACTAGGATCTAGTTATGGCAAAAAAGGTGGAGAGGGAGTCTCAGTAAAGTAGCAAAGGCAAAAAGGTTTTTTAAATTATTATTTAAAAATATATCTTCTACATAGAAATATTTTACGGAGCATGAGAAAATGTTTAGAAGAGATGAGACTGGGTTAGGGAGAAGTATGTTAAAGGTTAGTTTGAGGATAAGATCTCAAGAAAAGAAAATTAATGAGAGAGTTTTTATTTTGGGTCATGATAAAGACCTGATGGATTTAGTGCAAATTGCTAATAAAGTAGTAATCTCAGAAATACAATGAAGGGTAGAGGGTGATGGTAACCTTACTTCTAGGTTCTCAGGGCATAGAGCGTGAGGTCACTCAAGTTGCTGGCTGTTCTCTGTGGTGTGAGGATGCCTCGGGATCCTGGCTTCCTGGTGGCAATAGTAAGATCAGCAGAAAGCCTTGTTATCAGCTTCCTACTGTAGACAGGAGGGTGGAGCAAGCAGAGCCCAGAGGACTTCTAGAAAGATGAACACCAAAGGCTCCTTATCTTCCACCTAAAGTACTTATCCTCTTCATGAGGAAGTCTTATAAAAGCCAAGCCACAGCTACCTTTAAAGAGTAATTTACTCTCAACTGACTGTATTCATAACTAAAAGAACTAATAATTGAAATTATATAAAAATAATTGAGAGGAGTTATGAATAAACTAAGAAGATATTCTTCATGAATAATAAAAAGAAGAAAAAGCAAAAAGTGTATATCTTTTGTTTTTCCCTCTAAATTTAAAACTTACACTTATACGGTATAATAATTATTTAGGGCTGAACAGCCATAGAGTGAGAAAAATAAAAGGGAAACATTTGCTTGTATTACCTTCCTCATGGAGGTTATAATCTTAGTTTACTTACCTATAAACTTACCTATATACACAGTTACATATATCGAAGGCTTACTCTAACTCTGAAATGAATGATTCTCTATAGAAGAAAAGTAACATAACATTTAGCATAAATTGTTATTTGAAAATGCCAGACTTTTGAAAGCTCCAAAGGAGCTTAGGGTCTAACCAGGAAGCATGGCTATTTATTTACTAGGGCATCAGTAGGAGAAAGCCAGGTGAAGTTAGTCCACTTTTGAGATTAGTTTGTCAGAGATGGTGCTCAGGAAAGGAAGAAATTGTTTTTGCAGATTAGCACCATTTTTGGTCAATTGGTGTAAGAGAGGGAGGGTTCCAGGCTAAGGTCATGTTTTTGTGTGACAGGCGAAATGAGGAACAGCTACATGGGACAAGAACATGCAAAGCCCACAGTGGATATTTCTTAGTTCTCAGAGTCTCTCATTTTCTTCTATTCATATTTTATTCATGCCTAAATTTAGAAATGAGTAAATGAGCTTATATCCTCAGAAATATTATAAACCAAATGTGAAATGCTGGGTTTGAGGTCCTTTTGGGGTTCAGGTTTCTTTATATTCTGAAAATAAAACTTTGCTCTTTGTCCTCAATTATAAAGTTGGTTTTGGATTTATGTATGGTATAGTTTCAGTATCTGAGTCAATTATTCATTCATTGTCTGAGTCAATTATTCATTCATTAATTTATTCTTTCATCCAGTGATAAATTTTGGAGATGCTCTATGTGCCAGGCTGTTCTAGGCATTCAGTAAACAATGGGTAATGAGAGGGAAAATATTAAAGTCTGTCCTTAAAGAACTTGTATTTTTAAACTATTAGGTATAATATCTTGTCAAGCACAGTGACCTAATAATAAATTAATATCTAAAGCTATAATAAACTGCTAAACTTAACTGCTAACTTTAAAAATGTGAATTTTAAGTTATTTACTGATAAATGTTACTTTCAAGCAAGAGGGGATCTTCAAAGGTATAAATCTTCCTCTGGCAGCTTTTATTTGTAGAGTTCCTTCTTACTCCAGGAAAAGTTTTTAAAATTATGGAATGAAGTCATTTTGTATATGTAGCACTAAAAAATTACTTAGTTTCAACAGGAGCACTTAAAACTAAAGTTCGTTGTTTACCATGAGGCATCTTTAGTTTTTCAAATAATCTAGAGTATTTTTAAATTTTCTTTAATAACGGTTTTGAAAGAAATACATGTAACAGAAGCTAGAAAGTTATGAGAGATTCAAATGAAATCTACAATCCTCTGTAAAGGTCTTTTTCTTCTCAGGAAGAAGGAGAAAAAAATCTTGTAAAAGATTGAATAGGCCTGAGGGAACTTTAATTTGCATGACCAGTACTCACTGACCTTGGCTGTTTTATAAGGGATCAGGTTTTATTTTTGTATAGATTAACTGCTGAACAATATCTGCAATGCATTGAAAGAAAAAGTATTTTTCTGTATTTTTCATGTTACTATACCCACTCCTTCCACCCCCTGCTTAGTGATGAGTTCATTTCTTTTTTCAGCTTAGAGTAGGACAGAAGTTCAATGAGAAAACTCATCCCATACTTACTCCGAGTCAGAGATTTTATACAACAAAATTGCTTAGCTGGAAATCTTAACTCATTCTTAAACCTATATAAAAAAAAAAGACTTCGCAACACTATAACACACCATCTATATGTTTTATATTTAACTACTTGTAATGAAAATAAAAATTTCCTGAATATTAGGTCATCTATATTTTATTAACACTAAAACATTCCACAGTGGAATTTTCCTTTGTTCAGGATATCACTTTTTTCTCTTTACCTCATCTCTTTTTAACCAATTGTACATAGTGATTTTTTTCCCCTTGTGTATTTGATTCCAAAATTTAGTTTCCCAATAGTGGAATGTACAAACAAAAGCTGTCCTCAGGTAACCAGTGGGATCTTCAATTGGGAAGATACAAATTTGATGACCTGCTAAAAGCATCTTGGGAACTGAAGGATAAAAAGAAAAAAGATCCAATCACATTAAAGTTTGCACAATAGTCTCTGAACATCAAATCTTAAAAAAGGAAATAGCTAAAGAGTTTCAACTCCATTAAAATTTTGGTAGAAAAAAGTTTGACTCCATTTTATTTGCAAAGACCACAGTTAACAATACTAGGAAGCGGCAAGAATAATTGTATATTTCTAAAGGCAAAATATGGTTTGTGATATGCTGCCAATTCTATGTTAATCCTCTGATAAGAGTCAGATTAACCCTGACCTCAATTTATTTCCCTAGGACATTCATATAGTGACTTTTCAGTCTTTGGCAATTTTATTATTTTTTTTGAATATTTAATTATATGATGACAACAATTCATTTTTGTAAAGTTTTATTATTAAAAAAATATATAGAACAATTTGCATTAACATGGATGGACCTAGAGGTTCTTATGCTGAGTGAAATAAATCAGAGAAAGATAAATACCATGTGATTTCACTTATATGTGGAATCTAAGGAACAAAAAGGACAAACTAATCACAAACAAATACAAATATAGTGGAAAATTTGATGAGGACAGAGGGGAGGGGTTTGGGGGACTGAGAGAATGGGGTGAAGGGTTAAAGAAGTACATATTAGTAGTTGATAGTTGATCACGGGGATGGAGAGCATGGCAGAGGGAATGCAGTTAGTATTAATATGATGGTTAGTTGGAGGGCCAAGGGAGGGAGGGAACAATTGGGGGGATTGTTTTATAAACTACATAGATGTCTAATCAATGTACTGTATAGTTGAAACTAATTTAAATAAATAAATAATAATAAACACAAATGGAAAAGCAAAAAAAATAAAATAAAATAAAAAAGTAAAATAAAATCAGGAAAGCGATCACAAGCACTTTTATCACACCACTATGTAATGTCATTGTAAATCATATTGAATAAGTTATCTAACAAGTAAAATAATGCACATATGAAGAAAAAATACACATAGATATATGAAATTTGTTATAACGTTGTATAAACCAGACCTTACTAACTGATATTTAAAGTGCTACGAAGATTGATCGAAGATTGGGTTTGTGTTTTATTTGTTTCTGCTCTTACTGATACTGTACTAATTTTTTATTCAAGTTAATCTCTTTGTAGTAGAATTTGCCAATCCTGTTATTATGCTGATATAAAATTGAAGTGATTTTCTTCTAAAACTAGGATAAAACTTTAATTTAACACATGCTTCTTTAGAATATGTGATTTATGCTACCAGAATTTTCATTTCCAGTGCCTTCATTAGTATCCTGTGATCATTTTTACTTAACACACATTTATTTTTCTGTTTCTCTGTCTAGCATAAAAATGACAGAGGTTAGAAAAAAATGAGTAATGAGATAAACAATGAATTATATCTCAACATCTTATAATAAAAGGACTATTGACTTTTCTTGTTTATATTGCCATTTTCAACATTACATTTAACTGTTATAGCTTACTAACTTATCAGTCAGTATAATAAACATTTAACTGAATGTAGTATTAAGTACCAAGTTACTGTACCATAAGGAGCAGCAAGTTCAGAAATTTATGACACATCCAGCAATCCCATTTCTGGGTATATATCCAGAGGAAATGAAAACAGGATCTTGAAGCAATATGTCCACTCCTGTGTTTATTGCAGCATTATTTACAATAGCCAAGATATGGAAACAACCTAAGTGTCCACCCCTGGGTGAATGGATGAAGATGTGAGATATACTATATATATTCAGCCAGGAGAAGAAAGGAAATTCTGTGATTTATGACAACATGGATGCACCTTGAGGGCATTATGCTAAGTGAGATGTCAGACAGAGGAAGATAGATACTCTATGGTATCACTTAAATATGGAATCTTAAAATGCCAAGTTCATAGAAATGGAGAATAGAGTGGTAGTTACCTGGGCCTAGGGGTGTAGGAAACAGGGAAATGTTGGTCAAAGTGTACAAACTTCCAGTTATAAGTTTTGAGGATCTGATATACAGCATGGTGATGGTTATTATAGTTAATAATACTGTGTTATAAACTTGAAAGTTGCTCAGAGAATCGATCTTAAATGTTCTCAGTGCAGAAAAAATGGTAATTATGCGATGTGATGGAGATGTTACCTAATGCTGTGGTGGTCATTATTTTGCAATATGCAGTTGCCCCTTGAATAATGCAGGTTTGAACTGCATGGATCTACTTACACAGGATTTTTTTTTTTTTCAATAATAAAGTTGACCTGTATTCCAGGTTTTTATATCTGCAGAGTCAACTAACGGTGGATTGAAAACAGTATTTTTGATCCACCATTAGGAATCCATGAATGTGAAGGACAGATTGTATGCATTATTCTTTGGCATTATAAATAAGGGACTTGAGTATCCCAGAATTTTGGTATTTGTGGCAGGGGTAGGGTGGGGTTGGTGGGGTGGAGTGGAGCTGTGTATGTCCTGGAACTAATGCCCTGACATTAAGGGTCAATGGAAGTTTTTATGGAGTCAAAAGTTGTACAGATTTTTGACTACATGAGAATCAGTGTCCCTAACCCTCATGTGTTCAAGGGTCAGCTATATGTGTGTGTCAAATCAACACATTATACACCTTAAACTCCTGCAATGTGGAATGTCAGGTATATCTCAATAAAACCCAGAAGAAAAACATTCATGTTCTAGTGGAGGAGACTAACTCAAACATAAATACTCTGATTCAACAGATATATCTTAGCAGATATATATCATAGAATTCTATGAAAGTGTTCAGTAGGGAGAACTCAATTTAACCTGAAAGGTTTTTGAAGTGCTCTGTATGCTTCACCCTGCTTTCTGTGTCATGTATTTTTTTTTTTTTTTCAAATAGGGCTCACTGGTAGCCATGGTAATTTGTTCTTTCACTGAACAATGCTGTTTTCCAGAGTCGAATGCCACTATTTTTATGAGTGGTGTGGTATGGAATTTGGGACACCTAGGAAAAATGATTATTAGCTGAGTCCATTAAAAATACTCCTTCCAGGATTTAGTCCAGATAATAGTGAGGTAGTTGAATTATCAGTAATGAAAGGAGTTTGAGACAGACATCTGTGTAGAAATAAAAATGCAAAGAGATATGGACAGTGAAACTATTCCTCAGAGCTGCTTTGCTTATGAAAGGCTTTGTTCCATTTCACAACATAAAGAAACTTAAAGCCTCTTTGCTATTGCCATCAAAAGACATCAATTAACTAATGTAAGAGTGTAAGAGTGACCTATCTTTAATGGAGTATATTGTACGACATCATTCCAAGCAGAGCCTAGAGCTTCAGTAAGAGTTAGTATTTCAGCAAAGCACAGTCGACCAGTATAGGTAGGTCATGTACTTAGTCAAAGGGTTCATGGTAAGCTGATGTTATGAAAAAATGGAATGGTGGGTTGGGGCAATATTGTGGGAATGTTTGAAGAAATGTATTCTTTACACAAGAAGGTGATCGCTTCAATGTTTATTTAAGGCCTGTGGAGCAATAGAAGTAGAGACACAGAGATCATACGTCTTGGTTTGCCCGAGAAAGTTCAGCTTTATGCCGTGGTTCTGGATGTTATTATTAATAGTGGCCTTCTTCATTCTCAAAAATATTACAGTTCGTAGGACTGATTGTATGGCCAGTCTAGTTAAAATACTTCTCTTTGGGAGGCTGTTCATTATTTCTTTACATTTGCTTGTGGATCACTTATTTTAAAGTGCTTGTAGCTAGTTTTCTATATAATATCATAGAAGTTGGAATGAATATGAATAGGCAAATTTCTGAAGTTCTTGGTGTTAGTTTGGTTCCAACTCCTTTGATGCACTTACTGAAATGCTTAATTTCAAAGCACATACTGGCTCCTAGGCAGTTTCTCAGCATAATAATTAGTCAAATTTGGACAATAAATGGCCTCATTAGTTACTCCTTTAAGCATTTGCAATACAAATATCTATTTGTAGATTTTTTTCTGCTGCTAATAAATTTGTAGTTGATAAAAGAGAGAGCTATATTTTTGTTAACAATTAGCGTTCATTGCTCTGAAATAAGTACACTGAAGTGTTGGTGGCCTGAGGCTGAACAGCCAACCGCCTTCAATATTATATGTATTACAAAAAATGTAGTACAGTTACCTCTCCCATCAGCAACTTCCTAGTGTACTCAGAGACATTCTTTTGTTATGCAAATGCCCTATTTAAAGATAACGTATGTACAAAGAAAAGTAATGGAAGGTCATTTCTAAGACTGGACAGATGGATGAAAAATTCCACAGAGTGCTTTGCCAAGCACCTGGCATTATATGAATGACAGCTGATGATTAGAATCACAAAGACAATTTGTATTATCACAGGTGACAGTGTGACTAATTGAAGAGGTTGCTTATTATGGAATTGGTCAGTTTCCGTTCAGCTACACTCAGGATCCAAGGGCTGCAGAAAATGAATACACAGCACACAGTGTTTTCTTAGGGGAACTATATGAAGGTGGAAGGAAGAGGGGAGGAAGTCTTGCTGAGGGTGTAAAGACTCACAGCGGGCTTTAGATCTTTGCTGCTGAGAAGATGCTCAGAGCACAGTTTCAAAGTTGCCAAAGAAATAAGAGATAACATACCTTAAAGACAGATTTTCATATCATTTTCTAACACTCAACCACAGCTTCCTTTGGAGGTATGAAAAATCCAATGTATTTGGGCCTCATTATGATATGTATCACTGTTTTCTAGATAATAACATGCCATTAGGCATCTTGGCTGAATATTTTAAGAAGATAACAGTGAAGACTTATAAGTAGCCGTGCCTCAATCAGAATATTCAGAGATTTCACATCTTCCGAAGGGTGTTTGCCAAAGGCTTCCCTAAGCTGCACGCACTGCTGCTTTGTCTCTCCTTTATGCCTTATTGAATCTATTAGAAGACAGACACATCTCTCAGTCATCAGACTTCTTGCTGACAACACCTGTCAGTCTGTCACTCCACTTCAGAGAGAGATACTGTGGGGTGTCATTGGCAGAATTAGAAAGAAAATGGGAAGAAACACATCTGAGATAATTATTCTCATGAAAAGAATGATATAACTATTATTTAAAAATAAATTTTGGGAACTACTTGGAATTAAAGACTAGAACGATTTTTGCCACAAATACTGATCAGTGGTATTAGAAATCATGGATTTTTAAATATAATCAAGAACCTTAAAAAACTTAGATGGTTCAGATCAATACCTGAATATATATCTTTTTGAAATCCACTTATATTTAAAGGCAAACATTCTCATATAAATTTTTGTAGAGCTAGAATATTAAATATTTGCTAATGAAAACAAGTTTTAGAAAAGTAATTTACTTCATGAAAGATTTAAAAATTAATCTTATATAGTAATTTAAAGCTTACTAAGTAATAGATATTTCCAAGGGTGATGATTTAAAAAACAGTATTTTTAAAGAGTCCTACTATTCCTTCTTTTTTATTGGTTTATCTTTTATTTATTCAGGAAATGGTGACATCAATCTTAATATAGCATATTTTACAATATTACCTATATGAAAGAAATTACTCTAAAAAAGTATTTAGTTGAGTTTCTCTTCATTGTTTTGTAGCAACTTTTCTTAAAACCAAATTATCACGTAATCAGAAAGCTTTAATGCCCCCCCACATACACACTCAGATATTTTAAACTATTGTGTTTAATTGTTGTTTTTTTCTGTTTTGTTTGTATAGTTAG
The DNA here is from genome assembly GCA_028627145.1 of Eidolon dupreanum. Classification (NCBI taxonomy): domain Eukaryota; kingdom Metazoa; phylum Chordata; class Mammalia; order Chiroptera; family Pteropodidae; genus Eidolon; species Eidolon dupreanum. Next base: position 23,241,278 of record CM053507.1, read on the forward strand.
TTTTGCATTTTATGAATTTATGTGAGATAGGAGAACTCTAATAGAAAATATTACTTTTTCCACATATGACAAAGCAGCTTGTCTTCTGTGAGTCAAAGAGGAATGATTAGAGTACATTGGGGTTTCTCCACTTACACCTGTTACAAAGATTTTTTTTATTTTATGTTTTTTTGGTCACATTTTTTTTAAAAGGGCAACCATGACCTCCACAAGAAAAAAAATGTAAGTGAATGAAAATGAAACCAAAACAACCTGTGAAATGTGTTTTTTTTTTTTTTTTGAAATGACCATGAGACAGTCTTTCTCGTAGAATGATTCCTATTAGCTGTGGTTTTAGTATTTATCACTAATGTTATACTTAACCTCAAAATAAATAAAATGTCTTTGTTAGACATGTAAGCATCTTATGAAAAGCATTCCTTTAGTTTTTCTTATTTCCAACAGCAGAAAATAATAAAGTGCATCAAATTAACTATTTATGTCTTTTGATTATTAAGGACTCTTAGGTTTATCTAAGTTTATGTAAGAATATGTTTCTGCAGTTTAGTATAGTTCTCTTTGTGTGTGTGTGTGCATGAGAGAGAGAGTGTGTGTTTGGATATCTATATGTATGTCTGTGTCTATCTCTCCTTTCAATGCTTATTTTTGTTAAGAAACTTTCTGGGAGATGATAATTACCATAATGACAATAGTTTTTATTCATGTAAGGCATGGGATTCCCTAATGTTGTTCCATGTTATATCTCCTTTATTAAAACAGTGCTTGTCAAAATAAATGCCTTCACTTATTTTCTGAGAAAAATGTTTCTAAATTTAAAGCATCCAACTTGTTTTCAAAATCAAACCATTACCATATGACCTTACTTTAACTTTTAACAAAAATAATTTTAATTGACTAATAAAAAAAGAAAATTTATCTTCAAAAAGTTTTATATCAGTGAAGCAGAAATCAGAATCCTGGGAAAAGAGATCCAAGAGTTTGCCTTTAAACATACTTTCGCTAATTCTAATGTATACTAGTATTTGGCATTCAGTGCTTTAAAGAATGTTGCTTTTTGTTTTTAATGTAAACCTTATGTCAAATGTGCTTTTTGAAGGTAGCTAGTTAATTCAGATCTTCATTTCATCTGAATATGTACATATATATTTGGTTTCTGATATCTCATTGTGTTCTATCTCAATAATAGGGTTTTTGTTTTGTTTTGTGTTTCCCTGACTGTTTTACTAGAATTGCTTTTCCTGAAAAGTCATTTTACCTAAGTTCCTATAGGCACTCTTTTCTAGGGTGTCACTTATTATCATTTCTCTTTTCTTCTCTCTACAGATTACTTCTAGATTTTTCACGGTCTTTGAGCATACGTGACAATTGGCATGGAGATGAGTAGATGTCTTAGTGTTATGCAGGTCTTCACAATATTCCTTTTTTAACCAATCATTTCAGGTACCTGCTACTGGTCCAGGTCACTTCATGTGCTCCCTGACACTGTAGAATATCTCACCCTCATTTTTAACCCTCCACATCACTTACTTGCAGGAAACTTTTATGGGGTACTTTAGGGATGATGAGGTACACTTCCAGTAAAATCTTGCAAAATATATACCTAGCAAGACTGAGAATAAGATGGTGAAAATTTGAAGTCTACCATATGTCATAAAGCCTCAGAGATACAAAGATTAGGTTGATCATCAGTTTTCACACTAGTATTTTGCCCAAGAAGAAGTTTATTTAACTTGCTGGAAAACCATAAAAGAATGGGCTGCGTAAGTAATTATTATTACATATTATTAATATTTTTCTTTAAGAGATACTTTTTAGAAGTTTTTATTATAACAAGATGGCTGGTGTTACCCATTAAACTTAGCAAAGGGTTAAGATAATTATATTTAATACTCAATATAAAACAAACATCATATATAAACTCTGATTATTCTAAATAATTTTAATTACTTGACAATATAAATATCTAAATATCTAAAATAGACTTGATTTTTTATTCTACTTCCTAAAGTAATTCTGATCATGTTATTCACTCAATGTATAACAAGTAGCATGTAATGGGATTGATGTTAAAATTAGGATGTTAAGATAATTTAAGCTAAGAAATAGGGGGGACAATTAACATCAAACATGAAAAAAGTGATTGAAAACATGGCAAAAAAGATGGTTGCATTCACTTTTTATTTTCTGGGAAGTTTTATCTTATTTTTTGGTAAATAATATATTAATTTCTTATGACCCTAGATACAAATTTAAGTCCACTATTAAAAGTTCATCAGAAGTGATTCTGTCTTAGGAGAAAAAATGAAGACCAGAAGGAGAATTTTATATATATTCCTTTCAGAGAAAGAAATAGAAAAAGCGATGTGGCTGTTAGCGAAACATTGTATGAACTGAAGTTGATTTTCATATAGAACTTTGAAGGAATATTGAGTATATAGTAACAAGGAAGAAGTTAGTGATTGTATTTCAGTTCAAATAACAGCAGTTAAAGAAACTCCAATTATGGGGTATATTTTTTAAGAAAAAAAATTTCTAAAAATTATAGAAAGTAGAGGTGGACTTTACAGGAAGGCCATTTGACAGATGGTCAAAGGAAAATGCATGTGTCTGTCAATCATTTTTATCAATTCTGACACCCAATTAAAAAATTCAAGGACATATTTTACAATTTCAAAAGGAAAAATTGCAAGGTACACATATTACTCTAATAGTTATTCTACTTAGTTTTAAAACTCTAAATTGCCATAACCTAAGAAGTTTATTATTGGTCTGAGAGTAACTGTTCTTGCCTGCAGAAATACACTGGATCATCTTTAGTAGAAATGATTTTAAATGGTTATCTAGAAATTTTCTGAGACTAGATGTTTATAAGTATTATATAGAAATTCTTCCAGTGGTTTAATAGAGGAAACCATTGTGAAGGGTGTTTATTCTTAATATTGTACTTGATATAAATCAGGTCATGACAATTTTATGAACCTCTATGTACCTGACTCTTCATCTGACATTGTATAAATAGTTTTGTGGAGCAAGGAGTAAAGAGAGGATTTTTTTGCTGCTGTAGGGAATAATAAAGACAGAGATGTCATTCTGATAGTACTAAACTTCTGATATTAGGTAAACAAAGAATCATTATTAGGCTCCTACTATATAAAGTTTAATGTATTTTATAGTGAAGATACATAGTAAGAAAAAAAAAGACAAAATAAAACAAAGTGTGTGTTCTTGAGGAGACTGATATTGCAAAGTCTGCACTAATCTCGAATTCTTCCTTTTTACCTACATATACCCCACTAGTTCTGACCTTTGGGCCTTAGGACATGAAGTGTCCTTTGCCTTTATTGGTGTGACACTAGTCCCCTTTCCAACAAGATAACTCTTACTCATTCCTTTGACTCAGCTCATATGACTCTTAGTGAACTCCCCCTCACCTCTTTTATGCTCCCATTCCCTGGCCTCAGGCTGGAGACACCACTATATTTGTTTGCTCCTGGGATCTCCTGCCCTGTACTATAAGCAGTGTGGAGGCAGAGATAATGCTTTCTCACTTTTCTATTCTCAGTATCTAGGCCAGTGCCAGGCCATGGCCAAACGGTGGCCATGGAGGCGTGAATGAACATGTAGAGGATGCTTGCCTGGCCTGCACTCTGGGAGTGTGATACCTACCGTCCTTCCAGGTCAGAGAGGAGTTTACAGCTATTGAGAGAAACTGAAAGTATATGTCACACTTCTGCACAATACACAAGTGTTTCTATTCCAAGCCTTTTTTTTTTTTAATTCTCTTTACAGTTTTGGGTTTTAGTTTTGCCAATTCAAATGAAAAGAGCAGGAGGGCAAATGTAGGTGACATTGTCAGGAGAAGTTGCCACTTGACTTGATGGAATTGTATCCAGAGGCAAGACAGGCAAAATGAACATCTTTTCTCTGATATTTTCGAGCATATGGTTATGTGTTTTCATCTTTTTATGTTAGATACTTCAAAAGGGTGGACACCTTTTCCTTTGCAATAGTTAGGGTCAGGGTGAAGAGAGATTCAAGACCAATCAATAATAGTATATAAGATTGGGCATGTTGGAAATGGCTTCCATTTTCTGTTTACTTCATTACCCTGGCCATAGTCAGACATTCAGTATGCTATATTGTCAGTGCTTTTTAATAGAAGTGAATTAAACTAAATTATGTGTCCTTCCCCCTACCTTGTACAATTTGCATCAGAAATATATTTGAGAGAGAGAGAATGTGTGTGTGCGTGTGTGTGCGCACACACACGTATGGTTATTTCTACTGAGAGGAAGGGAGAGTCAAAGTGAGAGAAAGAGACTTTTTTCACTTTTTTAAATAGAAAATTCTGGCTGCCAAAAAAAAAAAAAAAAAAGAATAATTATATCGTCAAAGTCTTTAGTAGTAGCTTTATAGACTTGAATGCCCTCCACGATGTCGTGTCCTCTGGTGCAATTAATGAACCCAAATAAGAAAAAGAAAAAAAGTGAGTGGTTGATGGTCATAAAGAGACATTATTTTTGTTTATTAAAATATTAAGCCAGCATCAGACTTTTTCATGGATTTCAAGGACCTCATGTCAAATAGAGACCCAAAGTTGATATAACCCTGGCACTCTTGCCTCATCTACTACACTGTAGTCTGTAGGCTGTTGAATGCCTACTGCGAGATCACACAGCAGTGCCTGTGCCTCTGCACATGAATCATAAATGGATTTTTTCTCTTTTAAAAGACTGGTAGACCGTGGGTCCTATAGTTATGAGACAATGATCTTTATCTCCACTCTCACAACCTCACCCCCAAAAGGAGAGAAAGAAACAGAAAGGTGTGGAAACATGAAGGGGAAAAGCAACAAAGGTAAAGAGCATGTATTTTATAAGATGAGCACATTTCCAGTGCTGCCTCAGGATTCCTGCATATCACTAATATTGCCACTATATCCATAGCCTCTTCTGTAGACATTGGACTATGTGAGAGAAAACAGCCAAACCCCATGGAACGTCAATCTGTAATGGGATAAGGTAATGTTGAGGGGCTCTGGGACAACTGATGCTACTAAATGGCTTCAGGGTCTGAGATATTTAGCAAGAGAACCTAATATAGCATTCCATTTAATTATTTGTTGGAAGAAAATTGAACAAAAACCACTTATTGAGTATTTATATCCTGTTAGTTAACTTATACATGTGCCATGTAGGCATACTATATTTATTGCAATGCTGCATTGCTTTTAAGTAAAGTATTATTTTTTGATCATTAAGAATTTTTTTTCTTTGCTATAGTTATTGAAAGTTGGGTTGAAAGTATAGTTTTAGCAGATGCAAACATTCAAGCAAAAGCTAAATGCCACAGCCAACTCAAAGTAGGTTCTTAATTTTGGAAAATTTGCTTTACCATTGTGAGAGTTGTTGTGCAAATTAAATAAGATAATTTTTTAGACACTCAGTTGAATGGTAGACATAAAATAAGTGCTCAATTAAAATAATTAATTGTAAAAAAAATAGGTCTACCTGATAAGTCTTTAAACATAAGATTATAATTCGGTAGAATACCATTACTTTATTTTAGAAGAGACTAATACTTGTAATAGTCCTCATGAGTCATATCATATCCTCTGACAACTTTCGACACAAAGAGAAGAATTAGATGTAAGGTCAGGCTATTTAGAAACTCAGCAAATATTGTTTATTTCTTAATGCATTAAAATGGCAAAAATAATCTCAAGAATAGAGCTATTTCTCTATATGAGGGCTCCTTTTTTTGGCTCCTTGAAGGACAGTGTTATAGACAACAAAAAAATGCTATTTCAGAGTTTAAATGTTATAAAATTTGGATAAGAAAAAAGACTGAGATAGCATATTTTTGAGTGCAAGAATCTTATATGTAACATATTCGTTCTTTATGTGATCTTTTTCAAGAGGAAAAAGAATTATTTAATTTACCTCTTGAGTAACTTTAGCCTTATATCATGACACTAATCTGCTCTTAATTATCTAAGAATCTATCAGATCCACTGACCCTGAAATCAGGCTCTCCTGGAATTCTGTTTGATTTCACACTCAAGACACTTTAGACTAGTGTCTCTACTTTAGTAACTCTTTTTTTCATCATGGTTGAGGTCATATGAGAGATAATGTTTTCTCATTCCAGATAATTGACTGTGTGTTGTGTTATGATTTTGTGGTTTATATTATTTGATATACTTCAAAAATATGGTCTAGAGTTTTCATTGAAAATTTTTTCCAGCTATAGATTATTAATTTAAGGAATTAAAATACTAAATCAATGACAATCCTATGTGCTCACTGTTAGTATGATGGCCTTGTCAGCATGAGGAGTGCTATAAAACCTCTCCAGTCCTATGAGCCAGCTTTTGAAAGCTGTCAGGCTAAATGCGAGAAACCATTTTGTTTGCTGAATGGAATTTCTGCAGTTGCTGACTGTGCACTGGCAGCAGAGCGTATGCCGGCATTGGCCTTCCCTCCTGGGTGCGACGTTTTGAGTATGGCTGCCATTTAAATTCTTGAAGTAGAATAGATCAGTTTTAAGTGGCATGATTGGTACAGGCAGTACAAGTTTATTAGAGAAACTGGGGTTTGCCCTTGGTCCTGAAAGAACTAAAGAACTATTACTTAAGTCTTAAGCAATCTTCATAGTTGTGTGAGGGAATGAGGTCTACAGCATTCATTTTATATTGATACTACTGCAATAAAAAGAGTCAGAATGCAGCAGCATGCATGCAGAATGCATGATTTAAACTACCCACAGAAAGCTTAGCATACCGTTGCTAACAAATTACCACAAAATCAGATTATATATATGTGTGTGTGTGTGTGTCTATATATATATATATAGACAATATATATATTGTTAACATATATATATGTTAACAAGTTCATGTTTAAGCAATTTACTACTGAGAGTTTTATATGCTTTTGATATATGTGTTATGTGAAAATGATCATGTATTTTGCTAATGATTTTTAAAAGTCTGTATTGAGATGCTTTCCTCTAGCACAAGATGGCACTTTAACTTCAGAGATCCAATGTAATCTCTATGAGCTTTCTCATTGCAAATGGAAAACAAGCAGTAGCTCACCCTCAGAAAGCAGAAACCAGTTAGAAACAGGTAAAGAGAAGCAGTAATAGTTTTGCAATAAAGTAAGTGTTTACATTATGATGCAAGAAAGGGGTCGGACAGGGCAGGGCAGTCAGTGCAATAATCTTTTATTTAACGAGTTTGAAAATTGAAAGATAAGTTAATGTTACTTTACATGTGATTAAAAACACTTCTGGAAATATTTCTCATTCTAAAACTCATATAGTCCCTCATTGATATGATTTCCTTGGAACATGTCTCGAATACTCTACTGAGAATCAAAAAAATCCCAGTTATTATGTTTATGTTATCTGATGAGTTACTTGTAGTCTTACCACTGCCACTGCTGCTATGGCTGTTTTTGGATGTGCGTGCGCACGTGTGTGTGTGTGTGTGTGTGTGTGTGTGTGTGTGTGTAAAAACAAGGAGTGACAATTCTGGTCCTTAGTTTATTCCTCTGGGGGTTGACTGTTCTCATTTACATGTACTATAATATTTCTGTATCAGTGCACCCTATTACTAGACATCTCCATTGTCTAATGCTATTTAGGCATCCCCTTGGGAAGGAGCATAGAGTGGTGCTGAATTTAAGATGCATGAGGTTGTCAGAGTCACTCTTGCCCTTCTCACTTTCATAGTTGAAAGCTTTGTGAGCTCATGGCATTCTTTGTCCCTTATTTTATTGAACGGTTTCAGACACGAAACTTAAAATCTTTGGGACAAATTTGTCTTACTCCCATGCCCAGTAAATCCATTATAAATTATTCGTTATAAAAAAGGAAATGGTAGAGCAAAAAAAAGGTTTAAAAACCTAGCATAATTGGAATTTTTATAAACATATACATATTTTGCTTCATTGTTTTGAAGAAACACAAAAAACAAAAGTGTAGTAGAGTCACATATTAGAATTATTTAAGGACATGTAGTAATCACCACAAAAATAACACTTATTTGTACTGGGGTATACTGAGCATTTTTATATGTATCCTTTATTTCTTTTTTAAACATTACAGATACAGTTATTAGTCCTTAATTTTTAACAACTGAATTCACTCTTGTAAATTTCAGCAATAGTGGTTTATGTCATCATATCTCATGGACCCTGCAATAGCCAGGAAGACAGGCTTGGATGTTACACTCAGGACAAAGTAGTCAGCAGCTCTGCCCACCACATTATAAGGCTGTCAACAACTGTCAATAGCTGCTGCTCAGAGTTTGTTACTCTGTGCGGAGCTACTCCAGAAGAAGCAGATACCTTTGCCACCCTGCTTTCCAGGTGATTCTTCTACACCCACACTTCAGGATGTCAAGCGAAATTGGTCATAAATTTAGGTCACATGACTGCACCCTAGCTAAAAGAGAGGCTAGGAAACATAGTTTGCTTTTTTTCCTCTCCCTTGGCAAAGTAGTGCCCAATATGTGAAGTATAATATAGAGAGATGGTTCAAAAGACTTTGGAAAGATGTGAACTCTAAGTGGTTAAAAAAAGTTTTATTATTCAGTCATTTCAGATGGAAATAATTGGAACTAAAAAATTTTGACATCTAATTCTTATGAAGAACACCAGATCAGCCCTGCAATTGTTAATATAGTCAGAATTATAATATTTTAATATTTAAATTATCTGTATTGCTAAGAGCTCTTGGGAAATCTCAGCACTAACTGAGCTTATTTCTATGTATTAGAAACATTCATTTTAAAATGTGAAACCTCAGTTTCATTTTAGTAGAGAAGTGCTCATTATGTATCCCTAAGGCTGGAAGAATTTCTGGCACAAGGGCAAAATCAGTTGGCGCTAGCACCAGCAAAAAAAAAAAATAATAATAATGAAAAAATCAAACTTCTTGCCAAAATGTTGGCCTTGGTGTTTAAAAAGAATTTTTATTTTAAGAAAATAAGTATTTCATAGTATATCTTGTATAGAGAAAAAACGATAGCCTGAAGTATAAGAAATTTGTAATTGAAATACTCTCCAGGGCTACTTTTGGTTGGTTATACACAAATCTTAAATTGTTGCTATCTTATTTCATGATTTTTTTTCCTACCCCTGTATGGGATACTCACTCTTGTCTTCCCCACCCTTTCTGGTCTTTGTCTGTGAAGTCTAGTGTTTTCTACTGAATTACTTTTCTCTGTCACCCAGCAGTAATTTCTATGGCTAGTGTAAAAAGCAGCCTGGAAGTTATCCCTTGGATATGGTCAGGCATCATGCTTTCATTAAATTCTAAAACTCTATGGAGTATGTGGCAATATCTTTTGGAAACACCTCTACATCTGCTTATTCCCTAAATATTGAATTTTTATCATTGGAACATAGTGTACCAAATTTATGCAAAAAGAAAATGTTCTGATTCATGATGCCGGGGCAGAAATGGGAGTAGCTCAAAAGAGATAAAAGAGCCTCAAGGGTTAAAACAAGGGTCTCAGTGGCACCAGAAATCTTTCTTGCCTCCATGCGGATTAATTTTGTATAAATTCTCTGTGCATATGGTAGAGACAATGACTATTGACAGTTCCAGCTTCCTAACACTCAAGTAAGTTGCCGTAAAGGGAAAAGTGTGTCTTACTCCTGGCAAAAAGATAACAAACCTCAGAAAACAATGTAAATGAACATATTTGGGTTACTTGTTAATGGACCAATGACAATTATCAGCAGTCTGGAGCACTGGAATTTTCTGGGCCTGTTTTAGATGTCCATACCTATAGCTTAGGGAAATGAATACTATGACTGTTAACCCTACTAGGACCACAAGAAATGGAGAAAGTCTTCCCAAAAGCAAAGGCCACTGTTCAGAACACAAAGAGAATGTACACCACTAAGTTACCTAACATTAGGCCCTATACTCTCCTCTTATTCTATAGGATGACAAGTCTTCTCATAGTATAAGTACATGCTTTAGTTTCTGTGGTGACTCTGTTTATTAGCTCAGCAAGTAGTTTAACACACACACACATGTGCGCGCGTGCACACACACACACACACACACTTGTAGTTTATTGGAGAAGACTTTATAAAGGGCAGAGAGAAGCCATGTAGGATGTAAAATTGAATACTCACTAGATGAAAGAAAACATCTGAAGTGGTGAGAATTACTTCTGCTGCTACTGTATTTCCTTAATTCTTAAGTCTCCATGAATTTAAGGTCAATTAAGGGATAACCATTTTATCATTCCCCTTTATACAAACAATACAAGATTACATCAGCCCTCCATCTTTATGCTCCCATAGCACTGTTTTAATGATTATGTCCAAGGAAGATGGAGAAAACTTAAAGTTTTTAGTACTCATTGGGGTGTCTAGCCCCTCCTCCCCACCCATATATGACAGATCAAATTAAGTATTGCATGAAATTAAAACCCAAAATGAAGTTTAAAAAGCAGATAAATCATTGTATCCTTTCCCCTTACCTATAGTAGTGTGAGAAAGTTCTCATGAATGTGTCTTATTAGAATTGGTGTCCTATAATGTAGAAATGGTGGAGAAATATTTTCTTGGATACATTCTAAATGCTTAGATTTTATAGGGTGACCATAAAAACTTACTTAGAAATGTCTTAAACAGTGGAATCTGAGTGGCATTCTGAGATGAACAGAAGACGTCCATCAATTCTGCATGACTAAGAGTTTATATAGTTTTGGCACTAATATTTGACCTGGAGATTATAGGCACTCTCAGACTATTCAAGGAATAAAGCCTCTGAATTTCATCTCTGGAATTTTTCTTTCAGAGGGGAATTGTATGGGGAGAAAAATATAAAGATACCCTTCTCATGCACATTTATTAGATTCACGATCTTAGTACAACTTCACTTGTTTGCACAAGCCTATTAGACACACTTCCCAGACTCAAGATGTTCCAAGACATCTGTGTTCAATGGTTGGTTAATATTTCACACATACAACTTGGGCCATAATTGAATCTAAGCTATCTTATCATTTCAGTTTATAAGAGAAAACCCATATGTGATCCATTGACAATAATTAATGAGACACATCTTAGAGTTAAGTATTTTTTTTTGTGATCATTTCATTCCCTGACAACCTGACATATAACCTTACAGTAGCATTTATAACACTATGTTCATTGCCTGCATGTCCTTATGTGTCACTAGCTTATAACACACATTTTAAAAAGTTTTATGAAAGTGTGTGTGTATATGTGTGTGACGGCAAATGTGTATCATAGTTTATATGGAAAATAGTAAGCTTCTGTTGGAAACATAAAATGAAGCTATTGTGTTTTGTTCACCATTAAACTCTTATCATTTACTATATCTAGTCCATGATTGGCTTTTAGTAAATATTTATTAAATTAATGAATCCTTTTTTTAAATCAACAATAAGATCATAAGCATACTCAGAGTGAATATAATGAGTTCCTTGTGTGTCTTTGTATTCTTTGGATGGCAAAAATACCACTTATGCAGTCCCTTAATCCCTTAAGTATTGATGTTGAAGTGAAAACATCTTTTAGTGACTCTCAAAATGAGTTGTAATAATCATTAGAACTTTTCAAAATATACTGGTTTTTCCTCTTCTATACTCACGGTAGAATTGTACCTTCCCTACCTCTTAGAATACACCTAAGAGCATGATACTCATTTTGACAATAAAAGACATTTCCAAGTGGTGACATTAAAAGCTTGAGCTTGATTTACCACATTGATTTCTAAGTTAAACTTCATTATAGAAAGAGTGAAAATCAGATAACCAATAACTAAAGGATATTAATAAAAAGATTCAATTATGAGTAAGACTTAAGAGAAATTGATTTTAGACACAGTTGTTATTTATTAAATTCACAATCACAATTTGAAAGTAGAAATAGACTACATTATTTCGTCCTCAGACATGGTACTTAAGCTGTACTTAAGGTCACAATAATTCCTTCTTTTAGCTATTAAGTATTAGGTTTACCTTCTTAGAATAACCTAACATTGCTGCCAGATTAAGGACAACTATTTTATTACTTATAATTTTTTCATTAGCCATCACCTATAAGCTTGGGCCCTTGCTGTAATTCCTTATATTTATGGCTTGCTTTTACAAGTTTTGTCTTTTGTTGTGTTTCTGCTGCTTTTCACCAAAGTAGAAAAGGAAAAATATCTCCTATTCAGGATTCTTCTTCAATTCTACGGCCTTCTACCTTCAAGGAGAAAACAATTATCTATACAACTTCAAGCATAGGCAATTTCTACTGTATCTTTTCATTAAACTCTCTCCTGATGGCTCTTTACTTTTTACAAATAAAGAAGTTGGTGATGTTCAATCCACTTATGTTTAGTTCCCATGATGGGATATTTTTAGAAAAGATTTTCATAAAACCTAATACTTTACTCACCTTGGTTTTAGATGTGAAGAAAAACTCTTTATGATCACAGGGATTTTTAAAAAGAACTTCTTGCTCAAAATGTAGTTATAAAATTTATTCTTCCAATGTTAATTTCATGTCCTTGATTATACAAATCTAGAATTCTGCAAATCTATTTCTATCAACCATATACATATAATTTGCTTCTCTGTAACAGACAAGTTAAGTTTCTTTGCTTTTCCATGGCTACTTGACAAAACTCCTGTTCCAGTTCTACCACACACTTTTATTTTTGTCTCCCTAACCACAAAGTCAGAAACAGAACCTGCAAACTGAGGCACATTAGCTTTAAATGTTTTCATATGTTGATGTGATTATTAAGAAGATAATAAAAAGATCTTAGAGCAGAATTGTAAAATGCAGCAGAGAGCAATTAAAAATTGGTACCTTTAATATGTTGTGTTGGGTGATCTCTAAGACTACTCCCAGGCTCTGTGATTCATCAAGAGGACTCATAGGACACAACATATAATCATGGCAAAAAAATTAATACAGTGAAAGTATGTAGAACAAAATCAGCAAAGGGAAAAGGCACATAGGGCAAAGTCCATTGGAAATCAGGCACACACATCCAAGAATCCTTTCCCAGTGGAGTTACACAGATGTACTTAATTCCTTCAACAACAAGTTATGACAAGTTATGACAACATGTGCATAATTACTTCTTCTACCAGAGAAGCTCACTGGAGACTAAATTTTTAGAGGCTTGTCTAGGCACTTTGGCCTATTATGTACCAAAATTCCAGACTCCCAGGAAGAAAGTAAGTACCAATATGAATCACATTATTTCTACAGTTTACACATAATGAGACACTCTTATATTAGTCAGGGTGACTGTTTATCAGTCAAGTTCTCAGGTGCAAGCCCAGGGCCAACCCTTGAAACAGGGCTTTTTTATGATAGCAATCTCAGGCCTGCTGTATTAACTCTTCTATACACACATTCTATCCTTTAACCTACTTGCAACTTTTTATTTTCTACCTGTCATGTTTGAATCTGTATGTTTGCTCTAAATTATAATTTTTCTAATTACCACCATGAACTTTTTCTATTCCTAAAAGATTCCTTTCAGGTACAGGGCTTCTTTACAGGTAATAAAAATGTTCTGGAAGTAGTGGTGAAGGTTGCACAACATTGTAAATATACTAAAAACCACTTAGTGGTGCATCTTAAAAAGGTGAATTTTAAGGTATGTGAATTACATCTTAAACATTTTTTAAACCTTTTTTTAAAGAGACCTTTTTCCTTCAGATCTATTTAAAAAGTTTCCTGGTTGGTTTTAGCAGTGCTTTTCTTATAACTACACCATTATACTTTAGTTTTCTTGGTTTCGGACTAAATGTTTCCCAGTCTAAAATGTTGCAGAGAAAAGGATATTCATGAAAACCTGCCAGTAGTGATGTCTTATTTAAGGCATGTATTTCATATTTCACAATGGAAGTTTATGTACATTATTTAACTTCATCCCCTGCAAGATCATGACTGGGTAATATTTCTACTCCATATGGCATGACAGAGTGAATTTGGTGATAAGCACCTGACAGCTCATCCAGTCTGAATAGTCTCTGTCAATTTCACTCAAATGCCTGGCATCTTGGTGAGGACAAATGAAACACTGGATTCAGTTGAGCCCTTCTTCCTCTTTGTGTAGTCTCAGGACTTCTCCATCAGGGGAGTCACACCCTTTACATGTAGCTCAAACTCCATAAGACCAAAGCAGAAGCTGTCAGTCCTCTTGGAAGCTGGGCCAAGAGCTTCATAGTGTCAATTTGGTTATATTGTACAGGTCAAAGTTATCCCAGCCAGCCTAGACTGAAAGGGACTCCACCACCTCTCAGTGCAAGGAGTGTCAACAAATGTGTGGTCATACTAAATCCATCATGATTACTCCGATAATTCTGTGGCTTCAATTATGCTTATCTCTGAGGTAGGCTCTCAATGTCTTGTTCTAGCTCCTTGGTCATTCAACAGCAACCTGAAACTTGATAGCCTAGGACTTTTTTTGTAAGCCCAAGTAAGTAAAGGGGTAAAACAACATAAACTAATTAGGAAATCCCCTGCATAATTACTAAAATAAATGTTTCAGACTCCTCATTGTTGCCCTTTATTGTTGCATGCAAACAGTTATTACCAAGCATTCATGCCAAATGTTAAGTGAAAATTCATAACGAACAATTCAGTGATTTTTTGCTTACACCTGGGTTAAAAATTAAGGATTTATTAAAGATCAGGTAAAATATGCCTATTGCATCAAGGAACTGCTCTCTGTAGTGAGTAATGGATTAGTTTATCACATGATCTCTTTGGATTCCTAGAATAGATGAGATAAAGGATAAACATACTTTAAAGGAAAGGAAGTACAACAACAACAACAACAACAACAACAAAGATGGGACTTGCATTCTGTGGTGTCCAGGACAGGCATTTGTATAGGAAATTGTTCTGAGAGAGCAGCATTAGGGATAAAACCAAATTTTGTTTACTTTACATTTTTATTTATGACATCCTCTGGTTGTGATTAGAGGTCAAATACTATGACTTAATTTAAATATTTACATTCTCCAACTCTCACATATAATAAATGGATATGTGGTCATTAATTCTGCTCTATTTTAGGAGTTTTGAAAATCTCAGAATCAAGGAATATTATTGAGTTATTGATGTAACTGATCTTCGTCTAATATATAGTGTATATATCATAAAATACTGTCTAGTGTTGATTTGTTATATAATTTACTTAACATGTGGAAGAGTTACTATGTGAAAGACCTTGTAAAATTAAGTTGAAATCAGATTGAAAATGACTTAGTCATATTAAATCATTATCTTTTCCTTCGTTTTCTTTCTTTCCATCTTTTTTATTTTTGAAATGGAAATAGCCTTTTAAAAAATTCTTTGACCTTCTTCAGGAAGTTTTCTGTCCCTTAGAAAGACTTAGATTCCATGGCTGATACCTGGGACTGTGAAATATGCACTTGCCTAAGGTGGTAGAAATACTGTTATGTGGTGTCTGTTAGCATTTAAAAATAAACACTGTCATGTCCGAACAAGTGGAAAAAATAGCTACCCCTGCTGTACTTCCAGCTCTCTTCTCTGTTTGCTGTCCAGAAGCTCTGCCTGAGGTTGAAATGCTGAATGGTTCTCAGATACGTCTAAATGCATTCCTTGCTGTGAAGCAGGATGGAAGCTGGATGCTTCTCATGGTCTAAATTTCCTTGCAACATTATTAACTTTTTCAACTTTTTCTCCCAAAGGCCATGATAGAAAGTAAGCAAAGAAATAAAGCACATCTTTTGGCAGGGAGCATATTTTATACTTTAGTTTTCACCTATTTCACTGTAACTCCTTATGAATCTGTGACAATACACTCTTTCTTGAAAAGTTTTCCATGATGTTTCACCCAAATCTTACTTGACTCAGATTCTATTACAGTATCTACTTCATGCTTTATGTACCACTCTTAACAGTATTTTAATATCTTCTCCATTTCAAAATCTTGGAAGCTATTGAGTTATTATTTTATATAAATTTTTGGTAGTTGGTTATCTAGAAAGCAAAGATGCAGAGATGGCATTTTCCAAAGAACCTTACTGTGCATTTTAAAAAAGTTGCTAAGCTAAAAATAAGGATACTTTCAACAGACAATTAAAAATCTTTTTACCACAAGAATGCATATACAATAAGATAAGATAAAAATTATGGACCTTGTGTTAAAATTGTTAAAATCTTTAAATATGTGTATAAACTAACATCAGTTTCTTTTAATGATGAATAATTAATGCTATGAAAGATAAAGCTAACGTTATTAAATGAAGACTCTGGAGAATGTCTTGTCGATTTTCATGATTTCTAGTCAAAAGAACAGCAGAATATTTGGAATTAATTGTAAATCTTGAGAGTGTAAATATAAATTGCAATGTTGTTGTATACTACTTTAAATTAGATGTTGGGGATATGTGAAGAAAAGAAATGGGGAAAAAGTTTTAACACTGCATCTCTTAGACTGCTCTCCCTACTCTCCAAGATACCCACATCTGCAACAGCCAAGTTCTCAGAAGGGTCGCAAAGCTCTACTTTAACTTTAGTATGTGTCGATGTATAAGAAATATCTCAGTAAAGAATCAGTCATTGACCTTCTGATTTCTGGATCTTTATCAATGCAAATAAGTTTGCTTACTGCAGAAGCCAATTTGGTATAAAACCAGAAGGACTGGAAACCAGATACAATCTTCCAGGATGTGGAATTGAGCAAAGTAATGGTATCCATCTGAATGCCAGAAATACAGAGTTGAAAACCCATAGATATCATAAAAACACAAGGATAAGCATGCCCAGTAGTCATTCATTGATTAAAAAAAATTATATACACACACAACACACACACATACACATACACATTATGCCAGGCACTGATAACTAAGCACCAAGAATAAAGTAATAAAACAAAATCAGTCCTTCACCCATGACTCTTACATTTTCAAGAGAGACATATATATATATATATATATATATAGAGAGAGAGAGAGAGAGAGAGAGAGAGAGAGAGAGAGAGAGAGACAGAGAGAGAGAGAGACAGAGAGAGAGAGAGAGACAGAGAGAGACAGAGAGAGACAGAGAGACAGAGACAGAGAGACAGAGATAGAGAGACAGAGAGACAGAGAGATAAATTATAACTTCATATTATAAAACAAAAATACAGCAAGTTATCCAATACTATAAGGAGATTATATATATGTAATATATATATTTTTCAATTTAATTATGGAGTTGAATAAGGGACAATGAACCAGGGAGTGCTTAATAATGCTGCAAAATACTATGGATGCATTGCCTTTCAGGTGACAAATCCATAGCATAGTGTTCTATATGTCTGTTTCTAAGTCCCTTTGAAGAGCTCTTGTGTCACCAGGCCAGGCTTCCTGGGAGCTGGTGAGGTGACTGTCTCATCACTGTATATATCTGCAACAGAGTTAAGACTGAAGAGAAAATTACATCACTGGTTGAATCCACAAAGAATTGGAGTTTCTCATGGAGAAAGTTTTTTCCAAGGTTTAATATGATCACAATCTTTGGGAGCCTGTTTTTCTTTTCTCTATCCCATTTCCAAATCCTTCTTTATTTCTTTTAATTCTCTTAGCAATATTCATTTCTATTATTGCTAATGAAGTGTGGCCTACTAATAATTTTGTGCTCTAAAAAATATTAAAATTTTGCAATTAAGGTAACCCATGAACAATGTACCTTCTATCAAAAGGTAATTTCTAAGAATTTTTTAAGGTCAGCATAGCTGTTGAACTATTTAAATAACTATTATCTCCTTGTTAAATTATTCTAAGGTACTAGTTGAAATAATATACTGCCTTTGTTAATGACCTTTACCTCTATTTAAATTAGTAAGATAATAGGTTTGAGGGATTCTGTAATGTAACTAGCATATAGATTAATTTTTTTAAAAAAGTGATGTCAAAATGTATACAGTTCACTCTTAATATTTAGATTTTTCAGTGTTTCCATCATTATACACCATGGTCTATCTTCCCCTTCAGTATGTGTGATTATCATTTGAAGCAGAGGGAGAACAAGGAAATTATCATGGCTAAATTGCTTCTTGTTAAGTGACCTTCCATTACACAGCATGTACAGTAAATCTCAGTGTGCTCAGTCATCTCCGGGAACAAGAACTACTTTGTTTTTCACTCATTCACTTTCAGAGTTTTGCTTTGATTAATTTTAAGGTATCTGAACACTGATTTCATAGCTGTCCCAAGTATCGTATAAGTCACTGGGGCATAGAAATAAAATATAGACTTTCAGGTTATCTTAAAATGCAACATAGGGATTTTAAAAAATTCCAATACTTCTTTGATGTATAACTACTATTTATAGCAGATTCAGAAATCTCTAAAACACACAAATAAACAGATTTCCAAGGTAAAGAAAATTTTTGAAATATACTTTCATGCTCTCATGCCTAAAATACATTTGTTTTGTTTTAAAACTATAACACTAAAATATGCATCTTGAAAATGCTGTTCTACTGATATTTAATCAGAATGATTCTGCTTTAATCAAATAATTACGTTTCCTACTCAATGGCTTACCCATATACTCCCAGAACTGTGATATATGCTTCAGTTTTCTCAACTTTATTAGCCCTGGCTCTGCTTCTCTCCCTTTCACCTCATTTAGCAAGGTGACTTTAGGCAAGTTTATTAACCTCCCTGGACCTTGATTGCTGCATCTGTATAAGGAGAGATTCAGATGAAAAGTCATCTGTGTTCTATCCCAATACATAATGACATTCCATGATGAATAGCAGCCTTTCGGTTAATAGTAAAACTCTGTCTGTACTTTGACTCTAAACAATTACTTTACTAGAGTTAATTTGAATAAAATGATCACATACTGACTGCATGTTGTACTGGGCTATACTATTTTTAGTTTCATAATATCAGTAAGTTATAAATTAGGAAACTTAGCAGACTAGTTTACTCCTTAAGTAAGATAATATTTCAACATTTTGAATATATAAAATACATATTTTTCTATTTTTTCCAATCTAGATAATTGGCCTGCTCATATAAAACTAATTTGCTCACATGAGTGATGGAAGTTTTGAGAGAACCCATTCATTCACCTTCCTTTAATTCAGAGACTGAACAAGTGAGCAATACCTTAAGGAGCGAGGTGGGAATTAAAATGCTCTGAGCATGCCATTGCTCATAAAGCTGTATGTAAGACTCAGCTTGCACCTAAAGCTGATGCCTTGTGTTCTCTTTCCTAAAATGTGAACATTAGGACCTGCCAGTAAGCTTCTTGGTGCTTACCTAGTCAGACACAGGAAGAATAATAACTTGTAATGTCCTGTTCTACATCATAGAAGACTCTTTCTCAGTGAGAAAATAGAGAAAGAGAGAGAGAGAGGAGAGAGAAAGTCTGTGTAGGGGGAAAATTGACCATGTTATAGACATAGATTTTAAAGCTCTAAAGAGACAAATGACTTTTTCTCATCATAAAATTAAAAAGGTATAAGAATTGTCTTGTTGTTGCTAAAACTGTCACCCTTCACTGCCACACTTTCCTGCCCTCTGTCATTACTAGCAGGCATGTCTCACAAGCACTTAACACATATTATCATCTACTTCATAGCCACTGAGCAAGCCTCCACTTTACACATTGGTGATTTCTAACTGATACAATGACAATAAAAATCTCAGTGTGAAACACAGCCAAGGAGTCAGTGTGATTCTAGGATATGTGGGTGACCAATGTAAAGTCTGATATACTCAGATAGTGTTTTACTTTCTCGAGGTAATAGTCTATGTAAAAATAGAAAATAATGTATTTTGCAATACATTTTCATGTGAGGTTTTAGATATTAAGACTAACACTTATTCTAACCCTGATTTGTCTTCTGATATGCATTATTGGAAACTGGGTTGGACCATCTCGAGCACTATTGCTATCAGAACAAGGACATCCTTGAGATGTGTTCCTGCCTTTGACATCTTGCACCTCTCCTCACACTCAAAAAATAGGGTAGCTAGGATGCATGCGTTCTCTGACCAGGGTTGTGAATAGGTCAATATGAGGAAGGCACGGGCTGACCCAGTGTCTCAATGATTTAACTGTTTTGTTGTGCAGTCTTTTAAACAAGCCTACTTATAAGTGCTGTCAGGTTCCTTTGGAGAGAACAACAATCGCCTCAAGTCATAGGGCTCACTAGTAGGAAAGGCCAACCTGGTGCTTCACTAGATTAACAGACTCCCCTTAACCAATCTGAACGTAGCACACTGTGAGATCCATTACAAACTAAAGTCATGTTTTTATAAAAACCTTTTACTATGCACAGAGTGATTTTATAGAACAGCCAAGGTAAAATGAATTGAGTGAATTATATTTCTTGGTGAACAAAGTTACCTTAGAGAAATGCTTGAGCAAGTATTTCTTTATCAATTCAGTGTTTTGTTTATTTAATAATAATTTTAATATGTTTATATTTTATATTTATATTTATTTGCATGTATTTTATCTATGTTACATATATATTAAACTACCTCGAAATGTTGGTTAAATTAAGCACTATATTAATCTTGACAGTGGTTAACCTACATTGCTATGTTGCCTTGTTGGAATTTAGAAAGACTATTATCTTGTAAAATAACTAACTAGAGTGACCATTAAGAGCAAGAGCAACAGGTACAAAAAAGAGAGAATAAAGAAAAATACTAATGTTTATATTAGACAAAATAACTGTCTGGTTTTTGTCTTGGTCTCGTATTTTGAGAAATATCTTAACTTGTGAAATTTTAATAAAAATTAAGAATGCTTGTAATAAGGAAGCTCAACAAGGTGAAGCTAATATTTGGAGTGAATGCCAAGGAGAGGGCCCTAGGAAAAGTCAAGCTTTTAAGCATTCAGATTGTGTTTTCAGGAACAACTTGGATTAGCTTTAAAGAAAGGATTGAGACTCTACTTTAACTGGCAGGACCATTGAATTCTTGTTTTTCTGTCCTTTGTACTAATTATTCCTGCCCAGGATATACTTTATACATGAGCTAAGATACTAAAGTTATGGTATTTTGAATTTTCAGAAGCTTCATTTGTATGGAAGATGAAATTGGGAACTGTGTGATAAAATATATATACATATATATATATATATGTGTATATATATATATAATTTTTCTCTTAAAGTATTTTCTTTTTAATCTGAAATAGAAGCAAGGAAACTGGAATGTATAAAATGACTTCTTATTTTAGTAAATAAATCTTCAAGTCTATTCTTAGACATTTCTGGGGAGGAAGATTCACTATTCAGATAATACAACCCTATATTTGCATATCATTTTTGAGAAGGTTCCACTGATGAATGGAAAGCACAGGTGGTCTCTCTCTCTGTTTAATGTATTATATGTTATATTACAGGTAATATTTTTATTGCTATTGCCTAAGTGTTTTTGATTGTTTTGTTTCATTTTGTGTATATGTGTGTGTGTGTGTTTTGGAGGGGATGATGATTGATTTATGTATTTAGCAGATTGACTTTTTTAATAAGCCATTTTCATATATATTTGGTATATCTAGCTTCCTGTTTTGTTTCTAATTTTTTTCTCTCATTGTTTCAAAAGATATCTATGTTTTTTAAAAAGGTGCTTATGTTTTTCCTTAATAATTTCATAAATATCATTTTGTCAATTTTCACCAAAAATTCTATCATATTCCTTTATTTCTTGATCTATATTACCTGACTCCCTAAGGCTCAATCCAATCCTAACTCTCTCACTCTGAAAACATATAGTAGTCTATGGTTCAAATCACACTAAGTAAATAGTAAATAAACAGAGCCTTGCTGCTTGGTTGAACTTTATTTTGAGTTGATATGACTAATAATTATAAATATAGGAAATAAAGGTTACTTTATCTCTTCTGAGATGGAAGACAATCCTTTCACAATCCTCTTTTGGAGGAAAAACTCGTCTCATTTGAGCTAAACTCTCTTCTACTTGTAGTATATTTATTGGTTAAATGAGAAAATTATATTACAGAAAATAGTGTCGCTAGTGCTAGGTATGCAAATCTCAAAATTAGTTCTTTTTTATTAACAAAAATCAACATGAATGTTTTATTTCTATATATTATTATGAAATTGCACAACCACAGAATATTCACTGAGAAAAATGTTAGATTAAGATGCACAGTATTCATTAATGATTTTAAAAATTCTAAGCCTCTTAGGACTTATAATTGTATCTCTAAAGAGGTATATTATGGATTTTTATGGAGCATTACTTTGGAAGATGAGAATTAATTTTATATTATTTTCCTTCTTGTCACATGCTTTGACTAACAGAATGTTGTGGAAATAACGGTGGGCTAGTTCTATGCCCACTTTCTTGGAACTTTGTCACTACTATGTGAATAAACCCAGGTTAGCCTGAGAGATAATGACAGACCCATGGCTCTCTACCTCCATAACCTCAGCTAGATGCCAACTGACTTCAGACAAGATCATTTGATCCCAGCCCAGAGCTAAAGAATTGCCCAGCTGACCTGCCATCTCAAGAACAAAATAAATACTTATTGTTTCAAGTCACTAAATTTTAAAATGGTATGTTATATGATGATAACACCTTAAAATAACTTAGCACATTCCAAGCACATGATAGTGCACAAATGGCAACTTTTATTAATAATTATATATAATCTAAATCTCCTCTATGTGCTAATATTATACCATTATGTCTTTGAACTTGCCTTCCTGTTGCGTGTCTACTACCATTGCCTTAAATATTTAATTTAGTTAATTTTTGTATTGTTAAAATTATTGATCTAAAGGTAAAATTTTTAAAAAATATAAATGCTTGGATAAGGAGGCAACAAAGTACAGTGTTTTCATTCTCAAAATCTAAGTAGGTAACCAGTAAGTAAATCTCTGAAGTTGGCTTTGAAAATTGAGGTTATTTGCCAATGTGAACTTAAACTTCACATTTTAGAGCATCATGGAAATTGGGACCCAGAAGGCTCATGTAGCACAGGGAGTCTAGTAGAAGAGTCTCCCTGCCCCCCCCCCCCAAAAGTATATATATAACATGAAAAAGTCTACACTCTTAGTTCAAGTATAAAAAAGAAAGAAACCTGCCTACTCCAGCCAGGGCACCACTAATGAATGAAAGCACAGATGGCTCCTCCCTAGGTTTATAGCCTGAAATCATTTAATGTGACTCATCCAAAAACTCATGAAGATTAGAATTTCATTTAGAACCATGGCAATAGTACTGGTTTGCTCAGTTTTGTTCCATAAATTTCTTTCAGACAATAGAGAGTAGTATATAATTGCTTAAGAGTGGCTCTCAAGTCAGCTTGCCTGGTTTTATTTTCCTTCTACCTATGTGATCAAGGCTAAGTTATTTGATCTCCATCTTTCTTTCCCTTCCTTATTTGTAAAATAAGAATTAATGAATTTATTTTAAAATTGCTTAGAACATTGCTTGACACAGTACATATTAGTTAAATGCTATTTCAAAGTATAAGTACATTTATGTTACAAATAATACATGCCATCATGGAAAGAATAGTATTATAATCAGGAAAAAAGATTTTGATGATAGAAATTTGAGTTTTGGATCTATTAGCTTAGTAAGTTAGATTTTTAAAAATATTGATCATAAAAATTCATATGAGTAGTATGTATCTCTATTTAAACATCTTTCAAATCAAGTATTTGAAACATTAATCTGATAATATTCCAAGGTCTTAAACTTCACTATTGAGTAAAATAGTTATATTGTTTGTTTTAAGGGATTTAGATTCCATTTAATTGACAAAAATTTAATAGCAGAAATAATTCATATAAATAATTTCTGTAAGGTAAAAAAAAATAATCCAGAGAAATAACTTAAAGGTAAATAATAGAATTTTATACCAATGAAGGAAAAAAATTAATGTTTTTCTATCAAAATCTTTATTGAATCAACAGAGAAAGAAAAAAGCACATATATGCATAATGATGATGCAGTTAGCAATTTAAATATTGAATTTACTAATACCAGGAAGTAATTAATGAGCTTAGCCCAGAAGCAATAACAGAAGACTTTACAAAGTTGTGGAAATGGAAAAATTTAGATGATTTAGCTTCTTTTGGAAAACCATATGTTTGCATTTTAATGTCTCTTGAAAATTATGCTAGAACAATTGTTGCATCTATATGCAAGAATGAGAAGCTCAAGAACAATATAAATTAATTATAATATATTGTTACACAATTAAATGTAAATAAACTTATTTCAAAGTCAATTTTAAGAATAATCCTTAAAGAGTATTTAATAACATTACAAATATAATATAATGATCAGTTCTAAAAAATAGTTGAGAGAATATTTTATGAATAGGCACTCTGTTTAAAGAGAGAAACACTTGAGTGTTGCTTTTAAAAATCCTAAAATTCACCAGGTCACTGTTTACATATTAGTTTTGGACATGTGGCAATATGTGAGAAGTTAAATTACATCAAGCTGATTAAATAAGCCTCTCAGTTCTCATGAACATTATTTTATTCTAAAATAGAGAGTGATAGAAGGAAGAACAATCTCTTATGTGGTTATGCTGTAGCAAAATACTATTAGGTTGCTCACAATACACTTGAGTTCTCTTAATGTCCTTCTTTCAAGTGCAGTTTACATTATCAAACTGCAAATGCTTTTAGAAAATGTAAATCATTGATTAATTTAACTTCTTGCTTCTAAATGAATGGACATTAGGTTGTATTGAAACTGTCTTGATATCATTGAAAAGAATTTTGATAGCTTTCTGTTTTAATAGAAAAAATAAGTATAAACTTTGAAATTATACAATGCTATTTGCAATTAAATTAAATTTTGAGAAGAGTTCTGTTATACTGTAATAGATAACTCACAGGAAATTTAATATCCTCATAAATACTGACATAAGTGGCATATCTTTGTTTGCTGACAGCTTAGCCTTCAGTTAGAAAAAGAAATTATTCCATTCTAAGAAAATCAGGAAAATTTCAACTTATCCTTAAGTCATCTTTGTTTTTTCTTTATCTAATAATAGTAGCAATACTGTCGAAGGACATAGAGTGCATACACACACCATTAATGCCCATCAATCAGAACAGCTGCTGTTTTCCTAACTTGAACTCTCAGAATGTCAAAGTTTTTTCAAATTCAATTACAAATAACATAAAGTTACTGAGTACAGTGGCTTTTATAAAGGTTTTTTTTGGGGGGGTGAAGGATGACAGAATAGCAACAATATTATTTTTCTTTTTAAAAACTGATGTGGAACAGTTAAATGTAAACTGGTTAATAAAAAAAAATCCAAACAGAACAATAACTGTACATTTATATTAGCTGGACTCTTTATTTTCCTCTATCATGATATGCCATTTGCTTTTGTACAAAAACAGATGTGTGGAAGTATTTTATATATATAGGTATGCATATATATATTTATACAGACATTGTATATATACTGTTATACAGATACAGTTCATGATCAAATAATTGAAAAAGTTTAGAGATACAGAAAAATATTCACCTTTTAAAATATAGGAAAAATGAATACTAATGATAATAACAGCTTAGAAATCTACAAGGACTGCAGATACAAAAATTTTTCATTTTTTACATTAAAATCTAATGTACTTCAAGGAAAAGAAGATGTGGAGAGGCAGAGATAACAGTAGAGAGCAGGAACCAAATGGAAGTGTTCCATGTGAATAATTTGGGCAGACAGAAACTGTCCTTGATGATAAGGTGAGATCTGAAACTTGGGATCTTCCTAAGGGTAGGAAAAAAGACATAACCCACCTGTCTGTGATGGAGGAACAAGGCAGAAAGCTAGAAGCTCAAAGTACTTGAAAAGTTTCTTGGATTGAGAATTAGACCAAAAAAAGTCTCAGTTTCATGGAGCTGAATAAAGCCCTGGAACGTATTTTGGAGGCATCACAGTAATAAGCTATATTACTCAGAGGTCATTGATGGGCACGGGCACCTTTTGAGTAATCCTTAAGTTTTACCCATGTAAACCAGACATAACTAGTACAGAGTCAGACACAGACACAGACACAGACTCAGACACACACACACACACACACACACACACACACACACACACACACACGAATTATATACTTAAGTTGGTAAAATATAAAAAAATAGGTTTAAATAGTGTTGCTTATGTGGAAAACTTTATGATTTATCTAACCTCTAGCTAATAAACTAAAAACAAAAACCAGTGCTGCAATAATTAATGGAAGTGATAATTACCAATGTGTGTATGGAGTGCACAGAGGAAACGACCTGTGTCTGAGACAGTGACCTGTAATCCATCAACTTTCAAGAAAGATAAATTCAGAACAGAAAGCCATAGCATTATCTTTTAAAGGCTAAAAATATATTTAAGAAAAAAAACGTTGAAGTATTTTTGTATTGTGAAAAGTAAATTAAACAATTTATTCTTGAAAATGTTCAAGTACATTTTAATTTTTTCGTATAATCATATTAATACTCTTCTTTCAACCATGTTTTACACCATATATATATATATTTTTTTTTTTGATTGAAGAACTTTAAATCCACTTATTTGTTTATTTTCCATAATTTGTTTAACTTGTTTGATTTTATGAATAAATGCTTATAGGACTTTTAACTTGCTCTAATAAATAATTGACATGGGTAGTATTTCATTTTCTTTCATGAATAGTATTTTCTTGCGGTGTGATCACTAAAGCTGAGGTTTGAAGCTTAATCAAGAATGTATTGTGAACAGGTCACACTTACCATCTTTCATTTCTCTGTTCTCTGGTGACATTTGTGGTAGAGCAGAAAAAAGGGTGTGTGGCACAGTTGAGCCATGTAGACAGGTACAGGGTTGTCCTAGAACCTGGGGTAGGGAGGACTGATATGATGACCCTGGAAGCAAGCAGCTCAGGGAAGGCTCTTAGACTCTAGCACAGTGGTCCAGGCTGCAAATTAAAATTAGCTGGAGAACTTAAAAATACCAATGTTGTGCTCTATCCCTTGACATTTTGATTTAATTTTTCAGGACTGGTATTTTTTAATGCCTCCTGGTTCATTCTGATGATCAACCAAGTTTGAAAACCATGAGTCTTAAAGAGGCCCTGTAGGTATCCATTTCCTGCAAGAAAGGAATGAAGTGAGGTAAAGTGATTGACTTCCTTGATCCTGTGTTCAGGGATCCAGATGTTTCAGAGGGCTATGGTTGGGAATGTGGAAGTATTGATCAGATTTCTATTCCACAGAGGTCATTTAGAGGGTCTGCTCAGGCAGGATCTTAATGACCAGGAGCAATGGTATGGCACAATGTTAGTAGTAGATGCCATTAAACATCAAAAGGTATGAGAAGAAAGGTTATGATTTGGAGAGCCTAGTTCAGGCCACCTACTTCTGCTTCTATTCATTTCTACTCACAGCTAGACAAAGACACATGTTGACTCTGCCATCCAGTGCATGTAGACTTAGACACTCCCTCTGGTATCTCATGAGCATCCTGGGTGGGAACTCTATTATGTCATTTAATGGGAGCGTCCACATTTGTAACTGAATCAGTTCTTAAACCAGAGACCAGCAAAAACTAAAAATGCTGAGATTCACGAATTTAAAGCTCATCCAATTATAGCCCTTTCCTCCACTGTAGAGGGCTCAGAAGAGAGAACAGAAAGAAATAGTTACATATTTGTTGTATTATATGTATAACACATTTCTACACATCTGTATTCCACATTCCCAACCACAGCCCTCTGAAACATCTGGATCCCTGAACACAGGATCAAGGAAGTCAATCACTTTACCTCACTTCATTCCTTTCTTGCAGGAAATGGATACCTACAGGGCCTCTTTAAGAGTCATGGTTTTCAAACTTGGTTGATCATCAGAATGAACCAGGAGGCATTAAAAAACACCAGTCCTGAAAAATTAAATCAAAATGTCAAGGGACAGAGCACAACATTGGTATTTTTAAGTTCTCCAGCTAATTTTAATTACCTTAGGTTTATTTTTAATCCTGGAGTTTGACATGGTTTTAATTGGTAACGTTGAATATAAAGCTTGCTGGCTTTAAAGTGTTTTCAAGTATTAAAATATTATTTTGGAGACAGAAAGCACATCCCACTTTGTCATTTGCTAACTATTGCAGTTCAGCTATATTAACCCCAGTTTCCTCATTTGTGAAATGTGAATGGCTATGTTATTTTCTAAAATGTTTTTGGAAAATTAAAAGTGCTAATATGTATTAGTAATATACTATTGTAAATAGGCTATTCTAGGCAAATGTTTCAACTATATTATAGGACAGGTTGTTTCTGCTTGCCAAAGAATAGAAAATCAAATATACCATATAGTAGTTGGTAAACTTTTTGAACTCCTTTAATTCAACTTAGTAAAATTACAATCCTCAATCATGACTCATTTTACTCACTATAGGGAAACTGCAAGGCAGTCTTATATTTGGATAATCTCTCCTCTCAATTTCTTTCCAATATCTATATATGCCCACCCTCTTATAATCTATTTGTAAGAAATATAAGAAGCTTCAAATGTAAGAGTAAACTAAATTTATAGTATTTACTTCATCTCTTCTATGGAGGTACATATTTAAACAAAGATAAAACTAAAGATGCAGCTTTTGGCTATTAATGAGGTTTTTTTTTTTTTTATGTGATATGTGAGTTGACCATTTCTGTTAGATATTCAATAATTATTTTCTTTTTTAGATTTTGTTCAATGTCTTATAAGGGCTCTATTCTAAAGCAAAGCAATTGCTATCAATCTAAGGGGCAAAAAAAGAAGAATTCTCCATGGAGAATCAGCTTAGCCCAAGGCTCCTATGAATATATCAAATATGCAATTCCAGAAAGCCATTCATTTGTTTCAGTTGGCCATGACTTACCCACTATTCCTTGATTGTAATAACGATGGTGTGATCTCAGCACTGCTGTCAATTAAAATCCATGGAGGCACAGAGAGAGGGAGGTTGAAGCTAACAGGATTGACAGAATTATTGGCCCTATTCCATTCTGCAGTGAGCATAGTTATTTTACTTTCAGGCGTTCAGCCTTTCCTTCCGGTTCCTTGTGTCATTTATCAAATGAAACTGTCTTTCTTTTAAAAGGCAAAGGGAACGTTCCAGCAGTATTCACATAACTGCTTTGCTGATTAGTGACATATTGTTCTGCTGTGCACAAGAATTAGTTGCTATGCATGGATTCAGAACTGAATTTTTAGTGCCAAAAAATTTTATGAGGAGAAATTAAAAGGAAACTATATTCAGATCTGTTTAAAATAGTAACCAAACGTTTCAGATAAAGAAACTAATCCAGTTCAATGATTGGCTTTTAAGCAAATGTATATTATGATCTACATATTGTATTGAACTGAATGCACCTACAAAATTCTGATTATGTATTTTTCATTTAAGATTTAAAGTTGACAATAAATCTTTTCAGCAAGACAGAGAAAGGATAATTTCTAGAGAGCAAAGCAAACTTTAAATGAGGGTAGAATAAAGCAAAGATTATTATTCCTCATGGTAGAAAGTAAACTGTGAATATGAAGATTTCATTACTTTTAAAATTTTGTCTTGACATAGTACTTGCAAATTTCTCATTGCTTATCCCAATAACCACAATATTTGATAGCTATAGATATGGTATTATATTAGCTCACATATAAATCAATAATTTAAACATTTCTTAATCTTTGTTTATAGAAATGGAATGAATTTTGTTTGTCTCATTAGGGATTTATTTTTTTCAGCAAAAAAGATTAGGCAAAGGATTAATAGAGTCTTTAGGAGAAAATAGTAGAAAATCATGAAAGATTAAGTCTCTATTTCTAAGTCATTTACAGATATATTCCCTATATTTACCAAAATAGTGTATGTCACATAAATTATTATATGAAATTAAAGAATATTAGAATCATTAGAGATTCTTGCATATGATCCCATATAATTTCCTCATTTAATTGATGAGTAATTACAGGTAGAAAAGTAGAGTGACTTTACTGGCATCATAGAATTTATCAGTGACAGCATTACATCTTTTGGTTTTATACACTCATTTATTTGTACATGTATACATTCATTCAGTTATATATTTATTTTTGAAAATGATGAGGAAATAGGACTAATATCACCAAGGCTTTTGAAAGTCTCTGTGTACCCATTCATAATCAGATCTCACACTTTTTAATCCAAGGATAATCACTCATTTAAATATCCTTATCTTGCTTTACTTTATAGTTTACTACATATGTATTTATTAAAAAACACATGTTAATTTTGCACATTTTGGAACTTTAAGAAGTATTCCTCTGAGACTTATTTTATCACTCAAATTATATTTTGAGATGCAACTATAATGTGTAGGATGGCATCTATTCATTTTTACTGCAGCACAGTATTCTATTTATGAATAACTAGTTTTCATCTTTCCATTATCCTTTCAATATATATTTCAATTGTTTCCATTTTCTTGTTATCACAAGTGCTGCTGCTATAGTCATTCTTGCATAGGTCTTGAATTGATAGGGACAAGGGTTTCTGTAGGTTACACACTTGTGGATTTGCTAGCTCAGGGAACGATTTTATCAAGTTTTACTAGGTAATGTGAAACTTTTCCAACATGACTATATCAAGGTTTTTTCCCAACTGCAATGAGAGAGAGTTTTGGTGCTCTATATCCTGGACTAATCTTATTGTCTAATATTTTAATTTTGCCAATCTGGTGGGTATGCAATGATTTCTTACTATTGTTTAAATTGGTATTACTCTGAATTCTAATGATATTGATCATCTTATATTTATTAGTCATTCATATTTTCTCTTCTGTGGAATATCTGTGTATTTCTTTTACCCATTCTACTGCTTTATTTCTTATAGATTTGTTTGAGCTGTTTATTTACTATACAAATTATTTGTTTGATAATATATGTGGCAAATATATTTTCCTCGTTTTTGCCCTGATCAATAGCACTTATAAGGACAATCACTTTTTTAAAATATCCATTCTGCATGAGTGAAGCATCCTTTAAATATATCTTAATTAAAAAAAAATTAAGTATACTTGAAAAGAAGGATTATTTAGAAATGAAATGAACTTTCTCTATAGGAAAGCTTATATTGATATCTTAGACCCAGCTTGAAACTGTTAACATTAAAAAGTTCCATTTTAATAATATTTAAAATTTTTTACCTTGTGCTCAATGACTTATATATCTTGACATTTTAAAGTAATAACTAGTCCCTGAAAATAGAAATAGAAATTAGTAGCCAGATTATACTATGAAAACAATAGCAGATACCTACCTGCTCTTTAATGTGCCCTTCAAAGGAGAATTTTGGCTACATCTTCTTTTATTTTTCTGATAAAGGCAAATGTGATGGAGAAGTGAGGGAATCACTGGTTATTGGCAAATGTTCAAACAGAAGATTTCCAGGTTTATAGCAATCTCTTTCTGGATGAACTTAATTTTTACCTATTTTCGTTGTCGTACAGGATTTCTCTCCATCCTCATCAACTCTTCACTCTCAATAATTTTTTTTATTGTTCAAATATAGAACTGTTACCAATTGTAAATACATTTTTTCCTCTGGTTTTGATAGTGAATGATCTGACCATCACTTATCTTTTATTTTGTAACTGAAACTTTTTTTGCAGAGTTGGAAATGCTGATTCTTATTGTTTTGTGATTAACAAGAAACAAGCCACATAGCTGTCAGAGCATAGTGATTTTCAGTCAGCTTTAGGCTTGCAAAGATTCAAACTTGTGGCCTGATGGTGATAAACTTGAGTTTCTTTCATCCGATAGTAATCCCATGAGTTTATTTCTTTATTATTTCATTGTCTTAACCTGAATAGATTTAACAGTCTATCAATTTCATGTCAAATGTATGCTTCTCTGTAACTAAAACTTTCAAACTAAGTAAAATATTTTTTAAATTATCACTTTGTAAATAAATCATTTTATCAGTTGGATTTTAGCTTATTTAGTAAATGGTTTTCATCATCATTGCTATAAATTATATGTTTGGCAAAAAATATTTGCTTTGTGAAAACATGGAGAAGTAATTAGTATAACAATATAGTTCTGTGAATCAGGTATAATAAATATGCAATGCTTTGATTACAATACAATTATTTGAATTAACTAGACCTATATACAAATATTCACTCCCCACATGTCACCTTGATGATCTCAAGAAATTATTTAATTTCTCTGAGCCTTATTTCCTAATCAGTAAAATGGGATTAATATGGAGCATCATCATAGAGTGCTTTTGACCATTAGGCAGATATTGCATGTGAACTGAAAGCTCTGAGAATAAGAACGCTTTCACATTTGGTTATCAGCAGAAGGTTGTAGTGACCAATTTGCCAGCAAAATGTTAGGAACAACCTAGATGTCTATCAGTAAGGGAATACACATCTAAAATATCAAATATTCATGTCATGGACTACTATCTGCAGATAAATGGAAGGTAGCATTTTACATTAGCATCAGAGACAGAAAAAAAGTAAGGTTAAATTAAAAAATGAGTTAATAAGAATAGACACAGAGAAACATATGAAAACTCTCTGTTTCTGAATATATTTCTATCTGGCAAAAAAAACTGGAACTGAAAGGACATTAAACTCCTTACGGTCATTTTTTTCAAAGATGTTAATGAAGTAATGAAGCAGAATTTGTGAAAAAGAGACTGATTTTCTTGTGTAACTTTAAAAAGTTTGAAGCAAAAAAAAAAAAAAATATATATATATATATATATATATATATACACACACTAAAATATATACATAAATGGTGAGGTTTTACATATAGATATGTGTATATACAAAGAAATAAAAGCCATAGGACAAAATAAGACTTGATATTAAAAACCTAAAAATGGTAATGCTAGAAAAAAAATTATAATTCTCTTTCTTTTTCCTCACCTCTCCTTTCTCCTCCCATCCCTTCACTCCTCCTCTCCCCTCACTATTTTTTATTTTTTATTTAGAAATTTTCTTTTTCAAAGAGACATTATATGGTATTCTGTTTCCACACAAAAAAATTTAGTCATTTGAATCCATTCCTTTTAAATTTTGTATGATATATCATTTTGTGAATTTACCACTATATATCTTACCTTAGTAATAAAATTTCACTCCTGTGCAATTGCACATAAGCTAAGCTTGACTGTATCTCCTAGAGAAGAGGTTAAAAGTACAACTACTTGAACATTTTCTACATGCTGCTGGAAATCCCTCCAAAGTGGTTGCACCTATTTATTTTCCCACCAGCAGGGTGTGAAACCTCCTGTTTCCTCACAGTCCCACTAAGATGAGGTATTATCAGTATTTTCATTTGACCAACACTGCTGTTGGGAAGTTACATGTATCTCATTTTATTTGTATTTCCTTAATTAACAGTGGGTCTGAACATATATATACGAGTTTCTTATGTTTATTCACCATTTAGGGTTTTTTTTTTTTTCTGTAAATTGCCATTTAACATCTTTGTATAAGTTTTTCTTTCAATCTGGGATATGCCTTCCTGTCCTCCTTCAAATTTTTGCTCAAAAGTCAAATTCTCCTTGATGCCTTCTGTGATTATCCTGTTTAAAACTGCATATCTCAATCACCTGCCTTATTTTTCACTAATAATTATTACTGACTCTATGTCTGTATGTCTATATCTACCTGTATATTATTTATATTTTGTCTCTTAACTCACTAACATGTCAATGAAGGCATAAAGGCAAAGATTTTTGCTCGTTTCATTGTGATATCACATATTAGGAATGTAGATATTTTGTTGAATGAATAAATAAGTAAATGTTCAAAAAGTCTAAATCTAATTGTTTGGCCTAGAGTTTTACATGGAATTACAAGCTTGTCTAAATTCAAAGAGATGAAGATACAAAAATTGTAATAAAACCAAGTAATCGCTTCATATAGAAGTAAAAGCTGAAAAGGACTATAAAATAAAATTTTTCAGTTAGTAAGCAGGTAGAGAAAAGAGCACTAATCTATTGTTGGAATGAATATGGAATATTACAGTCTTTTTGGAAAGCAGTCTTACAATATCTGCTTAATTTAAAACTACTGAATACACATTTGCTGGACAATTGATTGAAGATACATGCCATACTTTATGTTAAATTAACAGTAGTAACATTTCAGATTTTAAATACAATTTAATTTCTAAATTGCAATTGTGGGTATAAATTTTTAAATTATAATAATTCTGGTAACTTTTACTACTAACGTGCAGATAGATGTTTGACAATTTCATTCCTAGAATTCCTCCAAATCTGATGTGTCTGATTTTCTGACACTTTCTAGACCCTAAATAATGGCTAAACTGATTAAAAGGTCCAACTTAATGTCATATGCTATCTTATATACATATTTAATAGGGCTACTGAGAAAAATCTTAAGAAAAACTAAAGGATAATTGTTTCAAAGTAAGTTTAGATTAAATAGAAAGGAAAATTTTATAAACATATCTACTTCTAATGAAGGTTATATAACCAGTGATTCAATGTTAATGACTTTCAATAAGAATGCCAAATTACTAAAATAAAAAGTTTGTGTTAGTATTCATTTCTCTTTGTCATACAAATTAAAACTAATTTTTATAATCAGATCATCAGCTTCATTTTAAACTCATCTTCAGGAATTGACACCTATTTGGATTTCTGAATCATAAATTTTCTCTGTTTTAATAATTAAGCTAAGTCAGCTCTTAATTATCTGAATTTCTAAGTATCTAGATTTTTATAAAAACTGGAGTGAAGTTCTGATATAATATTTTGAAAGGGCAAATAAAAACAATAGTGTTAATAGTAAACCACCTATACCAGGTAAATGCATTGACGAATGTTGCTTTTGGCTCTTTTATCAGTACAATGTGACATCATTTGTTTATTTGCCTAGAAGCTGTTTTTGGCAAATACATTTATCTTCAATAAAAATAATGGAGAAACATTTTTACTTTCTACAGACTAGTTATGTCATAAGTGTTAGTTTAAAAAAAAAGTCTATATAAAATTTTTATACATATTATTTGTATTAAATATAAGTATATAAATATGTTTTTTTGTTTGTTTGTTTAATCTGACTCTGGTTCTTAACCTGTGACTTCTGGAGTTTGAAAGATTGTGTTTCATGATCTGCTGTTTGGAGACTCCTTCCCCAATGAATGACCCAAGTTTAAGCAGAAGATTGTTAACTTTATTTTAAATTCAGTTCAATATCATATGCAGAGACTGCTAACACATCACTAGATCATAAAAGTTGCATGAAAAAATACTTCACAAATGGTTAAGGCATGATCCAAAGTTCTTTTATTCATGGTTTTACCTTAGTTTTCTCCCAAAGGAAATGGTGTGTGTGTGTGTGTGTGTGTGTGTGAACTTTAAGAATGAAAACAACATGTTTGATTTTAATGGAAATGACATTACTTTATAGAATGATATTAAAACAAATTCAACAGATTCATCATTTATGCTCTCTGTTTTTCTTATTTCTCATCATTAGCGAGGCATAAGGCCTGAAATAAAATACAATCTCATCAGTCTTTCTCTGACAGTCCACTTTTATCAATTGCATGCGGTGCTGGTATGCAATAGATCAGTATGTGTGAACTTGACACTTTCATCACAAGATATGACTCCTGTTGAAATGGTGTCTACAAGAGTCACAGAAACTATATACTAAAATTACAGCAGAAGCTCCGATTCTGAGAGTTCACCATAGAGATAATTGAATAAAGCTTTGTTCACCTTCAAAGAGTAAATTCTATCAACATTTGGAGTGGAGGGCAATAAACAATAGCGTGAAACTCAGTTTCCTTGACTTTCTGATAAGGATGATAAATTAATGCTCTCTTTTCTTTGGAGGAATTAAAGTTGAAGTGATGAGATAAGAATCCTGTAAACACCAGCTCTTTTTCTAAACAGCTTAATGATCTTTAATACTGAATTCTTTTTAAGCTTTATTTTATTGATCATCTATATACCAGAGACTGAAAGATTCTGAGATACAGATTAGAATAATACTTGTCTCTATCTTTAAAAAGTTCATGATAGATATTTAAACAGATATTAACAGTTAATTATAATAAAATTTTGACTGTTTACTGAAAGTTGAAATGTGCCATGTGTTGTCAGCACAAGGAAAAGAATATTTCAGGGTATTAGAAAGTGATTATGAAGATTGAAGAGATACCTGAAGGAATCTCTGTAAACACTCACAAATATAGATCTTACACATTTCTAAAGTATTTAAATTAGCCTTTATTTGTGACATCCCTTTCCTCCTCCCCTCATCTCTCTCTGGTTTTAAGGAATTGATTATTCAATCTATAAGTTCTGCTACATTGATCTAAAACTCCTGGATGTCACATGTTTCTGGAAAAGGCTCTTGAGCATGTTCATGTGGGTTTAACTGTGAGGTAGAATGTGACATATGGACATGTGCCGAAGCTTAAGAACTACTAATTAAATATTTAGGAATTTAGCAAGCTAGTTTTGAGAGCTTGAAATTTACATGGGAGTTTTGCATGATGGAAGTTGGTATACTAGAAATCAACTCTCCTATCCTTTTTTTATAATTGATTTACCAATACACCATTAGGTATACCAAATGAGCCCAATACTGGTGGCCTAGGCAGATAATACTTTGGCTTACATCAAACCAATATTCTTTTTTTTTTTTTTAACATTAAGTTAGTGCAGCCATTGAGTGATAGAATGAGAGGATAGAAAAAAAAATAAATGTTCATGTTAACCTTGAGTTTTCCTATATACTAAGCATTTTGGCACTTATTTCTTATTTTACTAAAAAAGAAAATGAAAAATAAAGGGAGGAAGGGGAAAGGGATGAATGCTACTTTCTCAGCTTACCATATTAACCCTCTTTAGAAGAAAATTTAACAAAAATCGGGCTCAGAAGCAATATCTTGAATTATTCCTTCTAATCATATGGTTTCCTCTCTGAGTAAAATTCTGGCACATAGATTTGTTTCCATGTTATTTGTCACCTGTACTTATAATCCAATGATGGTTTAGTCCTTTTATATTGCTGATCACCAGAAGCTTCGAAGCTGGTTCTCAGCTAAATTCATCTCTGTTAGAAGATGATGGGCAGTGGGTGGTGAGTCATGTGGCCTATCTGCTGGAACTGTGTTGACTCCTTGTGACTTATTTTAACTGATACTCTAAGATAATCTGTTGTGTTAATTGAGGCACCTCTTTTATGTCACTTTTTCTATGCTTCTTCTACAGTGTTGCCAGACAAAATACAATATTATTTGTTGTTTATCTTAATTAAAATTTAACTAAGCATACTGTATTTTTATTTTCTAAACATGGCAGCCCTACTCTTCTCTAAATTTCAGTCAGACCCCCAGACAGCAACATACTTTTGGAAACTTTATAAGCTTTTCAGATTTATAATTGAAAGAAGTAGAAATGAGGGGGAGATGATCTTTTATATCTACTGGTTCTCTGTGGAAAGCTGCAGAGGCTTACAGGTTCACCTCTAAAAATCCTGTTTATGAATGTGTTTGTAGTATACTTGCAGGTTGGAAAAGCAGAAAATCAAGTTTAAATTGGAAAACATAAACATCTTTCTCAGAAGATATAACCTCTCCAATAACAAACAATAAGAACAAAAAGAAAATAACTCTATCATATAAAAGTGCTTTATTTAGAAGGAAAATTATTATGTCAGAATGGTAATTTAAATGTAAAAATTTAAATATAGACAAAAGCCTTTATATGCTATACTTTTATATAATTATTTGAGATTTCAATATGTGAGGATTGGTGCTTATTAAAAATAACGTATTTTAGTATCTGTAAGATTTCTTCCATGGAGGTGATACTTTGCTGTGGTTAAATTTCAATCTTAAGTCTCTAAGTATGAATTCTACCTTCATTTCCTATCCACTATGTACTTTCATGCAAATTACTTATTTTTCTGAGTAAGTTTTGTCATCTCTAAAATAGGGGAATAACCAAAGCACCTTACTCATAGAGTTGTTCCAGGAATTATTGTATATAAAACAATTAGAATATTGCCTGGCATAAGATATGTGCTGAATATACATCAAATATTATTATTATCATTGTTAA
Source organism: Eidolon dupreanum (assembly GCA_028627145.1). Taxonomy (NCBI): domain Eukaryota; kingdom Metazoa; phylum Chordata; class Mammalia; order Chiroptera; family Pteropodidae; genus Eidolon; species Eidolon dupreanum. Next base: position 23,279,416 of record CM053507.1, read on the forward strand.
TTACTTGCAAAAGGAAAAAAGGATATCAAACAACCACCTGTGAAAAATGTGGAAATGGTTAATAAAATGTAATTATAAATGTTTACTATGTTCAAACACAGTAGAATTTTCATGGTTTATGTTAACATTTATGCAGTGAGTTTATGAAATAAACTGGGAGGATAAGGTAAAGAGTTCCAATCATCTGCCCCTAACAACCTCCATGGACTGTATCTTTTGTATTGGGTGGCAATATATTGATGGAAAGCCAAAGAGTATTCTTCCCATGTTAAAAATTCTATTCTTGAGTCAATTTTAAAAATATTACTGCTATCAATTTATTGAAGTATCTTCATAGTTCAGCATATTCCACCAATGTTAATAATATATTAATAAAAATGGCTTAAAGCAGTCCATAATATCAATGATCTTGTCTTTTAAAACTATTGAATAATATCAGTCAAAGCACAAATCATAAATTGAGTTGCTTAAAAATAAAATGGAGGCTTTTACCTAGCCATTAAAAATCAATGTTACTTGAGAAGAATGTTCTTAAAGAAAGTTGGCAACCTGCCTTTGTTCACAATTTTCTGATTTTAGCTAGGGTACCTTTTGTAATGGATCTATTTCCTGCAGAATGTATTATTCTCCTATCGGTGTATATACACAGTATAGAAGCAAATGGGATTTTTTTTTTTCCCTAACAGAACACTAGCACTATATCTTCTTAAACAATGCTAACAATAGCAATGACATGTTAACCTGGAAATAATTAAAATAAAAAGCACAGTGATTTCTCAATGTGGCCATATCTGTGAAAAGAGATCAGCCTATTCACGATCATCTTCCCTTCCTTTGATGATTGCAATATTTCTCTTTGAATTGTGGGAAATGATAAATGTGTTCTTAACACTTTTAATTTAAAAGTTTTGAATTGGCCCAACATAGCTTATTCATTAAGAGTGCTAAAAGAAAAAATAAAACAAAAAAAGGAAAAAAAAATTATTTTTCCTAATAAAAAATAGAGTGAATATGTCATTCAAAATAAACTGTATTATACTTTTACTCAAGTACCTTGCTAACCTTTAATAAATACCTCTCAGTTTCTATGCCAGTATTCATTCACTATTTCCATTTCTTCTTTCCATTTCCATGTGGCCTTTTCTCTTTCCCCACCTTAACTCCATCCACTACAGGTTGAAAAGCTCTAGTGGCAATTTATTTTTACCATTTTTTTTTTCCTCATAGTCCATGCTATAAAAACCAGAGTTGGGCTAAACTGTGTCTTTGGTTCCTCAGAGTGAAAATACTTTGTACTGCCTGATTGCACATAGGGTTATTTAATCTTTGTTTTTAAAATAGTATTGGGATATTTTTTCTGAAATGTTTTTAACCATATTTATTTTTGTGTGTACTACTGTATCTATCACATAGGCTGTGCTCAATACATTTGCTGAAGGTATTTGTTGAATAAAACTATGTATTTGTGTTTTTGTTTTTAATTCATGAAAACCTTCTTCAATTAAGTCTTTAAGTTTTTTGTCTTTTTAAAAGTTTGTTTTGTTTTAATAAGGATAATTATTTTGGAGAAGACAATATTGTCATTCTTCGCCCTCAGTATGATTCACCTTCTTTTTCATTTTTTATGTTTGTTATTTTTTTTATGTTACAATAGAGATTATCAAGTTTATCTTCTAATAACATTTTTTATTCTTTTCAATGTTTTGTGTGAATTTTTGAGCATATATAAAGGGAAAATGTTACAGTGTACCCTCTTCTTTTAGTATTCACCAACTTCAACAATTATAATGATCCATTTTGTCTTAGACTATCTACTACTTTTTTTTCCACTTAAACAATGTTTTATTTGGAGGTGAATTACAAACCTCACCTTATCTATAAATATTTTATATGAATTTCTAAAAGATACAATTTTCATTTAACTTAGTCTCAATAACATTGGCACACCACCAATATTAATAATAATTCTTCAATATCATCAAATTTCTAGCTATGGGTCAAACTTTATCTGATTGTGTAAGATTTTTTTCCTTTTGGGAAGTTATTTTTTTTCCATTACAATGCAAATATCACCATCTAAAAATTTCAGTAGAATTATAGGTAGATTAAAATAGTTTTATAAACAGATATTTCTTTAATATATCTTTCAGTATTTATATAACAGGCACTCCTGTGACTGTTTGACCTTTATCTACCTTCTATATTTTCATCTCTCTTAAATCATTTATTTTTATATTCATTTATTTATCATTTAATGTTTTTTTTTTCTCATTACCTTCTTTATAGCTTAAGGAAATATGTATTGTGTTTATTTTTTCTTTATGTTTCTTCTAATTCAAACTTTATTTTTGAAATGTTTTTTTTTTATTTCTGATTATTTCCTGAGTTTTATCATCACACTTCTAAGTTTCCTAATTCTGTTTTTTTCTTTTTAAAATATTTTACATCATTTTTTAAATGTCTTTTAGCTTATTCAGAAATAGCTTATATTTTTCACAAGCTTTTAGCATGTTTCTGTAAGCTTTTATTGTCTGTAGGAATGCCTTTTTTTTCCCTATTCTCTCTTTTTAACACTACCTTTGTAATTTAAACCAGTCCTTTTAGTTGTCCAATTTTACAAGTAAATAATTACCTGCAGCATGATACAGGGTAATTTGTTCTAACTTCACAACCCTCTCTCTTGTAATATTTCCATGCAGTTTTAAAAAATATAGTGGTTTACTCTTTTAGATTCCCTATTTATTTTCTCCTCTGACCCCTGTTATCTGTACCTTCTGAGTTTCTATTCCATTTTGCATTGTTGCTGCTCAGTTTGGAGTCAATCACCAGCATTTTATCTTCATTGTGGGGATCTGTTATGAAATTTGCTAATGATATTTTGGAATTATGATATTAGTCTGCTCTGGGCCCTGCAAACTTTACTCTGGAATTCTGTTGGAATGTGTCAGCTGCCATCTTCACATTGCTAATGCAAGTTTTTCAAGGAGCACCTATAGGCTCTTTTGGAACTTTCAGATCAGTCAGATGTCTCATTGCTGCTTCTTACACAGTTGTGGGCACAATATAGTTTCTGCTATTGTCAATGTTTTTCACCAATTGATTGTATTTTGAAGCTAAGGGGAACCTAGTTACTTAGCTTTGTTTTTGATATTGCACATGGCTTCTGTTTTGCTATCCTAGTTTCTTCATCTGTTTTTAAATGGAGAAAATTGGGGAATTGAAAAAAAAATGATGCTTCTGTCTTCTCGAAATTCTCTCCTCACAAAATTTTGTAAATAACATATATTCACATGTCTAAAATATATTTTTTTGTGTGACTTAAGAAAGGAATAATCTCAAATATTATTTGTGATTTAAAAATATTGGCAAAAGGAATATAATCAAAAGACATAAAGAATAATACATATAATACATTAATATTTATGTTCACTTCTCAACAAAGGAAATGTGTATCCTAATACAATATTATTCTTAGTACTCTCATCTCTGGAAATAATTACTATCTTGATATTTTTCTAATTCTGAGCATTATTTTTTCTTTTAAATTCCATATAAATAGGATTGTGTTTTTTAAATTTATCTGCAAATTGATTTTTTAACTCATGATTATGGTTATAGGTAATTTATTTTCAATATACTACAAAATATTTTTCTGTTTTCCTGTTAATGCACAAGTTATTTTCAAATTCTTTGTTTTTACCAAGGTTTTGCTTATCTTTTCACTTTTTTATGCTTTTATTTATTATTCAAAATACTTTAATTTTAATGTGATAAATTGTTTCACTTTTTTAATATATTATTTAGAAATTAGGATTTTTTGAGAAATTTTTTCTACCCAGAGATCATAGAAATAATTTTCTACATATTTTTATGAAGTTTTAAAGTTGACTTTTTATATTTAGTTTTCTAATCTGTCTGGAGTTGTTTGTTGCATAACTTAGAGATTTATTTATTTATTTATTTATTTATTTATGAATGAGCAATTCTTTAATGTCTACCACTGATCTATATATAATACAATCTCTGCTCTCATGTATACTGGGGTCTGTTTCTACACTAGTAAATTCAGTCAATTCATCTACTTGGTTGTGTGCTAATGCTATAATGTCATATGTATGATAGCTTAATAATGTCTCATTATACAGTAGTGCAAGGTCTGTAAACATATTCCTTCTCACCCGATTTGGTTATTGACCTTTTGTTGGGTCTGATAAATTTTAGAATTAGTTTCTTAAAGTCCACATGCATGTCAATAATCTTTTGTTATTTTGACTGAAATTGCATTGAATTAATAATTAATATGAGAAGGAGTTTTAGGACATTATAAATTATTGAGTTTTCTTTACATTGACAAGGCATAATCTCAATATTTTTAGATTTTTTTCATTTTATATCAACTTCCTGAACTTCCTTTTATTAATGCTAATTATTTTCATAATATATATGCTTCCATTAGATTATTTAGCATCTTAAACTCTATATCTGTCTATATCTTCATGGAGCCTATTATGGGCTCGATTGTGTCTCCCCTAAAAGGCATACTGAAGTCCTAACCCTCTGTATCTGTGAATGTGACCTTATTTGGAAACTCTGCTTTTCAAGATGTAATTAATTTAAGGTGAGATTACACGAGGTATGGATGAACCATAAACCTAATGACTGATGTCTTTATAAGAGAAAGGAGAGGGAGATGGAAACAAGGACACAGACAAAGATGGCCATGTGAAGACAGAAAGTGACAACTCAAGAAGTTCCAAGGGATTCTGGCAAGCACCAGCAGCTAGGATGAGGCAAGTCAGAATTCTTTACTAGAGCTTTTGAAGGCAGCATGACCCTGTGATACCAAGATTTCAGACATCTGGCTTCCGGACTGTGAGAGGATAAATGTACGTTGTTTAAAGCCACTCATTTTATGATCATTTGTTACAGAAACGGACACGGAGTCCTTGTATTTTCATTATAGTCTTTGAGTTCTTTTTATTATAAAAATGCAAAAATCAACAACAATCTATTTCACTTTGATATTATTACTACATTTGATCAAGTGAATACACAGTATGACAAAAAGTGAAAGAGCAGTGATTTTTTGTGTGCCTACTATATGCTAAGATCTGTACTAAGTACTTTGTGTGGATTACTTGATTTACTGTTCACATCAATCTTATAAGGAATTAGCTATTATAAACATCTTTTTAATAGATGAAGTGATCGAGAGAGAGAGAGAGAGAGAGAGAGAGAGAGAGAGAGAGAGATTTTTTCTTTCTTAAAGCCGTAAAGTTGGTTGAATAGCAGAGCCATGATCAAATCTCAGTTCTGCTTAACATTAAAGTAAAAATTATTAAACACCTTACAACATACCTTTCCTTCATAGCAGGAATTCAAAATCATTAAATAATAAAGGGGCATTATTCTTACTCATGCTTAGAAGTTTAAAAAACAGTATTTTATTAGTGTAAATATTTTCATAGAACTACAATCTATGAAAGAGGAACAGAAGTTTCTAGAGCTCTGTCTACTTGTTCTAATCACTGCCAGCCTGAGGCTAGCACTGCTCCTCTGTAGCCCCATGAAAACTCAGGATTTTGCAAATCAAGGAATCAAAACTGAAAGCTTCATTTTATTAGTAAGAAAGTGAGACTTATGGTGACAAAACAACTTGCCCACAATTGTATCAGATCCTAACAGAACTGAGATCAACAGAATTCCTGCTAAGAAGATCAGCCAAAACTTTTTACAGCATAATTAAAATGGGCCATCTTGGCTTCATGTTTTTATTCTCACAGATAAAATTAGAAGCCCAAGAATTACTAAGCAAACTGTCCCACAGCTGTGGACAGCACCTTGAACAGATGTGAGCAATGTACATTTTATAAAATAATACAGATGTTCTCCATTATAAATATTGCTGAAACACTAAATGCCATTTAAATAAAGATGAGTTACAAAGGTAATAATTGACAGTGATAGAGCACATGTATTAGCTATGTATAAAACACATTGTCTTTCATGTACTATTTATTAGATTTTGTAAAATACAGATTTCTTGAGACTAATGAGGAACTAATGAATTTGAACCAGCTGCTGAAAATTTTCTTTTCCTATTTTTCCTTCAATCTAATCATTGAGAAAAGACATTGATCTTAATTAAACATGAACAGATATGTCAAATTATTTTTTTTCTGTCAAAACTCCTAAGTACATAGAGCTTTGTAGTCTCAGTTGTATAACAATCTGGCTTTCTTAAGGTGCATAAAGACTTTCAAGCATCAGTTCGTTATATTTTGTGAATTTTCACATGTTGGAAGTGTATTAGCTGCCCCTAACCTACACTACAAATGTCAGAATATCTCTTGTCCTATTTCCTAAAAATATCTTTGGGATGATAAATAGTCATAAAAGGGTTAAAGCTAGACCTTGAAGATTTTGGAAGAAAACAAAGTAATCAGGATAGATTTTATATACATAATATATATCTAATAGATATATATTATGTATATAATATATATTTTATATATAATATATATACATGTATGTATATATATTTTATATTTGTAATTACCTTTAATGCTATCAGTATATCAAGTATCCATTCTATAACAAGCATCCAGTGATTGTCTTATTGTCTTACTCACTATATGTAAAATAAACATTTTCAAATTTATCTATACCTCCCTGAATTCTTCTATATGGAGGATTTAAATAACTCTCTCTAGATGTAACAGGAGAGGAAGGCTATTATATCTATGTGTACTAATAGCTTGTGCCTCAGGCTGTGGAGAGACTGAAACAGCTTGATATCTTTTTATGGAAATCAGTGCTATTGTAATAACTAGAGAGTAATTCTGACACGTTGCAAATTTCACCCATATTACTCTCACGTATCTTCTCAAATCACAATTAGATAGTAAGTGTACTAAAAGCAGTTTTCTCCTTTTCTTCAAAATCATAGTCTAGAACTCCCAAGTTCAGATCAATTTTTAAAAGTCTGGCTTTGATTTGTCATGGCCTGTCTCGATTTGGAACCTATAGCCCTGTGTTATCTGTTGGGATACTCCAGACAATGGGGTTTAGACAGAACATCTTGATTCAGTGCCCTGGGTTAATTTATGTGGTATTTAAATAGCCCTGTAATACAACAACAAAGTTTTAGTGGGAAACTTACAGGAAAAATATCTTTGTTACTTTAAAGTGGGCAAGATTTATTTAACATAAAAAGCACTAACCACAAATGAAAAAAGATGTTAGGCCATATTAAAATGAATGACTTTCATAATAAAAAAGACATCATTAATAATGTAACAATAACACAGAAAATATTTGTAATACATATATCTGGAAAATGGGCTCATGCAGAACATATGAACTCCAACTAAGTTAGAAAAAGGACTGATAAGCTTAAAACAAAAATGGGCAGAAAATTTGAAGATAAAATAGCAAAATGATCCAAATAGCCAAAAAAATATGCAAAATTATCCAACTTTATTAGTCATTAAGAAATGCAAAACGAAAGTTCCAATATGGAACCACCAGAATGGGTAAAATGAAACCAATAGAAAAGTTCAAATGTGATGAAGATGTATAACTAACAAATTTTTCTACAACTTGGGAAAACAGTTAACCAACATTTACTAAAGCTGAATTGCATACCTCATGATGTAGCAATACTATACCCAGGTATGTACCCAGAAAAAATAGGTATATAGATATGCTTAACAAAAGACTTGAGGTAGAATGTTTATAGCAGTGCTATTCATCACTGGCTCAAACGAGAAATTACACAGATTCCCGGTAAGAGATTAGCGGATAAATTGTTGTATATTGACTATATTGATACAATAGAATATTAGTGATGAGAATCAATGACCTACAACTACACAGAAAAATATGGATGAATCTTATAAAATACTCTTGATCCAGAGAAGCCAGATACAAAACCATACATACCGTATGTTTTAATTTATAAAACTAAAAAATAAAATCAAGTAAAACTATTTGTGCTTTCAAGGTCAGAATAATGGAAACTTTTGGGAGATATTAGTAAAGACTAGGAGGGATCATTGAAGAAGCCTCTAGAGCCTTGGTAATACTGTTTCTTGTTTTGAGTTCTGGTTACATAGACGTGTATAATTTGTTAAAAGTTATCAAATTAAAAGTATTTCCTCTTTCATTTTATATTACAATTCAATAAAATGTTAAATATATATGTATATTCATGAGTTACCTATAAGGAAGGTACCCACATTTTCTGTTCCTAACCTCACCTATTATTTTCTGTCCTAGCTCGTTATCTGTCCTGGGATTCTGCTTCAAGTTTATCTCCCGAACAGGTGATCTAGAAAGTAAAATTGCCTAGAGCACTCCCCATCCTCATGCAGTTTCTTTTTTGACCTGGAGCTGGATCATGCTTCTAATAAGCTTGCACATCACACTGATAGTCTTCCCTCACTAGGGATAAATACCTGCCACTACTGACATAATATCCCTCCAGTCGTGACAATTTCTTGTGGTCTTTTGTGGATATATAGGTACTGAGGTCTATGTCTCCTCAAAAGTTAATGATTTGTGATATAAATTTTCATGGAAGGAGACTTGTCCTTATTTCTTGGTAAGTTTTTTCTAGTTCTATCTAAGCCACTTCCAGGACATTCTTCCTCGCCACTCCTACCACTCAAATACACCTTTTACATTTCAGACCTCCATAAGAAGAGCCCCACTAGCCTAGCTATATATTTGTCCGAAAAGTTGTCTAGTTAAGTTAGATTTGGGATTTATATTATAGGATAGATGTAACTGGTTCCTAATTCATTGTGAATTTCTCTGTTATATTTCACAGTTCATTTTTCCCCTTTAATAGGTACAGTCAGCCCTCCATTTCTACAGGTTCTACATCTACAAATCAACCAACCACTGCTCAAAAATATTTGAATAAAAAATGTTGCACTGTTACTGACATGTACTATGTAGTTAGGCCTACAGTGGTTGCATCTGTACTAAACATGTATAGGCTTTTTTTTTTTTTTTGGTCATTATTTTCTAAACAATACAATATGATAACTACATAGCAGAGCAATGTAGTTGGATTTATGCAAATACTTCACTACTTTTATAGAAGAGACTTGAGCATCCACAGATTTTGTTATCCATAGAGGTTCTGGAACCAATCTCTCATGGACACCAAAAGATGACAATACTGAATAGGCTGAAGTGGATAGTTATAATAAGACAATTGCATTATTTTTTGGTCTACTTACTTTAAACATATTTATCAATGCTAGTCCCTACCCTATCACTGACATCTTGAATAGATCTCATGACATTCTTTTACTTTTAGATATTAAAACAACTGCATTTTCAGGTATTAAAATTTAAGACAAGTCAAAGCTTTATTCTCAAATTTATTTTCACTCTTCTCTTTGAATCCTCAGCTCAAGCCTGATCTGCTTTTCCAGGACTAGGAGTAGGGATAAATGTTGTGTTATGTTTTGGACCCTTCTTGTTTCGCTTAATTCTTCTCAACTACTTGCTTCCAATTTCTGGCTCATGTAGAATGAATTGGTAAAGCAGTGTGAGAAGAATAAGGGCAAATATTTCACTAGTTAGCTGATACATATGGTTCAATAGTAGATGGCAAAGTCCTTTTTGTCAAAGCAGATGTCCTAGTGCTTGTTTTTTTGTGTGAGATTATTAGTGCATTCTTTCAAAGATTATGTAAAGCCCCCCAAATTTCATTGTCCCCTTATAAGCTGATATGCTCTCTGGCTGACTTCATATTTAATCAACCCACAGTTATTCTGTAGTAAAACACCATATGGATTCTTTCTTCCTGGGACCCCTTTTGCACTGAGGTGTTTCTCTTGGGCAATATTCTTTAAAAACATGTCAATAATATCTACCTCTGTAGTATCTACTTGAACTTAGGGAGATGAGGTTCTCTTGCCAGTCACAAGAGTGCAACTTGCTCCCACTGTCATCCTATCTTTTTATTCAGGCTGCTCAAGGCAGACTGTCTTCAGACTATTTGAGGCAAAAGTTGTTACAGGTAGCTACACCCCACCTCCAACTTGTAATATATGTAAAGCTCTCTGAAGAATGCTATTGACTTCTGCTCTGCTGCCTAAGCTTCTGCTTTGGTAGTTGGACCAAATGAAGAGTTTATGCTGCATAGTTGACAGCCTTTCAGGTGGTAAGATATGAATTCCCCTTCTAGCAAAAGTTGACAACCTCTGGAAGTGTTCTCTTTGTGCTTCCTCCCCTTGCCTTGAGATGGGTTAGGGAAAGGTAGAAACACCACTGTAGGGATGAAGAGGAAATGCTATGGCATTCTATACTCCTACAGTTCCTTTATAGCAGCTCTCCCCATCCCAGTTGGTAAATCCTTACTGTACTTGATGTACCTTGGAGACTGGTATTAGTTACTCACCCTGTTTGCCTTGTTCTTAGTCCTGCATTTGTGTGTCTAGCTTTGCTATATTTATAATTTTGTGCATTTGTACCTCATTCACTTCAGCTTTGAAGCTTTGATGAGATTCTGAAAGTGTCCTAACTGACATATTTTTACATATCTAATACTTGAATGCGTATTTAGAACACATATCTCCATAAATCTATGATCTATATGTCTGTAATCTATAGACCAGTACAGTTCAATAGGAATATGATGCAAAGCACAGATGTAATTTTCAATTTTCTAGTACAACTATTAAAAAATGTAAGAGAAACAGGTGAAATTAATACCATATTTAACCTGACATATTCAATATATAATCATTTGAACATGTGATCATTATAAAAATATTAAGATATTTTACTTGCTTTTTAAAAGTTTCAAGTCTTTGAAGTCTGATGGGTATTTTATACTTAACAGTACTTCTTATTTTTAAGTAGCTATATTTCAAGTGCACAATAGCCAAATGCTCTAGTGGCTACTATCAGAGACTATTAACTCTTTAAGGGGACATTCTATGTCTTATTTCTCTCTTTATGCATATGGCACAGATAAGGAAGTTGGTAAATGTAAAAGGAATAAATATATGAATTAAATTATGAGTATCTATAAGAAAAGTTAAAAAATCTGTCATTGTGAGAAAAGTTACAAGAACCTTTCATCCAAGATTCCTGTGGTTTCATCAATATGATAAAAGAAAAATATTTAACTATTCACACATTAAAATAATCAAAAGTTAGAGGAAGAAATAATATTAAATTGGCAATTATTGGGTAAAATACCAAGGAGTTTCCTGTTCCTTAAAATATGATTTAGAGTTTTAATGGAGGCATTTAAAAATAATTTTTTTTTTTAAAGTAACCAAGTAGAACATCACAGTAGTTCCTTTAATATAGTTAAGCATGTCGGTGATGATCCTGAAACCTCTGACCCTGAGGCCATTAATTCACCATCTTTTACCTGTTGTAAGCTTAGGCTAGGTTACTTGGAGAAAAAAAATGCAGTATTTTAAGTCAGTCATTTGGTCTACAACCAACAGGGAAAAGCATCGCAATAACATCTACTAAATATGTCTGATAAGATGAAAGGTGACAATTTGCTCTTCTCTCCTTTCATTTGCTGTTTATTTGATACAATTCTTTCAGGACAAGGCTTTCACCTTTTATATATTGTATTTCTGTTTCATTTAGTAGAATTTCTGAGTTACACATAGATTTACTGCCAGGCAAATATACCCAGAGAAGGTATTGACAGTTGCATTCTATTGAGTCTGAGGGGGGTTATAAATGTTTTTACTACATTCAAGTGAAATTTGAATATATTCTGTTGATCCAAGATCATTAATAAGAACAATATTAAATTATGACCAGAACTAGTATAAAGACTGATTTAAGATATTGTTTTATTTTAATTCAGAATAAGATAAAGTATATTTGTTAAGAGAACATGAATTTTGGAGACTGACATTCCTTAATTCAGATCCTCATTGAACTTGTATTACCTTGGGCAATCTACTCAAGGGTTCTAATAACACTTATTATGAAAAGTTGTTCAAATTAAAAATAAAATAGTAAGTGCTTGTTAACAGAGGGCTACTCAATAATTGCCCACTTCACTAATATGATGTTCATGTACTAATCCAAGTTCTAGTGTTTAAAAATATAAATTGTAGAGTATCTTTGACACAGATGCAGAAATGGAGGACATGCACAGGTTTAGATGAAAAGAAATTGCTCTCATTTGAGGTGAAGTAGTAATTGGGAAGTTTCCATGTTGGAGTTGGCATTTGGGCTGGTTTCTGAAGAATATGTATAATTATGATAAGTAGAAGAGGGGAGGAGAAAAAAAAAGAGAAATGTGCATATTAAAATATTCTTATTGAAATTATATAGATGCCAAGTTTAAAAACTTAATAATTGAAATAAATCAGTTAATTTTTTCTTTCAATCTTCATTGTTCTTAACTAACCCCTTCATTTGTGGTTTGTCAATATACATCTTGAACTATTTGCAAACAAAGCAAAATAATTAGTCTGTTATTTTTGTCTGGAACATTGCCTTTGAGATTACAGTTGGAGATGTTAAAGTATCATTTGTTTGTTTATATTTACTTGATAAGATTTAATAATATTACCCTAATATTTTTTCTATTCTTTACTATACATTATACTTTTTAGACACTAAAACAATGCATCTGAGGTGAATAAATGGTTGATGTTTAAACAATTATATAAAAAAAATTATTAAGTAGACATTATAAAGTTGGAATAAAGATTTGGGGATTAGGCAGCTTTATTTCTCTTTTTAAATTAGTGATATAAACTACTGTGATTCTAGGCTTGAAGAACAATCTGATTCTAAATATATGGATTCTAAAGTGAAAGGAGTAATTTTTAGGATGCAATTACATTACAGAGGTTGGATTGTGTTGTTGGACTATATCTGAAATTTGTAACAGTTCACCTCAATCTGTTTTTAAAAGGGCGTTTAGTTACAAGATGTAGGGTGTAGGGTTTCAGTTATACTTTCCTAAGGTAGTCAAATAAATCATTGGCTTAATTAAGGGTTATGTAGAAAACAATGTGTTCCCCTGGCTTTTTGTATAGCATTTTATTATACTATTAAAGAATCACAGTGTCATATTTTTAGAACTGCATTTTAGCTTATCACTTTTGTTTTAAAAAGAATTGACATCCTGTTAGAAAAAAAATGAGATTAAAAATGGAATCTTTAAACTCCTTGTCCACTTTATTATTTTATCAAATAATGAATTTTCATACAAGGTGAAGAAAATTGAATATATGAATAAGAATATGAAATTTAGCCAAAATTATAAAATGATAGAAGATTGTTCTTATTTTTATGGAAAACTGCACATAGTCCCATTTATCTCCTACATCTCCTCTATAAATCAGTCATTTAGTAGATGTATTTTAAAGTTCTGTAAAAAATTTTAGATTGTAAATTTCTCTGACCAGAAAATATTGTTGCAAGAAACAATTGTAAAGTCCTAGCCTAAAGCAGGATTAATGTTCTTGAGAATGAGACATCCATGTAATATTTTTGGCTTTTAGAATTTCCCAGACATTATACTGGTATTAGGTAAAATTTTGGTACTTCAAAAATATACTGAAAAAACTTCAAACACCAAATGAAATTTATATAATAATGACACTTAACTTAGTGTCGTAGTCCTGGGTTAAAGCACCCATGTTTTAAGGCACTGATACTAGTTATTTTCTAGCTAAAAATATCTAAAAAGACAAATCTGAAGTGCTGTATTATTTTCATTCTTTATCCCAGGTTGTATGATTTGTTACAACAGTTGTAGTATATTTTTAGGCTACTCTATTTGGACCTAAGGGCAGGGAGCAAATCACAATTCTTTAATGTTTTAAATCAATCTCAAGTATGTGCACTTAAAAAGAATGCATATTAAGTTGCTTTGGAATGAAAAGTCTGAAAAATATCAGTTATGCCCATCTAGTCTAATGTGTCATTTAAGGTTATAGTTTCCTTGTTGATTTCTTGTCTGGATGATCTATCCATTGATGTCGATGGGATACTAAAGTCCACTACTATTATTGTATTACTGGTAATCTCTCCCTTTGTATCTGTTATTATTTGCTTTATATATTTAGCTGCTCCTATGTTGGGTGCATAGATGTTTATACAAGTTATATCCTCTTGTTCGATTCATCCCCTTATCATTATGAAATGCACTTCTTTATCTCTTGTTACAGCTTTAAAGTTTATTTTATCTCATTTAAGTATCACTACCACAGCTTTTTTTTTTATTTCAAAATGCATGAAATATCTTTTTCTATCCCCTTACTTTCAATCTGTTGTATGTCTTTCAATCTGAAATGGGCCTCTTGTAGGCAGCATATATATAGGTCTTGTTTTTTTATCCATCCAGCCACCTGGTGTCTTTTGATTGGAGCATTTAGCCAATCTGAAAAGCTATATACTGTATTCCAAATGTGTGACATCCTGAAAAAGACAAAACTAAGACAAAGCGAGACAGATCAGTGTTTGACCAGGGTTAGCAGGGATGGAGGGGTGAATAGGTTGAGTACAGAGGATTTTTAAACCACTGAAACCATTCTGTTTTATAGTTTAATGGTTGATACATGTCATTATATGTTTGTGAAAACCCATAGAATCACACCAAGAGTAAACCTTAAACTATGGGTCTGAGTAACGATGACATTCCAATGTGGTTCTATTGATTTTAAAAAGTTTACCACTGTTCCTTGAATGTCGTCAGCAGTGGGGAAATTTGTGCATGTGTGGGGACAGAGCATATATAGAAACTCTTTGTGTTCAATTTTGAACCTAAAACTTTTATAAAAAATAAAGTTTATTAATTGAAAAAAAGAAGAAAAGTAAAAAAATGAAACAAACAAAAAAGGCCCAGCAGTTCCTGACAGCCTAAACTGGCCTGGCACTATTGTTTAGGCTTTGAAATTTCTAGGAGCCAGACTTGTATGACAACTTAGCCTTGATTTTCTCCTATTGAACCCAAACAATTTTACAAAACACCAACATCAGACTAGGTCACTATGTGACCATAGATCAACACAAAATCTAGACTACTCTGTAATCATGTAATCATGTCTGAATGTAGTCAAAATATGAACTTTATCCATTCAGTAAAAATAGCTAAATGTTTTACTTTCCTGCTTAATGTAAATGACTATTACTACCTTCAAATTATCTGTTTAGTCTCACTCTATTATTTGTCTGTCTGATAAAAAATTATTAAGATAATCATATAATTACCCTGCTTTCTGACAGCATCCAATCCAGAGTAAATTTTTGCTTCCTTAAAGCCCTTTCCAAAACACCTAACACAGGCTCAAATCCTGTTATTTCTTTCTAATAGCCTCTTACTGGGACATCCCCTGGTTTCCCATGATGTGAGATCTCTACCAATTAAACGCACCAATAAGTTCAACTTTGTTCAACTGCAGGTGTGTCCTTAGTGGTGGTCTTTAAATGAAGGACAATTAGTTCTTTAATAGTATAGGTCTGATTTTCTTAGCCTTCCCAACTTTCCTTTCTGTCATTTCTATATCATCATATAATCTCTGGGTTTCCCATTTATTCAGCTCATTTTCCTATTAAATTATTTTAGAGCACAGAACATTTTGGATGTTTTGCCTAAATACATATTTTATTCCAGACCAGTGTGTTTTTCTGTTTCCTGCTTCCTATATTTCTATTATTTACCTGTAGCCACCTTTTTTCAAGTTGGTTATGCTTCATTTATTTGGCAGCCTATCCAAACATTTAATTTGTTCTAAGTAAGTATGAATAAATTGGCAGTATCCATCCCACCTAATCTAAGATTTTTTTTCCTCTCTTAGCTAGTTTAAGTGATATGTACTGTATTTACTTTGTGTTTGGAGGTAGAGTGTTGTAGTACAGTACAACTTTGAAAAATTGATATATCACTGTACTATGTTGCCATTTAAAAAGTATGTTTATATATAGATATACATGCACACAATAGCTTTTAATATCTTCATACCCATATTAAAAAAATGTAAGCATTATAACAATCACATATTCATTTCACAGATTCTTGTGAATTATTTTTATTAGAAAAAGGTTATTCATCTTTTTTTTTTTGCAAGTTGGCTTTCTTATTCATTAATGCATCACAGACTTTCTTCCATCCATTCATCCATCCATCAAGTTCAATTAATTTAATTTTTTAATTAAGTAACTTTAAAGTATTCTGTTTAATCACTGAATGATAGGTCGATTGAAGGTTATTTAGATTATTTCCTTTTCCTTTCTTTTAACTATTAGAAATAATGCTGTGATAAACATATTTGTTGCAATATTTATATATATATTTTTAATTTCTGTAGGTTATTTTCTTAAAAGTGAAATTCTTAGATCAAAGGGCATGCACATTTATAATTCAAAAAGATATTACTAGGTTTAATTCAAACAGCAGTAGAAATTCGCAAATGTATGATTAATATATCATCAACATATGGCATTTCTTAATCTTTTAAATCTCATGGGTGGAAAATTGATATATCACTGTACAGTTACTTTATATCCTTGGCTACTGAGCATTTAAGCTTGCTTTCAAATGTTTATTGATTCTTGCATATATTTATATTGGATTATTTCTATTTTTATTTTTTAAATCAGTTTAAACTTTCCACATATTAATGTTAACTCTGTATTTCCTATGTACATTTCCCTATTTCCTCAGGCTATTATTAGTCTTTTAGCTTTTTAAAATTCATAACTATATCTACCTTGCTTCTTTAATAGTTCTGGGTTTCTTGATTGGACTTAGTCCTAAATTCTGTTCTAAAATAATTTATCATTCTTGTTATGTTTAAAATTTTAATTTAATAGTTTATAATAATTGTACATGATGTTATGAAGGATTTCATTCACAGTTTCTTTCAGCTCTCTAGCACTAGTATGGTTTACTAAACACACCATTCTTTTCCTAATACATTGAAATGACAATTTTATTTGGTTGCCAATTGTCTCTTACATGTTAACATTTCTTTGTGAAATATTCTTCTGTTATACTGATCTATTATTATTTTTATGATTGTGGTGGTTCCATTCTATTTTTCTTTTTAGTGGTTCTATAGTTGAAAGATTTTATATCTATAAGATACTTTTCTACAAAATTTTGACCATTCTCAGATATTTAAGTACATTAAAGATTACTTGATTTTTTATTAGAAGTTAATACAATGAGGTCCACTGCCATGAGTTTAATCATTCACGGCCTTTCCATGGAAAGAATCTCTAATTATAACTGCAGTAAGGCACACTTTCAATATATGAGATGTTGAGAAGGAAGGAAATTTTTGAGTAAGAGTAAAAAGAGAAAATATGTCAGTTACAGTATTAATGTTCTCTCCATATTTTATTTTATAACTTCACATTAAAAAAGATATCATTTTCACATTATAGATGAAAAATGAAGTTAGTGATAATTTAATAAAAGACAGTGTGGATACTTTTATACTATTGTACTATGTCTTTGTCAGTATACTTGTGTATGCAAGACAAGTAGGCCTAGATATGTTACACGGGAGAGTTGTTGACCTTTGTTAAATAATTGAATGCCTTCTGCTATGGGTCTTGAAATATGCTATACTGAGCTCCACATGTGAGAAACTGCTAAATTGCAATACAACCCTAGCAAATTTGAGCACCTACGTTTTGGTACTATTGGTGTGAAACATTCTGAAATTACATGCTTCCACAATACTGAACTTCATATATATGACATGGCCTTATCTACATCTTAAATTATACTTTACCTACAGCTAATGTATTATAGAATTGTATTCTTGAAACCTATATAATTTTACTAACAAATGTTATACCAATAAATTTAATAAAATTTAAAAAATAATTATACATTACCTGCAAATGACTGGGGGGAGAAGCACCCAAGTTTATTTTTGTGATGTAGTAAAAGAAAATAGGAAAAAAAAGACCTTATTCTTTAATTAGTTTTAGTCGTTATCATGATGATGTAACACTGAAAGACTGAACATAAATAGCCTGACAATTTGATAGATATACTTTCACTAAAATAATAAAAAATAAATTAGTATTTACATTTGATGACATTCTAGAATGGTTTAACATCCTAATTCGATTTATTGGAGAAAAATGTTTGAGAAAGGATATTATTGATGATTTTTTTATACAGCTAAGTATCATCTCATCTAAAAACTAAAAACTAAAAATATATCGCTGATGATTTTAATACAAATTTTTAAGTTATTGTTTGGGATTTAAACCATCTTAAACTTTGTTGAGGTAAATGTTCACATCTAATTCTATTCCTGAATTGCATGGCAAATAATAACATCATTTTTCACAACTGTAAAAGATCTTAAAGCCAGTATGATATACAGTTTATGAGCTTTGAAATTAAACATACCTTACATTTGAATCTTGGCTTGATTCATTTTTTAAATTTTAGGTTTATAGAGGTTAAGTACATTACCCTGCCTTTTCTCTTGAAAAATGTAATGATACTACTTACTTAATTAATTGGAAAGCCAACACCAGGTTATGTTCTCTCAGAACTATGTGGTTATTTTTTGTAACAGTTGTAGTTTTATATTTATTTATGTTAAGTATATTTCCTTATAATTGAGAGTGCCATAAAGGTAGTGATCTTGTGTCTGTTCTTATCATTATAGTCATATTGCTTTACATAGACATGGCACATAGTAGGCCCTCAAATTTTAAATATTAAATCAACAAAAAATATATGAAAATGGCTTAGTGCAGTGTCTGACATAATATATATTACTTATTAAATATATCTATTCATTATAAAATGCTTCATAGCCCACAATATATTAAAATTTGGCCTTTGAGGTTGTCCATGACTGTACTTACCATATGAGGGCAATTTTTTTTTAAGTCTTAAAATTTCAAGTAATTTAAAATGAATGATGAAAAAAGTGTAGTTCACCAGAAAACTAGTTTACTAAGTTTTAGCCTGAGTCTCCAGATTTCTTTTTACTCTGTTGAATTAAAGTTACAAAAAATGAGGTTGTTAACAAGATACTGAGAGGCTATTAACTATAGAGATGCTAGAAGTCTACACAATAAAAAATGGGATCGGTTCAATGTCATAAGCTGTCCTTGTTGATATGGCTATTTTAATTTAAAATAGTGATAATTAATTACATTTCCTGAAACTATGAACTTATTTTCTATACTGAGAGCTGAAAACAGATGTGATATTTTATAACAAAATGCCAAGTGATATTTGTTGTTTTGTATGTGTTCCCTAGAATAAGGAACTTGAACAATATAAAGATAAAAGGGCAATGCCAAAAAATGATTTATTTCCCAATTGTTCATTCCTTTCTAATAAGCAAACAACAATGCTACACACTAAATAATTCACTATATTTGACACAGGAAAAGAAACCTGTATTTCATCATGATTTATTTTATTTTTTAATACCAACTTTCCTTTCATTTAAGCAAAATTCAAGAAAATTTTGATATTTTGAATGTTCATTTTGGTTCATTCTGCATCTCTTTGGAGCTTAGTGTTATGCTTAGTACATAGTATGTAAATAAGTATTTATGGAAGGGCTAAGTGATTCCAGTTTTCACATAAATTTTGTCAAAAAATAAGTAGTCTAATAAATTACTAATATGCAAATCTTACTCAACCAAATAATAAATATTGCACACCATCTGATACTGCTTGATCAAAATTAGTGCTAAGTGGTGTTCCCATAGCAATAATGTGAAACTAAGATCAATTGAAATCAATCTCTGATTTAGACATAGCACAACTCTTACTTGGTAGGAGAAAGAAATCTCAGGTTATGATTCCTCTGAATTTGCTCAGCCTAGATAATTCTCATTTTCTCATCAAGAAATGAAAAACTCTGGCAGCTTGCTTAGATCCCTCAGGTATCAACAACAGACCTCAAATTAATATCCAGGTTTCTCTACTTAAAATACAGTGTCCTTTTAGTGTACAGCAGAGATATTGTTAATCAGAAACTTGACTTTTACACTTCTGTCAAGACAAATCATTTACTTTTAATAAATTCACATTTATCAATAAGATATAGAAAAGTATATTAACAGTTTTTTGAGCTTTAAAATCTAATATTAATATGTTCTAAAAAATTGTTTTTCTACTTATATGAAATCATCTTATGAAATCTACTTATTGAAATCATCAAATGATTCTCTTTCATAGTACGGTCACAAATTTAACCTTGATTCATGAATTATCTAATTTTCATTAAGTAATTTACACTACTTAAAATAATGTACAATCTATTAATATAGTAGTAATATCAAATAAATATATGAAGATAAGTGTTTGATTCATTTTTCATTTTAATATGTACCATTTATCACAACTATAATGAATTCTGTATCTTTACTCAGTTACTAATTATTGAACTTTGTGTTCTTAGAGCATATTGTAAGTGATAGATGAATTTAAAACAAGTGTAAGTTATCAGAAAATGTTAAACCAGAGTTCTAATTTCAAAGTTTGCTCATTCTAATTTTCATTATATGGAATTATGACTCTATCTGTTTCTTGTCCTAATTTTCCTCTTTCTACTGGAACACAGAATGTCAAACTAACATTATTTTTCTTAAAATTCAAGTTTAGATGAATATTCTAGGCATGTAGTGATTCCATTCTCATATGTTCATTTTATTGAGAATGTGTACCCTTTGAACTTAAAACCTGACTAAATTATAATGAAGTTTAGAGAATAATAAATTGAAATACAACCAGAGGCACTTTTTCTGTTCCTGTTGTCTCACTGGTGCCATTATTTTGTCCAGTAATAGTTTGGGAAAATCATGAGATATAGCTGATATAGTTTTACTTCTAAGTCTGAGGCACATAATGATTTACAGTGATGTGTATCCACCTACAAAACTGACATCTGTATTTTTAAGACATGGTGCCAATTCAGACAGAGGTCTAGTCCCATCTTAACCTTCCTTTTACTTCTACGTCTCTGTGTGATTTCACAATATCATGGTAACCTTTTCCTGTTTTTAACTGTGGAAAAGAACTAAAGATAGGAACAGCTATCAGAGACTATCAATGTATTTGTAAATCCATGAAAAAAAAGCTAATTAATTTTCTTACAAACGTATTTAACTTTTGGATTATTCTGAAGAATCTGAAAAACATCGTGCTTTCAGATTTTAAAAGAATAATAGCTTGTTGAATTTGTTGGATGTGCTATTTATTTTGTACCTATGGAAGTTTTTTTCATGAGTAATACTGAAAGGCAGGCTGGAGGGTATGTCTTAAAAATAAATCTAGTAAATGCAATGGTAAAGCTCACAAAATTATACACAGATGTGGTACATAGTTAAGAAATATACTCCTGGGGTTTGGACTTCTTGTTTCTTTTCTGTTTCTTCTTTAGTTAGTTGTGCCTTTGCCTCAACTCTGAAATTTTGCTTACCCTATGGTAATTCAGGTTGTAATTAGCCATTCCCATCTAACTAGGTGAATGAAGTCAGTCTTCATAGTATCAGTGCTATCATGTATAATCCCAAAGGCCAAATTTTAATATATTGTGGACTATGAAGAATATTATAATTTATTTTTTATCGTGTCTTTCTTGTCCAAAACCTGTATTGTCTACATTCCTGAATATCATGCTAACCCACATCATTAATTCTAAGACATATATGCATTTTACTTGGAGTATTCTATAGCTTGGTCTTCCTAAACACATAAAATATTTTACCATTGCTTTCATGGTTGTACTGCATCTTTTGTTACAACATGTTTGGGTAGAATATTTCATACTGTAAGATGTCCTTTGTTATCTCTCTGGTCTTCTGTTTTTCATTCACTGATAGTTTTTGAGTTTTTGTTTTTGTTTTTTTTTTTTTAAGTCATTTCAAGGGAAGCCAAATATGTTCCAGGAATAATGAAGTGACCTGGAATTCTAGGTACATGGCTTCAAGGTCTAAAGCTATTCAGGTCTTGAAGAGTATGTGCGTTTTGGGAGGGTGTGCTACCCTGAGAGCTCTTGGCCAGTAGCCACCCTGACCAGCCTATCTTTCCAGTGACACTTTCTATGCCTTGCTATTACCAACTTCAGGTTCTCATCTTTAGGAGCTATCCAATCCGTTCTGAGTAAAGAAAGGAGGTTCTCCTTCTTCTTCTTAGAGAACTCTCCTAGTGTTTTTTGGTTATTTGTTTGTCTAATTAAATCTGAATATCTGTTGGGTTTGTGTGTGTGTGTGTATGTGTGTGTGCGCGTGCCTGTTGTTTGAATGACTTTCCATGTAAACATTTCTCTTATTTCCCTTGTTTTCTGTCAAATATAGCTATAGTTTCTTATATAGCTACTTTTTTTTTGCTAGAAGAAAAGCTAATTGAATGTTTTAAAGTCTAAATATGCCTCTCATATATGTGTACATACACACACACACACACACATATATATAATTACCATCATTTAAAATGTTATTCAACAATGATTTAAAGTTATCTTAAATAATTTGTCCTAGGCTACATAATCAGTAACTGTTAGAGCTGAGATCTGAACTCATATCTTTCTGTCACTAAAATCTATAGCAATTTTATTGTAGCACTAAAGACATTCTGCTCTAGAAAAGGGCAGCAGGCTGCTGGCCATTTCATTGTCTAGAACTGAAACTTCAGCAGTGTTTTATAATTCACAAAGCATTGTCATTAGTTCGATTTCATTTGGGCCTCTCAACTGCAGCACAGGTTGTGAAATCTCTCTCTAGTTTAACCAAGGGGGACACTGAGGGGTCATAGTGCTATGAGCTGAGCAGAGAAATCTCAAGTTCAACTAGAGGATTTAGAAGTGATATCCAAAAATGGCCTTGCAGTTTATATAGCAGCAATAACAATTGAAGTATTCACTTTTGAGAAACTTCTGCTATTGCAAAATGTTATTAATGAGTGGACTACAGGATGGGGAGATAGATCTAGGTTATGTCAATGAGGTGGTGGTTTTCTCTGCGTTGGATTTATTCCATGCCTTTGACCCATGGTGAGAGGGCTCAACCATGAAAAACCAATGAAAAACCTACTGAATGAATTTCTTTTGTCCTCTTCATTTATTATTTTCTTTTTTCAGTGCTTCATTCATAAATCCTGTTATACCATCTATGTGCCCAGAGCCCTTTTGCTTCCACTGAATTGGTAGCAAGTTTTGTTCAGCCTACCTTGTGATTCGATCTGTTACTCTTTTCCAAACTCACTTTACATACTTAGTGTAATAAATTTATCCATTGTAACAAACATTAATTGGATGGCCATCTCATAAGAGAATTTCATATTAGAAAGAAATTTCTAGAAAATAGTGCCTTATTTAGAATAGCAGTGATAACCATCATCATTATACCCAACATTTCTCAGGGTCTTGTGATATAAGGCACTATGCTAAGCACTTTAACATTATCTTCTTTAATCCTCATAAAATCTCCATGAGTTAGGTACGATTTCCATCTCTTTTTTTTTTTTTTTTCTTTTTTTGGTACATAAATTCTCTAACATTTATAGAGATTAGGGTTGCCTAAAGCGACATAGTAGTGGTTGAAAGATTATTAAGAGTGATTTGTTGGATATCAAAGTTTTTATTTGAACTACTATACTATACTGGAGTGGCAGACACAATATTATGAGATTATATATTCATTCATTTCATATGGGCCCATTTCAATTTTATGGGGGTCAACTCTGATGCATAGTAATTGCTTCTGTGAAGCTCTGATGTGGGTTTCTAAAATTTTTTTTAAACAACAATCATTTTTCTAGCATCAACTGATTACTCTTGATTTTCATTTGGTGTTGGGCATGTGTGTTTAAGGTATGCAGACAGCACAGAAGCAATGGCATCATCAGATAGTAGCACACTTGGTGCAGAGCTACAGTAATGCATGTCATCAAAGATGAGGGCTGTGTCACCAGTAAAAATTCTAAGTAACCTGGCATCTCGAAGGGAGAAAAAGAATAATTCTTTAAAGGTAATCAGGCCTGCTCCATGGTCTTCGACCAGTGTATATGTATTCTGTGTCCTCAAGTGCTTATTTTAAAACACACTTTAGCCTGCATAGTCAGCTAACCCACCGAAAACACAGAAACTGCATTAAGTTAAATTGCCAGAACACCTCCATGGAAGGCTCGAACTTCTAATTCTGAAGGCATTGATGAATGATTTGTTTTTGCCAGACTGATGCTTCAGAGTTAAATAGTAAATGAACAAAGCTTTCTGCCTGCTCTGCCCTGTCTGAAACATTATGTAGGCATAGCTATTTGAGAGCCCTGTGTCTCTGTGGGTGGTGAGGTTCCTCCTCCATTTCCATTTCTCTGTCCATCCCCTAACAGGACATTCATGATCAATAGTCTCTACTGCAAAGCCTTTTAACTTCTTAGGCATTTGGAATCTGACTGCTATATGACAAGTAGGAGATGCCCTTCCCTCACCTCTTGTTTCGGAAACATTCTCTGGCTTCTCCCTGCCCTAGGTTGTTCCAGACATCAGCCAGTTGGCAATGGCTCCAACCTTGGAAAAATACAGGTTTCAGACCATCATTGCTATGACATTATCTGAACCACAGGCCACTAGGTTAGTCACTGCTTTATCACACTTCATTGTTATTTTTTCAGTGCACCCATCAGCCTGTCAAATCTTGTTTTCCGGGTTCTGACAATCACTGAGCCATGGCCAGAAGACAAATATGTACTGGGATTCTGTTTTTCAGAAGGAAAAAGAAATCACCCCTAACAGACTAGCTGTCTCTCACTCTTGAGGTCTAGCTATGTCACATACCAAATGGTTTCTGTTGAAGCAGCCATTCTTCTGGTTTAGGCAAGTAGTTTTTGTTGCACCACAGCTTACAAAGGTTTCTGGATATAGTACACCCTTTTTAAATTTGTTGAGATAGCCTGGCATCAAATGAAAAGCTCAGCTCAACTTCTGTGACCCTTGGAACAAGCTTATATTGCAAATAGCCACAGAACTTCAAGCCAGGATTTGGCTTGATGACCTGCTGACACTTTTCAGATGCAGAATGTCTATCAGGCTTCTCATTGTTGGGCCCAAGTAAATAGTGCCAAATAAAGGAGGCCTGTCACTTGATTCTTTGGCCATTTATCTCTAATCTTCTGTATATTTGTAAGATTATTACTCTGGTTGTGTTCAGTTTCCTAGTTCAATATTTCAGTCTGAAAATTGAATGACTGTTTCAAGTTAACCAATAAAGTGACTAAGTATACTTTATAGCAGCAAAAAGAAAAACAACGACTATAAGATTTCTAATTTTGACTGTAACATGAACTAAAAATAATAAATTGCTGAAAGGTTGGGAGCAAGATTGAAAAATCAAACTGTACGTTTTTAGCAGGTCCATTTCACATTCCAGAGTTATGTTTGAAATGCGTTTTGCAATTTAAATGTAACCATTTGTTGATTCGACTTGTTTGCAGAAAGAAGAGGGACATTAGGCATGAGACCAATAGCAACTTTATAAATTCCTCTAGTATCTTAAGTAATGCAATACAGTCTTATCTATGTAGGATGTTATTCACCCAACATGTCACCATATCTGTGACAGAGAAGACCTTCCTCAGGCTTTCTCATGCATAGCGTACTCTTTTGTCATAACTCTCCTAAGTGTTTAATGGGAAATCTTATTTTAGAAAGTCAAAAGTCCAAATTGAAACAAAATAAAACTAAAGCTAGAAACAGTCTTTTTACCCTCTCTGAACTTATAGTTTATTAAAAATGATGTGACTAGACGTGCAATACTCATGATGCATATTGCCTCATTTTAAGGTTTATATGTGAATATGTGTGTTCACACACACCTCCATTTGTTTGGATATGCACATGTTCATGTATCCTGTTGTTTACAGCTCAAAGGTTTTCAAGGACTATCATCTGTATTTTAAACATTGTGGAATAGTGTATTACTGGGCGCTATTTTGCCACTTGCCAAAGATCAGAAGACCCAATTTCTCTGCTACTTAATAATTTTGGGAGTTTGGCCATATCATTAAAATTTTTTAGGCAAGTTGTTAGCATTTGTTTTTGTTAGCATGAGTAATTACTCCCCCTTTCCCATCTCTCTCCTCTACCATTCAAATTTCAGAAATGATATAATCTTTCTTAGTGTTTCAGTTGATATCGTAAAATTTGCTTATATTCTTATTACTTGGTTAGACATTCCTTGCCTTCCACTGTAAGTAAGGCTATCAGCAAACTTCCCCTACTTGGCACGTTCTTTCTCCCTTGCTCTCTAATTGTTTCTAGTTGCATTGTGTCTACATTTTCATTGCACACTCTATATGCATTCTGACCTGTCACAGTACACTGGACTCAGTTTATGCACCACACTGAATCTGTGAACTTGTTTGCTTTCTGGCTGCAGTATCCCTAGCAAGAGCTTGCTCTTCTAACAGACGTGAAGTTAGGTTGTTGTTGCTGCCACAATCTCAAAAGACCACAGGTTCTGTTCTGGTAGTTGTTTCCAGGTCTTTCTTGTCACATACAGAAAACAAAATAAAACAAAAACAGAAAGCCAATGATATGTAGTCTGATGCCAGTTTCACTTGCCTCCCACCTTTAGCTCTGGGGCTTCCCTGATGCTGCTGAGGCATGAGAAACAGCAGGGTGTGCTTGTCATCCATGTGTACGAAGCCAGGTCTATTAACCTGCAGGCAGCAGTGGGCAGATCAGGAGTTCAGTGACCTATACAGGGCCCAGGATGCCGTCACTGCTGTATTGGGCATTAGCTTCATCAGCAGCTGCTGGGGAGCCTGGTGGTGCAGTTTAGAAGTAAGGGGGACTGGAAGCCCTATTTGGAAAACTTTGACTGATAGGATATTTTTTTCCTATTTCCTATCCTCAGGACAGATGGTTCAAGAATCCAATAAAGCCACTAGGAAAGTGTCCTTCAGAAAAAGTAGTACAGAATGCTTGTCATACTGCTTTAGCCAGTTCAGTGAAATGCTCTGCTACTTTGGTTCTTTCTTCCTCTCTGCCTCATTCCCTTTTTCTCTAACTTCTGCTTTCCTGAAATTGCACTCTAAACAATATGTTTACACATTTCTCTTCCTTTAGGATCAGTTTTATTTTGTTTTGAGGACCCAGGCTACGTATGACACACATTAATTCCCAGATTTTAAGTCTTAATTTCATTTTTTTTTCATGTTTTGCAGCTCATTTTTCAAATCCTCTTATCTTACCATTTGACTCTGAATTCTTGATTTTTTGCTTCATAACCTTTAATAGAGGTTATTGTGGCTTTACAATTTTGTTTTTGTTTTTTCATGGCAAAATGTTGATCATAAATTTATTCTATGCTATGGAAACATCTTTGTTAAGTTTACTTCATTTTTTACATTTTTTTTATTGCATTTAAAAAAATCTCTTCATCAGTTTGTTTTTATTTCTGCTAAATGAAGGAGTTGGATTTTCTGCTGTGGCCGTAGGAGGTTCAGTCTGGGACAGGGAAGGGTCACATTAGCCTTCTAGGATGTTCAACTGATAAGCTCCTCTATGGTCACAGAGAAACTTGCTTCTTGTAGAAATTGCTAGTCCGTGTAGCTTATGTGTGTAGCTTTGCCTCCCATACATCTCTGATACCAAATTTAGGAGGACTTCTGCCAAACATCACTGAACCCTCTGTTGCATGTTCTTGTGTTAAACAAGAGATACAGCTTTTACATTCTTATGCAAGATTCCATGTGCATACAGTTGTTTGTTTGTTTTTCAGACAATTGTTTTTTGAAATTTGGTCCTGGCAGGCCCCTTGCACCTGTTTTGCTCCTTTCCTTATTTCCTTCTGCCCATTTTCACCTTCTTTTGTCAGCTTTACATATATTTGGAATGTGCTGATTATATCTGAAAATACATAGGTATTTGTCATCTGCTTTATAAATTGGCTCAGTCATATATAAAATGATAAGGTATATAATGGCAATTTTTGTCCAAGGATAATATTACACATTTAGTAATCTTATGTTTTAAAAGAAAAATATTCAAATGATTGGGTAATAAATGATACACAATATATTGTTAAATGTATGTTTTTCATGTAAGGGACAGAGATATTCATTTCTATTCATATAATATTTATAAAAAGGTAAATAAAATGATAATTATGAATTCATAGAGGATTACTATAGAAATTTAAATTATTCCTAGTTTATCTGATCCAATATGTTACTTTCTAGAATCATTTTGATATTTTCTCCAAATTTCTTTTTGAACAAGTTCTTTGAAGTAGAATTTACTACCTTAGAAGGCTATATGTTCCATATTTGTGTAACTGTCATTTTTCAGAATTTATTAATTAATTAAAGCTTTTGCAACTCTGTTAAATACTGCAGGAGGCATTTTAAGAAATAAGAATGCATTTTTTTTCCCCTTCAGAGGAACAAACTAACTAAAATTCAGTATGATATTTCTAGGATAGGTATATGAGATTTCAATAACACATTGTTTCTCCCAATGTTTGATTATATAATGTTTATATATAATATCTCCATGTATATTATTAATAAAGCTTAAGCTCTTTCTACTGTTTCTGATAAATATAAATTGAAATTCTGTGTGTATATGTGTAACATAATAATATAATAACATGTGTACACACACGTATACATAGTACAGTGCCTTGTGCATATATGGTACATACTCAATGACTGTGGAAGAAATGAAGTGTTTCTAAAAAAGGCCAAGTTTATGATTGTTTCTTCAGGACTGTCTTTGAGTTTAACATAGTGCTCGCATAAAGTAGATACTAAATAAATATTTGTTGCTTGACTAAACTGAATGAAAAAGTGTCACAACAAAACAATGGTACTCTATATTATTTCTGCCTAGAGAATTAGCAGTCTTCGTGATAGAATAACTCTTTATGGATTAGTAGCTTTAGGAAGATTAAAAATTGCTGGTGAGAAAAGCTATTCAGGCAGAGGAGATATATCAGGGATTTCATTACATGGATGTATATCCACACCTCAAAATAATTAAAGCTGAAAAAGTAAAGGTGATAGAAATTTTGTTGTTTATATGTAGACAATAGATTATTAACTTGAATTATTCACATAAATGAAGAGGATTGATAGACTTTGCTTCTATATGCTATAACTTTGTACAGAAAAACACTAGAATATAATTTTTCTGTGCATTTTCCCCATTATTCTAAGGTTTTTGATGAGATTATTATAATTACTGAGGCCAGCAGCTCCAGCTGGTCCTTTTGTATCCAGGAAATAAATAATATCTTTACATTAAAAAAAAAAAATTTTGAGTTGCTCTGTAAACATTTCTTTGTTCATTATTAATTACATTAATGTTCTTTCTACAGAAAGTACAAACCAGATTAAAATTGGGCCTTTATGTACTCTAGAATTTAAATGTGTCCTCTTATGTGTTCTTCAGGCTTATAATTATGCAGAATGTTCTCTTTCTTATATTTTCTTATGTTAAATTATTTAAATCAGGGATATTTAATAATACAAAAAAAAGTGTTTATAAGTCTTAAACTACTGGTGTGTGTGTGTGTGTGTGTGTGTATTAGAGTTTCAAACATATAATTACATCAGAAAGATTATGGGAAGTGCTTTGCAAATGGTGATGGACATTCTAAGGGAGGATAATTCTGTTGTCTTTTGGGAGATAATGTCTTTATCAATCTCTCTTCTGTTAAAATTGAAAAAAAAATCATTAATAGATAAGTAAGGCCCCCTATCATATTCTGCATTGTCTATTTATTTCTGATGTTATAAATGGCTCCATCAGAGTCAGTAAGGTGCTTATTAAAAATGCCTTTTTGAGTCTCTCTCAGATGAACAAATACTAGCTCAAAATGATCCAAATGTTAGAATCATCAGACATAAACTTTAAAGCAGCTTTAACCATGTTTTGTGACCTAAGAATAAAAACTCTTGAAATGAATGGAAAGATATTTTTTAGAAAAAAAAAAATAGAAACTATAAAAGAGAACAAAATGGAAACATAATATCTAAAATAAAAATTTTACTGAATGGTCTCAAAGAAGAATGACAATAATAGAGAAAAGAGTCAGTAAACTTTATAATATGTCAGTAGAAAGCATCCAAGCTAAATAACAGAGAGAGGAAAAATAGAAAAAAAAAAAGAACAGAGTCTCAATGTCTACTGACATAATATCCAAATATATAATACTTTTGTCATTGAAGTTTCAGAAGAGGAGAAAGATATTGGTGCAGAAAATATATATTTTTAAATAATTGCTAACCATTTTCCAAAAGACAAATTTTCAGATTCAAGAAAATGAGTGAATACCAAACAGAATAAAATCAAAGAAAACTACTCTCAGACATATCTTATACACATTATAAATCAAAGATAAAGAAACAAATCCTTGCAAACAGCATCCTCCCCCCCCCCCCCGCCCAAAGACACATTACGTGTATTGGGACAACAATTCAAATGACTGAGAAGTTTCATATAAAAAATGTTGTACATGTAGTAAAACAACATATTTTAAGTTCTGAAAGAAAAGAAGTGTCAATCCAGCATTCCATATACACCAAAAATAATCTTGAAGAATGACAAGATAAAGATATTGTAGATGGAGGAAAAATAAGAGAATTCAATGATAGCACATCCATTCCACAAAAAATGCCAAACAACTTTCCTCAGGCTGAAGAGACATTTTCTTTACAGTAGAGGGATCCCACACTGCCTCACTGGCCAGCTAACAGGCAGTTCTGGGTACACTGCAGATGTAGAGAGTGGATAATCATTTCCTTTGTATTACATATTTTCTGACATGATTTCATCTTTTTTCTATGTTGAGTTCTCTATGTATAGTATTCTTTGCAAGGTATGAAGCTATTTATATAGGCTTTAATCCTAGCATCTTTTAAATCTTCTATAAACCAGGATTCTTTATGATTTTTTAATCATTAACAAAAATGATATAATAAATATATCTATTTCTATCCAAAGTTGTTTTTTACCAAGTCTGCTGAAATATTAAAAATTGTTTTCCACTCAAGTTTCCAAGGGTATATAGAATATGGTCAAATGTAATAGTGTAATCTTATGAAAGAGATTAAAGTTCATAGAGTGTGTTTTCCTATAGTATCTCTCTAAGATCACACAACTCTTCCGTGAAGAAGGTAACTTAATATGAGAAAAGCAAGGTTCAAAATGAGACTAAGTGACTTGTTCACTTTCACATAGCTTTAATAAGTCAGGGGGTGGGGGTAGGATGTAATGAGGTCTGCTCATTCTCTTTTCTGGGTAGAAGTCCCAAGGCGACTGATTCAAAGAACTGAAAGGAAACCAGAGTTGTGGGACTACAACAAAGCAGGAGAAAAGCAAGAGATGAGATTAGAGAGAGGCCATTTTAGATCAATCAGGGGCTATCAGGTAATGCTAAATAAATAATTTGTTTTCTCTAAGTATAAACCAAAGTAATTAAAGGGTGTTAAGAATTGTACACTTGAAACCTATATAATTTTATTAACCAATGTCACCCCAATAAATTTAATAAAATTAAAAATAAATAAAAGGTGTTAAGAGAATAGCATAATTTAATTTACTATTTAAGAAAGATCGTTCTATATGCTTTGTGGAGACTAGATGAGAAAGGAAGTCTTATATCAGGAAAACCAAACAATATAGCTCATTGGCAGCTCAGGAGAGAAAATTTATTTTCTTGAACCACAGAACTGTCAGTGGAGGAGAAGAGAAATGATGGATGATTTGAGTCAGAGCCAAAGGCCTTTTAATGGATGAAATGTGTGTGGGATTTGGTAAGAAAGAAGCAGTTCATAAACCTTGTGTTTCTGACTGGAACAAAAGCTTACAAGATGAGGGGAGGAGTAGGCTTGGAGAGCAGGTCCAGAGTTCTCTTAGTTATTAGGTCTGAAACACCAGCCACATTATGAGTTATAGAGGAGTCTCAAATTCAAGAGAGGAATATGCTAGCATAGAAATACAAAGGTGGGTATTCTTAGCATATAGATAACATATTATTAAACAAAAAATTTTTATGGTCAAAAGCTTTTCTGGAAGAAAGGCTTTATTGAGCCAAATGCTAGCCAGAAAAAGATCATGTCCTCGGGCATGAAGTCAAAACCAGCAGCAGCAGGGCTAGACAGAAAAGACAAACTTGTATACCATCCTGGAGTTGAAGGGCTTTTTTCATACATCAAGTAAGAGGAAGAAAGATATAAGTTGTTTTGAAAGAATTTACATTAGCTATAGGTAAAGGAGATTTGTTCTGGGATAGGTGCATAGTCTATAAGAAAGAAGTGTTTGCTCCTTTGGATTTTTGATGAGCAACAGTCTGGACAATTCATGTGTAAGCAAGAAGTGCAAGCTGCTGGGATCAGTGGAGCCTGACTAGTCCCTTTAGATAATCAGGGAAATAGCCACCTGGAAGTTAATTCAAAGTTTCAACATACATTCGGGATCATAAGCAGTCTTTTATTGTTTTCCTTCTGCAGTTGTAAACTGATTAAACTCTCTTGTCTCTTCTAAATTTAAGGCATCTCAGAATTATTTTTCTTGTCAATTATGAAAATATAAATAAAATATTTCACTGAGATCTAGAGAAAATAGAGGACATAAACTAAAACAAGAGGGACAGTAAATTTAGAGTTGGGTTGCAGAAGGAGCCACTAGAAAGGAAAGGTTAAAATGAGGAGTCTTGATTAATGCATGGATGTCCAGGAAGAGAGAATGACTTGCTGCCTAGCCGCAGTGAGCAAGGTTAGTTAGTAGTCAGCCTCCAGTTGTTAGTTTTGTTAGACTAACAACTTTTGATTTGAAGTCCTCTATTTACGAGATTGCCCCATTCATTAATTTGCAAGGATGTGGTTCAAGGGCCTTGACATTTATGCCAACAGGGAATACCTCTAGTGTTCAGTTTTTGCTCTATAGTATCGCACTGAGCTAGCAGATATGACCTCAGGTCCACATCCCCATGGGCCAATTTCCCTTGCCTTAATACTGCTTTCTCTCTTTTACTTACCAGTAAGTAAACCCTTCAACTTCTAACTCTAGCTCAACATCTGCTTCTCACAACACATGTGTGAAGTGAATAATACTTAGTAGATGCCAAGGATGATATTCCATCAGGTTTGCTAAATTCATAGAGTTTCCATTTCTCACTTTAAATATATTTTTGAATAATAATCTATGTCATTGGCTTTCATTGACATTATACTTACACAATGTGTGAAATCACCACTGAAGTATGAAAGTAGGTGTTAAAGTTGTTATTTGAAAATAAACAACAGTGAAAGGTTTCTAATAATTTCATATACTCTATATTTTTCTTCATTATGCAGATAAAATACAACTTAGCATAACTTGAAAAATATTTTATTACAAAAGCAAAATTTTAATGTTTACTCTTAGGTAAGGTAAGAAAATTAGTTGTTTTAAAAATGTGTTTCTTTTTAACTATATAGAATTTCCTTTGATATTAGAAAAAATAAAACAACTCTACTGGATTTTATTTTTAAATAAAATAATAAGTTAAAAATCAGATTGGAAACTATTTAAAAACCAAAATGTCACTGATTTAAAATTAAAGTTGAGTCTCAAAATATGTGGAACAAATAATAACTAGTTATAGAAGTATCTTTTCTAGTCATTAAAGAAATAAATTTACAAATATAGATATTTAATGTTTATAAACCAATTTACAAATATTATATAATTTATAATTTTCTAAATTATATGTTTTGTAGAATGTTTAGATTGTTTTAATAATATAAAGTTGTCACTCATATCATTGAACTAAAACTTAATGACTACACATGTACATTTGATTCAGAATAGCAGATAAATGGTAATACATTTACAATTGCTCAAATATTTCTTAACTTCTGTCTATATTGGCTTATACTATTTGTATTAAAACCTAAATATCAGCTCTTTCAGTTCCCTGGCATTCAGATATAATTATAATTTGAAAGGAGACTTTAGAGAAAAAATATCATAGATTTCCTTTGAGATAGCAAATGTTTTATATAATAGAACTATTATATATCATAAATAGGAATTTCTACATTATATATTTTTCAAAATGAGTTCATCTATCAACTTTTTCTTTTCACAATAGCAATGTATTCATGATGCATTTTGAAGATTATCTTCAACACTTGAAGAAATGTTATTGCTTTACAATATAATATATTTTTGCCTCATGTAATACCTTTAATTATTTTAACTCAGAGAAGTTTTTAAAAAAGTTCTGCCTCTGTGCTAAATTTATTAAAATTAAATGCTTTTTAAAAAATTAAATGCTTTCTTACATCAAAAAGTTTAAAATACTTTCCCTTCATCAACCTCATGTGTCATTTCATTGGTACTTAGTGTATCTATGTAAAATATGCTGTATTTATCATTAGAACAAGAAATTATCTTAATTACCTTTGTATTCCCAGATTTGGTTTAGTAGGCAGAGTAAGAATTTGAAGAATTATTAATTCAAGTTCATTTAGACTTCGCTCTTGAAATATAACATCTTCCTAGAATTTTCCTTGAAAATTAACCTTTCTTGGTCTGTAGAATAGCAAATATACCCTGGAAGTTAAAGATAATGAGTTGTATTAGTTTTATTGTATTTCGTTTGTTCATTACGTAAAAAGATGGCATTATTCCCTCTCCACCTTTGAATCTGGGATAGTCTTATAATTTGCTCTGAGCAATACAAGGTAGCAGAAGTGGCACTATGAGTTGCCCAAAGAGGCTTTGCAGTATTCATTTTTAGCCTCTTGGATGCCACCCTGAAGCCATCATGTTAAGAAGCCAGGCTAGTTTACTGGGAGATGAGAAGACACATGGAAGAAAACTGAGACTCCCTGTACAAACTGGCAGATGTGTGAATGAGGCCATCTCGAATCTTCTAGCCAAGATAAGACTCAGGCTAAACAGGGCTGCATGGCTGAGCCCAAGTGAAAGCAACAGAACAGTCACCCAACTAACCTACAAAATGCTGAGGGATGATATGTTGTTGCTTTCTGCCATTAACCTGAAGGGTAGTTTGTCATGCAACCATAAATAATATGGAATTGTTAAAGGAAGAAGAGAAATGGTATGATAATATAAGTAAGAAAGAACTTTCTATGTTAGAGATATGTGAGAAGATGAGCTCACAAGACAAAGTAAAGAGGACATTTTTTTTCTCTAAGAAAATGTAAAAAGGAGAGGACAGATAAAGCTTCATATTGTTTGAAGTGGATAGTATTAGCTGAGTAAACCTACAGGGGTCCACATGACATGTCTTTTTGTATTACTTATACTGTTATAATTGTCATATTGTTATAAATACATGTGTATGCAATTATATATGTGTGTATATAATTACCTAATTTGTATACATGTATGTACATATTTGTATAAATAATGCATGAATGCCACAGAATAATGATAATCACACACAAGCTAAAACTCACATTGCCAAAAAATTGCACTGAAGTATATACCTTTATTTGGCAATATTACTGTTGTAGCGACCAGAGTTCCAGTAATGCACACCTCTATGTCCTTTTCACTGATGAAGAGATGAATTTCAACTCAGTGAATATGAGAAAGGTTCATTTATTAAAAATACAGTATGAGGTAGAAGATGGATCAAGCCTGAAACCAGCCAGCCATGTGAAAGTGAGATTACGTATGCCAAATGAGGGCAGTATGGGTTACAGCCTGGGAGGATGGAGAGCTGTAAACCCAGAGGAGGGAGAGGTCTGCATTATATTTGGGGTCCATGATGGGGTGGTCCCAAAGACATTCCTAGGTGACTGGCAAGTGAAGTCACCTTGATTGACACCTGGCTGCTATATAACTTGCCTAGTGCACCTGTGCCGAATTCAGTCTGTTTTAATTAGATTCATGAACTTCTAGGCATAGTCATGATATTATAATGATGGTATAATGAGGTTCAAGTTGTGGGCCATACTTTCTGCGCATGCGTTTGCAGCTGGTTTAGGCCAGCAGATTTTATGGCCTTCATGCTCTAGGATTTGTAATTTATAACCCTAAAAGGGAGATATTTCTGCGAGGTCCTTAAGGAAGGTCTTCAAGGGAAGTTTCTATGGTTACAGAGCTGGGCCCCTAGTCCTTTGTTCCCCTGTTGCTCATGCCTGACTAGCTAGTTAACAGCCTTTTGAATACTGAATTCAAAGCCAAGTAAATTGTTTTTGGCCAAATGTTAAGGTTGAAGCCAATTTTCAACACAGTTTCGTTGTAAAATAAATTTCTAATTGTGGGTTGTAGCCAACACATTTCAATGACACTCATATAAGTGTTACCCAAATGGTTCATAAATTTGTAAGTCGCTTGGGCAGATGAAAGTAGAAGAAAACAAAGTACCAAAAAAGAACAAGTTCTACAATGGATAGTGTTAACCAAAAGTTACTTTATGGGCTTTCTATCTTCCAGACACAGTGCCAGGCTCTTTTATATATATCGTTCCTAATTGTCCAAAAACACACTGAAATATACATTATTAATTATATATAATAAGTGAGAAAATGGAAAGGTTAGAGAAGTTTCGTACTTGATAAGTGGTCGACATTTCACTGTGAGAAATACAAGCCTACATACGACATTGATTGTAAACTCTCTTCATTCAGACATGATAAATATTAATAAAGAAGTTAAACAGTTTAAAGAAGAATAATAGTTAACATAAGTAACCCCCATGTCTCCTGCTCCACTGAATTCAGTTGAAAATGAGGGTCTATTTAGTATCCTTAGGGCCACACGACCTGAACTTCAAAGCCCCTAGGGGAAGATTCTTCCTTGTTTCTTCCAGCTTCTCATAGCCCCAATTATTTTTGGTTTGCAGCAGCATTAATTGTAATTTTTGCCCTGTCTTTATATGACTGTCTTCCCTCCATCTGTGTTTCTTTGGGCCTGCCCTAATGACATCCTGACTTAATTATATTTGCATAGACCCTATTTCCAAATAAGTTCACATTCACAGGTACCTGGTTGGGGGGATGGGGCATGTTAGAATTGCAACATATCTTTTTTTGGGCATATAGTTCAACCCATAACAACCACTAATATATGGGTCTCATATGCAACTTCAAAAACACAGCATTCCACCATCTTTTTGAGCAGTATATATTTAGACCTTAAAAACAATAACACCAGGTGGTTCACCCATTATATTCAATGAGCATGATTTTTAAAATCTGGCAGATCATCACAGTCACTTGGGGACTTCTTAGATATTTGTATCTATCTTGCAGAAACACAGACACACACACACAGACACACACAGACACACACACACACACACACACACACACACACACACACACTTATTGATTGACTGATTGCTGGAGCCATCACAGACTTTCAGAGTCAGAATTTCCAGATAGCTACATTAGGAAAAAGTTTCCCAGATTATTCTGTTTGTCAAAACATCTTTGAAAATGATTTCCTTAAGAGGGCTTATCTAAAGAAGGAGATGGGTGTGTTAAACATAAGGCAAACATATCTTCTTTTTAATGTGTTCTCGAAGTAACCCTGCTGAACATAACAAGGCAGAAACATTGGATCATTGACTTCAGGCAAAGCTGAGAGAGGACTAAAGACTTTCAAATGCAAACATTCTGCATCCTTTGCTTTTCTAGCTTGTTTTTCACAAATTCCACTGACTAGAACTTATATACTATTTTAGAAAAATAGCAATTATTTTTAAATGAATTGGAAAAAATACCATATATATTTCCTCTTATAACAATTTAGAATAAATTTCATTATGAAGATTTTTGTATGTCATTCCAAAATTCCTGTACTTAAAAAGAAAAAATAGGATTTTTAACAAGATCCTTCTTTCTTTTTGTAGTCTAATTTTAAATATTTATTACATAAAGAATATGTAAATATGCACTGTAATCAACATATGTGTTTTATCTATATATCATCTATATCTATATTTGATAGATATCTACACATAGATACCTATATATATCTACATACAAATATATTTCATATATAGTTCTGATTATTGGCTTTATCTCTTAAAATATGTCTTGCAGATCTTTCTATATCAATGTATTTAGATTGATTTCATTCCTTAGAACCACGTCTTGGTATTTGTTTAGCCATTTAACATTTTGATTGTTAAAACAATTTGCTCATAAAATAATGACGTAATGAGTTTTCTTATATGTTTCATTGTACACAAATGACAGTATTTCTCTATATTACACAAATTAGACATCAAAAAAAATTTTTGCCCATTTTTAATTTTAGGGAAAAGTAATTTTACACTTAGTTTACATTTAATGCTTAGAAACTAAGTGATCTACAAATACATTATATCATGTTTCTTCACAATTTTACAGGATACAAGGCTAATGATTTCCTCAAAATTCACCAATCCTACATATAGCCAGTCTCTTTATTTTGGCAAATGTTAAAGAGGGTATTTTCCCCAAACTTCATCTATACTAGATATTATCCATCTATTTATTTTTGAAATATAAATGTTAAAAATATTTTTGCCATTTCGGTTTTAGATTCCTGGTTTCTCATGAGATGGATAATCTTCTCATGCATATATTGGATATTTATGTTTCTTCTATGAGTTAGTTGCTTTTTAACTTTTGCATATTTTTCTTAGGTTCAATAGTATTTGCATTTTAATTTCTAGGTGTTCTTTATATATTTTGGATTTTGCCTTCATTTTGGATAAGTACTGCAAACACTCCCAATCTTTCACTTTTCTTCTAATTTAGTTTACTGCATAGATTTCATAAATATGTTAATCTTTAATAACATTCATAGATAGAGTTTCTTATTTCTGTGCAAACTACAATCATTTTAGAAAGAAACATTAATCAAAATTAACTTGTCTATTAAACATAAAAAATGTTCTAGAAGGAAATAAAATAGGATGACTACCCTAGAATAAAGGAAAACAATATAACCAGTTATTGGTCTCAGCCAAATGCAGGCCCTTAATAAAATGTTTAGACTAAATGGGATCAAAGCCAAAATGAATTGAAAGAATTTGAGCAGGTGTTTGTATACATCTGCCCTCTTTTGGAATAGAGACAAGAACTTTGATTTTAACGTCTCATAATTTATGATTATTTTGTCTTAGAAATGTGAATACATTAAACTCCCTCAAGTTTAAGAGTTCAAACATTGGAAGCAATTAAACTTGTATTTTTTAAAAAATAGCACTTGTGGAGATGTGGTGATGTTCTTTTAGGATTTAAACATTTTGTACTTGGTAATTAAATAATTGATTTACACATGCCAAAAACACAGTTTTATTTTAAAACTCTTGTAATTATATCCATCAATTGGTAGAGTTGCACTAATGCAATAAATCAAAGAGTAAAGTATTTTCTGAGATAATTGAATCCTGATTTAAAATATATCATTGATATTCTTGGGATTTTAAAAGAAAAAAAAAACTCCTACAAATTATGTAACAATTTTTTAATGTATTTAAAATTTTGTGTGTTGGGTAGAAATTGATGGGGATAGATATCTTTTATGAATGCTAAATCTGCTAATGTTGATATATTACTTAATCCTCTAAGTCTTATTCTTTCTATTTATAAAATAGAGATAATGATGACTTATATTCTAAAATAATGTTGAGGATTCATTAAAATGATATGTTAGGCACTTAGAATAATAATACATAATGATAAATTTTAGTTGTTACCCATATATTTATTAATCTCTTTTAAAACTGATACTCTTATTGTTAAGCCACAATATTTAAAAGACAATTTACTTTAAAAGCTATTTCTATTAGTCAGAAAATTCCATTTGGCTATTGACAAACTTCTCAATGTCTTCCAATGAATCAAAGAGAACAATTAAGAAAAACAAAATCACCCTTGTTAAATAAAATTGATCTGAATTCTAAGATCAGGTGTAAATTTTAATAAGAGATTAATTCATATTATTGTACTTAGTTTTTAGTTAGTTTTATCAACTTTAGCACAAATTGAAGGTTTTCTCTTATCTTGGTGTAAATAATTAATTGTAGTAATTAACCTAACTATAATAGGATATTAATTGCAAAATCAAGATGTAAGTGGCTTTCAACTTTCTTCTAAAACCTTAAAACTGAAAGTAACTAAAACATATATCTCACAGAAATAGAGTTACTTGGATCATTCCTGAGCAGCAACTGTCCAACATTGTAAAAATGAAAAAAATTATTGAACACTGGAATAAAGCACTTTGCAAGCCTGCATTTGAATTGAATTAGAAAGTGAGGAATATAGCTCAAAGCTTATCAAAATTGACTTAGTTATACTTTCTCTTTTATTCTATTTATATATTTGATATAATTTTGTTTCTAAGAATTTATACTTATTCCATGAGGTATACATTAGAAATAATGTTGGAAAGTATATAACACAAGTAATGATTGTGTTAGAAGAATAGAGGAAAATGGCTAATAATAGATGCCTCTGATTTCCTTATGAAGTAATCTCTGAACACTAACTTAGTTTGTGAAATCTCTGCTATCCGAGAAGAAAATAACCTCCTTTCAGTCACTTACTCCTGAGCTCACTCTGTCCCTTGTGAGGGCTGGGGAAGATAATTTTACTTGTGAGTACACTGCCTTACATTACACTTCAGATTATCCCATTTCTCCAGTGAGGTTTGAAAACTTGAAACAACATGACTATTAGGAGCATAGTTGAGGTCTGTGGAGGGCCGCAGGAACTCTGACTAGTTACAAGGAGTAGAGAAAGAAGATTGTAGAATATTGTGTCTTGATAAGTAGTCTGAATTGAAAATAACCCAATTTGAAAAATCAGAGGAGGATAACATAGTAGCAATAGGGATAAAAAGGAATATGTTGAGAGAGAAAGTGATCTCTTAAAGCTCTCTGGAGAAACTGAGGAAAAGAGAAATCTGTATAGGTTTAGAAGGAAAAGAGTTTTAAAATGAGACTTGTGATTCTTTTCACTAACATATTTATTATCACTAGTAGAAAAAAAGCAAATGATAAGGAAAGTCGCAAATTCTGTAGAGGGAAAGGAATAAGGTCACGTTTACATGGAGCCACAGCAAGGTCGTTTCAGGGGAATTTTCATGTTACTTTTTGTTCACCTACTTCTTTTCTGCAAGATGTTGTGATTCACCTCTCAAAAGTATTTGTGTGCATCATGTTTTATAATCTCTTCCTTTATCTACAATCTTCTGGGTTTTTGCCATTCATCTGACATCATCTTTGCTTTGAATAAGGAAAATACAGCAACAGCTCCTAGAATGTTGACAAATAGGGAATCACAGGAAGAGTTCTTGCTTTTGGAAGAACTAGTACTATTATGATACTCTGGTTTATTTAAGTGAGAGTGTGGACTAAAGTAGAAGTCTGACTTAAGAAACTATAGAAAAATAAAAGAGATAACTTGTACCATTCAGAATCCTGATGGAAGACACTTGCCATTTTAAATATGA
This sequence comes from Eidolon dupreanum, assembly GCA_028627145.1. Classification (NCBI taxonomy): domain Eukaryota; kingdom Metazoa; phylum Chordata; class Mammalia; order Chiroptera; family Pteropodidae; genus Eidolon; species Eidolon dupreanum. The sequence goes on from CM053507.1 coordinate 23,320,851, forward strand.
GGAGGATTTAATAGAGGAACTATTATGAAGATATGTCGAGAATTAATGGGAGCTATCGATGGTTGACTAAATTATCTGGAGTTTCCACCATTCATAGACTTCAGATGTAACTGGAGGGAACAGTCACTGAGATCTTACACTGAGGTCAAGTAAGAAGAGCTGTAGCATTAAGAGATGCATTACCTCTCCTTACAGTAGCTGTGGTCTTCGGTAGAAATGTCAACAAACTCTGATGACCCTTCAGGGAGGGAGAATGTGGGAATAAATATTTTTTTCTCATCTTCCAATCATTCTCTTTCCAAAGCCACCCAGTGATTGGATGAAACTGGAAGCCAGAGAGCAAGACAGCTCTTTGATGAAGTCCATGAGGTTATTGCCACATGGCACAGAGAATAGTGGTGAAGAGTGATAAGCGGATCTTGAGGGGCCAGTGGAAAATTCCTAGGACATACGAACCAAATGTCTTGGATGTACAACCAGGATTTATAATTGTTGAAGAAAGATTTTTTCTGTGATAGTTACCCTTAAATGTGTTGCGAACACAAAATGAGAAAGTAGGCACTGTCCCTGCCCTCTTTGGATCTCATATTCTAATGCATATTTTTGGTATAATGTGTTCATGTGCATGTGTGTGTATATACTTTTATTCCTTACCTGAATGCATGTAGCTGCATATGATCTTCGAATATGTACTTTTGTGTTTTCTTCCTCTTCCATAGTTCTCAAATCTTTACTCTCCTCTGGTAGATAGAAAAATTTATATTGCCTGGTGGCAAATTAGAAGTGTTAGAGCAAAAATAAAGGAGGAAAATAATGTTCAGTTTGTTTTTGTTATTTTTTTTTTTTCCAAGCAAGACTTTTGCAAGCTAAAAAGGAAAGACACTTCAGAGGAGAGGGGTTTTCAATTATTGTCATAGCAAGATAGGAAAATGAAAAGGGGAAAATGGAGACAATGTTATGCTGTCCTCTACTTCTAAGATGAAGGTCCCTGGCCATAGGGGAACCATATGTAGTAGATCCTGATGACTCAGGAGAGATATGCGAGGTGTAAATAGGATATAGAGATGGCTGAGCACATTTTGATCAGTTCTAGGGTATACCTTGAAAATGAGCATGCCTGTGTCTCATTCTTTGTCATTTAAGTGAGCATGTGACAAACTCCTCATGTGAATACAGAGGCATTTTTGTAGTTGGTGGGCAAGGCTTCAGTAGCCTCATTAGGTACATGCTGCCTGTGGGGCCTGCTTATTATCTGGCAGAAAAATAATTTCACGTCCTCTGAAATTTTTCTCAACACCCAACAACTCTGCCATGTCAACAGTCCAGAATGCTTATTAGTCTCCTCTCAGACTTCTAAAACATCAAATGAGGTTCTTGAAACACACACAGAATAGACAGTAATGATATGGAAAGAAAAGTCCCAGCTGTAGAGTACAGAAATATCCCATGGTTAGACAGGTAAGTGAGAGGGTAGAGGTGATAGGTCAAATAACTATTGATGATGAATATCTAGCACATTTACAGTTTTATAAATTGTAATCACACATTTAGTTACTAAAACTTGTTTGGAGTTTTTCCTTCTTACTTATTGTCATATTCCTAAAAAACAGCCAACAATATGCATTGTTATTTTTGACATTAATTGAAAAACAACAATAATGTCTTTTCATCTTTATTTTTAGAATTCTTTGAAAACAACTAGCCGTCGAAAATTGTCTCAAGTTGTTATAGTGAAAGGAGCAATTTAGAGTTTTGGGAAAAAGTCACAACTAAATTTGTATCCTGACTTTGAAATTGTTACCTTTGTAGCTTTAAGTAAATTACTTAACTTTCCTGAACTTTACTTTTTTTATATTTTAAAAATAAGGGTTATAATTCCAAACTTGTACAGATGTTGGAAATATTAAATGCGCATACAATTTCCTAATCTTGCTGCTTTGCCATTCCTCCATTTTACTTACCATCACCAATCCGTCAATACTTTCTTCGATCCTATCAAAAGACTGACCAATGGTATATTTTTCTCTGTTTATCCAGTTCCAGATTGCCTGAACATGTCCTATCATTCCTGAAGACCTCAATAAGGTAAGGATAGTAAAGCTCAAATGGATATAAAGCTATTTGCCCTATATTTTACTTTGTCTTGTCTTGGTTTACATTTTCGAAATAGAAAATATTGCCCATATCCAAATGTCAATTTTTTCACTAAGATTCCTTCCAGACACAAAACTAAAAATGCCAGGTTTTTTATACTTGCTATCAGACTAATGATGCTTCATAAACAGAGCCATATAATTTAGCCATATAATTGTTATGACAACTATAAAATTAATGGTGTAAAAAAATTACCTTATAAATACTGTCATGTAAGGATATTGGTAAATAATACTAGAAATGACAATGAAATATTAAGCTTTAAGTAAAATTCCAGGGGAAAACTATACAATATGTTATTTAATATTATTGATTTCCCGAAAACTTTACATGAGGTGTTTGCTCCAGATTCTTCAAAAGTAGACACATTCCTGAAGAGTTCTCCCAATGCAATACTTCTGAGGGCATTTTCGGACATCTAAGATGATGTGAAATTAATATTTTTATTAAATCTGGATGAAGAATGCATATTTTCAGTTAAGAAAGCTACCTTTACTAAAAAACCTACCTTTAGAAAAAGTAAGGCAAATAATCAAAGAATGATTATATATGTAATATGATTATGATATTTAACTAAGAATGGCCTTTTGAGTGGTGGAGCTAGTAAGTGAGTGTTTAAATTATGTAAAAGAAAGAGGGAAGACATAGCTAACATTTAGGTATTTAACATCGTTATTTATACACACATTCACATGTGCATACACATATACTCATACACCTACATATGTAGAAATGTACTTACATAAAATTCAAAAGGTTTAGAGAAAATTTGTGAACTCTTTTATCTCAGCAAAAGAATGGATAACTAATGCTAACTTCCTGCTTTTGATGTACTTTACTTACGGAAGATGCCGCCATTGGGAAAGGCAAATACAGAGCTCACAGGACCTCCCTGTACATTTCTTTGCAACTCTGAATCTATAATTACTTCAAAATAAATGTTCCTAAAATTGAGATAATGTTGGAATAAAATTATTTTTTAAGGAAAAAGAGCAGTTTGAGAAAAACTATGCTGTGGTTTTGAAAGCAAGATAATACTAAATGAGAGTTTAAAAATGTACAAATAATTACAGGCACTAAATTTGGCCGTAGTGTTTAACATAGGAAGTAAAAGATCAATAGGAATTTAAAAATTAATTCTTCTTTTGTGGAAATGGACAATTATTTTATGTATTTACTTAGAGTTTATGATCATAATCATAATACTAAAAGCATGATGGAAATGAGAATATTTCATTTCTAAAACTATATATGAAACATTTTCTAAAGAAAATTTGAGACAAGATTATGAATCACTTACTCAGTTTCTCTCTTTCAGTAGAAAATCCATTTTCTACTGAATAGGAGTAACAGATACTTTCTTTTGAGTTCATTAAACATCTTAATTCTAGATGATTAACTTAAAAAGTTTCAATATTCTCATCTGAAATCCAGGGCAATAATGTATTTTTCAATATGTTATTTTTATATTCTTTTAGCACTATAAAATATTTGTTATAATTAACTTATTTATTAATAGAAACAGCAAAATATCTCCTAAAATGGTCTGATAAACAATTTATAAAACAGCCAGCATACACTTTTAAACTATATTAAACAACAAAATTAAGTTGCATAGATTCATTTGACGTATTAATTTATAAATAATTAACAAATAAAAATTAAATTTTGTTAATGCACAAACACAAATTATGCAATTTTTAAATAATCTTTTATTTGAAGTTGATATGGTCTCTTTGTATAAAATATAGATGAAGTGAGCCATATGAATGATCTATTTTCGGTCCACACCTGGAAAGTAGCAGGATTTCCATGATGTGCTGAAAGAATAACTTAAGTATATCATGCAGGAAAGAGCTATTGAAGTAGATTAGGTAATTGACATAATTTCCTTTCAAACTATTATCTATGATGTCTCCATCCGCTAATTTCTGTTCTCTAGTATATATTATCAGGATATCATTGTCTTGAATTCATGGTGTCTCTCCACTCTGATTAACCTGTTTAAAATAAGAAATTTGCTTTTAAATTAGATTAAGTCACTTGATGTACAATTTATGCTAGTTTCTTGGTGGGGTTTTAAGTCCAAGTGCCTTAAAAAGAACAGTATTCCTCAACATAAATGACATTTGGGCAGCTTTGAGAACTTATGTAGATGCTAATATGGAAGAAGAGGTGGAAAGGTGAGCAATCAAATTGCTGAGATTATTTTCATCCCCTGCAGTACTCAGAATTGGCTTGTGTCCATCTGACACCTTCTGGTCCTGTGGTCTCTCTGAATGCGGTGTTCTGCATATTATTTTTGATTGAGTTACACTTGAATAATATTGGCTAACGATGGAATATTTTCCACTCTTCAGAACTTTACTGTTACACTTGCTAATAAACCCATAGAGTTATTTATTTTCCTTTTAACTATGAGTTAGTTCTGAATGACAGTTCTGGATTTAAAATTCACAACATAAATTTTCATTTTTAAGAATAGACAAAACCTTTAATTTCTAGACATAATAACCCAATGCTGTCCTAGTTTTGTTTTTGTTTTTAGATACAAAATTGAAATAAATTATCTTTATACTATACCTTATTGTCTTAGTCTATTAGGGCTGCCATCACAAAATACCATACACTGGGTAACTTAAAAAATAGAAATTTATTTTCTCACAGTTCTAGAGTCTGGAAGTCCAAGATCAAAGTGCCAACATGGTCACTTTCTGGTGATAGCTCTCTCTTTATCTTGCAGATGGCCACTTTTGCTGTCTCCTATATGATGAGGAAGAGAGGTGGTGGTGGTAGGGGTCTCTAGTATTCCTTGTAAGGACACTAATCCCATCATGAATGTCCCAAGACTCTCATGACTTCATTTAACCTTAATTACCTCTCAAAGGCTCCAAATCCAAATAGCATCTTGTTGGGGGTAAGGCCTTCAACATACAAAATTTGGGGTATATATACATCCAGCCCATAACATCCACCATAGTAGAAATCTCTTTTAAAAACATTTTTTAACAAAGAGAATGACATTTTCAAATGTCTGCAGAGGTAATACTACATAATATCTGTAGCCCTTGACAATTTTCTAAGAACATCATATCATTTTGTATTGAAATTAAACTTTTAGAGTTTATAAAGGACTTAGAAATTACAATTGCTTCCAGGAAATACTGGGAGAGAAGGAAAGTATGCTTGTACTTTACAACTGATGAATGAATCTAAGACTCAGAGAGGATCCATGAATTGGCTACCATGTCACTAAAACAGAAATCCAGATTTTTATGGCTTCATGAAGACCTCAGGGTTCATGAATGATATTTTACTACTCTATAATAAAATATGTTTCTCAATATTTCTATTTCTTCTCTCAATTTTTTTTATGAGCAATGGAACAAAATTTTTGGCTATATCTAGTCATAATTTTTTTTTAATTTTACTTTCTCTTAATTAATCTTTTTTTATGTAATAATGGTTTGTATGATATTTCTAGAGCAATAGTCATCTATCTAAAAATTTTAGGGTTACAGCTTTCTAGGAACCTGCCATGAGTGGGTAGCAGGTTTCTATAACATTTCTCACCAGAACATTTTCTGTGGATAGAAGCTGAGAAAAATCTCACTGTTCTGCTAAAAAGTTATTAAAAAGTGAAGCAAAAATGTGAAAACCTAATTTTAATAACATGTATTTTCCTATTTCTTGTTTCAATACTCTACCCAAATTATGTCAGATTTGTATATTTCTCTCAATATGAAAGACCTCAAATCAAACAAAGCATTTCAATAGAAATCTAGTCCAGTTCACAGAGTATCTGAAATGAGCACTGACTTTGGAGTCAAATAACATGATTTGATATCTAAATCTATAATTTAAGGAATGTGTAACCTTAAGCAATTTAATTGTTGTTATACTCAAATTTTTATCTAAAAAAATAAAGGATAATCATACTCTAATATTTACTGTGTTGAATGGGGCAAAGATTAAATGAATTAAATTTCATATCTCATTGTGTAATAGCTATATGTATGGTAGAAAGGATAATTAGCTAATTTTTATTTTTAAAATTTTAGTCCTATTTTCTTTGTTGTTTATAATATTGCTTTGGGCTACCCTACTGTTTTTAGTTTTCAAAAGAGTTAAGATTCAGAAATTTAAGTCACAATCTAAAAACATTATTACTGATGAGTGATGAGTAGTCAGTACATATTAAATAATCACTGTAATATATTTCTATGAATGAAAACAGAATAAAAGCCAGTGCTATTGTGAACGTCTACTTCAATGAGGTCTTAAACATCTAAGGAAATTTCTATTTCTAGCCTGTTGCTCATAATGATTAATGACCATATTGAATGACCACTCTATAGTAGTATAGCCTGTATATTTAAATTTTCATTTGATTGAAATCACAAGCTATCATCAGGAGGTATTTCAGGGTTAGAAAGAACATATAAATCTGTCTTCCATTTATATGCCAGAGAAAAAACTAGGGAAGACATTTTCAGTATGAGGTACCAGAAGTTCTTAGATTAGGAATTCATCTAAAGTAAACTTTTTATATTAATATTTTATCTCATTTACACAATGTGATGGTAATCTATTGCCAACAAACAAACCTACCTGTTTGTTTTTCATTTTATTTGAGCACTGCTCATGAATAATGTCATCAAGTGCTATATTTAGTGGGCAGTTTTCTTTAAGTCCGACAGTGGCTCCTTCAAACAGAGGAAGATTCTCTTTAAGATAGAGCTCAATTCCTCATTTCTCAACATTCATGTTTTTATATCATACCCAAGAGATTAGGAGTGTACTATGCTTCAAGGACAGGCTGGGAGAGGAATTGTGAAATGGATTCAATTTGATCAGAGTACGCCTAGGGTACAGCACAATGGTGATTAGTTCAGAATGGAAGGAGTAAGTTGGAGATTTCAGATCTATGAGCAACTGATGAATTTTATCCACACCCTTCCTGTTTATAAGCCCCTGAATAAATTAATTAGTATTATGCCAGGATGGTTGTCCTTGCTGAGTTTGATTTGCTGTACATTTAAAATAAAAATTATTAATCAAAAAGCCTAGTGACTAATGTTATGCATGGAAAGATTTATGTCTAATACACTCTTTGTATATTAATTCCCTTGCATTTAAAAGAATCTATATTCTCAATAAATTAAAGACATTTTCTCTTAAATTTTTCTTGTAATGCCATTGGTAATAATTGAATGATTTTTTTAGCTTAATTCTTTAATTAATTTTATTTTTTTTAGTTCCTTAATTCATTTTTTATGCTGTTTATTAAGCTATGTTGCAACTGAAAGATCGGCCCTGCATATAATTCTTTAATAGGTACATACTTGTTGAAGATTTGGCTTTGTGTATGTAAAGTACAATCAGAATCAAAATTTCAGAGAACAAAAAATAGAGCAAAAAAGTAATGAAAATAGATTATTTTTTTAAAAAATGGGTTACTACAGGAAGAAATATCAAATCTATACTAAATTATTGTATATTGAATTTTTAATTACTGTTGTATTTGAAAACAAAACATTTTTTTTCATTTTGAGTGCTTTATGTGCTTTCATTATTATTCCAATACTTTAATATAAAATAAGAAATAATTACTACTATGTTGTGATAGAAACTACACTTACCAGAAATAACTCTTATTTATAAAATATTATACATTGAAGATGTTTTAACATATTTTATTCTTTAATTTTATTAATCTACTTTTTGACATAGATAGACTTGAAGTAGTTGAGATTATTAATCCACTAAGCTTTGGCAGGCAACTATTTCTATTGCATTTTCTTTTTCTGATTGAGATAACATGGGTTTCTAACATATTAATTTCAGGTGTGCAGCATAATTCTACATCTGTATATGCTACATCGTGCTCACCACCAAAAAATCTTGTTTCTATCTTTCAGCATACAATTGATCCCCTTTACCTGTTTCTCCCTCCATCCTCCATCCCCTATGATAAGCATCAATCCGTTGTCTGCATTTGGCTTTTTTATGTTTAGCTGGTTACCCTTCCTGTCCTCCAAACTCCTTGCCTGGAAATATTGATCTTTTTCATCTTTACATCATCTATTCCATGCAGTCTAGACTGTACAAATAGACTCCTATTTCCTGTTGGCCTATAGTATCTTTCTTGTTCTTATCTTGATTTTCTTATTGGTTATCTGAATTTATGTGCAAAAATTTTGACAGACTTCTGTGTCTTGCATTTCAGTACTGAGGTGTTTTTTTTTTGAATACTCAGTTTTTATCTCCTCTTACACTTAGGTACTTTTCATCTATGCTCCTCTTTACCATTACTCCTTTAAGCCCTTTATCCCGGCTCTACCTTAAGTCTCTGAGTCTTTATATATTTCTATTGTGCATCTGTGTCATTCTTCTACTTTAAACTCTGGGATCATAAGATTCTGTAGCTTAGAGTTCTAAGTCTGAAAGTATTCAGGATTAGAGGGCAGCATTATATTTTCAGGACTTAATACAAAAAAATAAGTATATTTTTAGGAGTTTACTATTTTCTTCCCTCATGATTCTTTTATTGAGAACCCAAAGGCAACTTTTTTCCTCCTGCAGCTCATACTACAATAGAAATGTATACATTAAAACTTTCTAGCCTAAGTAGAGAATAGAAAGATTTGAAAGAATGCTTGCCAGAAATAGATAAAATGACTGGAAAAAAGAGAAAGAAGTTCTACCTGGGTTGGAAAGGAAAGAGTCTAGAAAGAGAGGAGAAAAGGATTTTATATCTTGAAGACAGGGAATGGAGTAGAAGCATGTAGCATCAAATCCTGAGTACCATCTGCCTGGACATACTCAGGCCTGACAGGACAAGATTTATATAATTTTTCAAACTTAATGAAGATGACAGCATAAAGGAAAACCTTATTTTCTGACTAAGGTAGAACTTCTCAGTTAGGAGTTACCCTGTAAAACAGGCAGTGGTGGACATAACCCCAGTGTTATAAGATGGACTTCTATTTTTTCTTATAAATAAAGTGGCAATAAAATTGTAACTTCTAAGAAAGAGGAAGGAATCACATATTTTCAAAACAAAAATAACTCTCTCTCACTGGCTTTCACTTTTATCTTTTTTTGTGAGTTTAATTAAGATGCATTCCTCTAAGTATTCCTGTTTGAGGGATACTATTATCATTTTAAGATTATCTGATATTTTAAGGTTGTCTACAGAAATTTTTATCACTGAATTTCCAACAAACATAAGAAAAGAACTTTTCAGGTGTTTCCTGTTTTCAGGGATCTGAAAGTAATAAGTATAACTTAAATGACTGCATTATTAACTTTGTTACAGACTTTTTTATTGATGTTGCAGGATTTTAAATGTGTATTTACACAAAATAAAATGAAACAGTGAAAAATTACTTTATACTTAAAAACTGATAGTATTATTTAATAATATAAAATATTTTAGGAAAACACATTTAAGCTTTTGTGTTGCCTATTTTGGCTTAATATGCATGTATTTATGTAATTGTATTAGTCATTTAAAAACAAAATCTGAACTTTAATGAATACAAAATGAATAAAAATATTTATATACTACTACCCACTATATTTTAGTTAAGAACTTGAGAAGATATGCTTATTAAAATCTTTTCTCTCTTGGAGGGTTGAAAAAAATATAGTTGAAAAAATTAAATCAGATCTAAATTTAATATCTTTGCATTTTTTAAGTAGAACAAGTCATAGAAATTTGTGTTCATAATCATAAATAAGATTTGCAAAAAATAGTGCATATACCACTGTTATTTTACCATAGACAATATATTCCTTGAGAATTAAAATTATGCCATATAAAATTCTTAGTATTTTGTTATCTCTGACTTTTAGATTGTTTTTCTCTTTGCACTTATTAAAATAAATATTAAATTCACCTTTGAGAGATGAACATTTACTAAAATTATCAGATATTTTATGTATAAATTGCACATACTTAATCATCTGCAATCTAGTCTCCAATTAAAGGCCAATTATAAAATATTTCTTCGTGCTAATTTTAAGTACAATTACCAACCTTTACAAATTAGCCAATGTAGGAAATCAGCCAGCAAATCTCTTTTCATTTTTCTGGTTATCAATACTTTTTATATCATTACTATGGAAATAATAGCGATTTCAAAGGATATTTATTATTTTTATAATAAAATTTGAGATAAAGTAATAGGTATTAGAGAAATATGACAAATAGAGATGATGTAATTCATGTTAAAGCTAAATTTAAATAGTAAAGAGAAGACATATTTAAGTATCTCTAAATTAAATTTCTTTGATTATTTCATGTGACAAGGAAAATGGGATAGAAAGAGAGAAGGGGACACAGAGAAAAATAGAAAAGTTCCATATTTAAGCATGAGTAAAATATTTTAATATTTGAAGGTTTAGTGAGTTTTCTAGGTAAAAGTATACAGCAGAATCTTTGAAATGCTAAACTAGAGCTGGGAAAAATGACTTTAGTAATAAATAAATGTGAGAAAACTAATGAATGTAATAATGAGCAGATAAAAGGAAGAACATGTAGAGAGAGAAGATAAGGACAGCAAAAAATAGTCTTTAAGAGTAGAGCATATGCACAAAAGTAAACCAAAGAAGTAAATCTATTGATTATTACAATGTTCTAGGAGCCAAAGAGGAAGGGGATTAAAGAAGAATGTGCCAGCAAACTATGAAAGACTTTGGAAAATGAGAACGAGGTAATTTGGTTTCATATATTGGAGGTGTCAACTGATGGTCATTGGTGCCAATTCAAAACCAACAGGAATCCCCAATTTTGGGTTTAATAAAGAAGGAAACTTTATTCAGAGTCAACAGCTCAGTCGTGATACAGCAGGGCTGTGAGAACAGCATGGCTATAGAACAGCTCAATAGTGTTATAGCTCAATTATGAAGTAGCATGGCTGCAGGTGGCCCTGGGCCAGGCCCCTCTCCAGCTAGACAGCCCTGCTGTGCTCTTCTCTGCTCTTTAAGATATCTTCAGTGTTTCATCTTTGGTGTTTTAGTTCTAGCCTGAGAAATAGATTTCGGTAGCAAGGGAAAGAGAAAATGGGCTATCCATGGCAGAGGGGAGCTGACTTATATAGACAGGAGTCTACACCTCTGGTCCCTGATTGGCTCATCCTCATCCAAATGAGAATTCTAAATCCTTTCAGTCTGGTTGGTCCAAATGACATTGTCCTGATTTGTCAGAATAGAGCCACTCTGATTGATCAGTGAAGATGCTGATGGGGATATAACTCCAGCTCCAAAGGATGGGGAAATCCTCTGTCCTATTGGTTGAAATACTATTTCAGGAACTTCTTTATAGGGGCTAGCTCCAAGCGCAAGAACACAGTGCAGATAGGCAATTCAATGCAGGCTTACTCCTAAAGTACAGTTTGCATTAGAGGCCACTGTTTAAAAATGGCTGCTAGGCTTCCTTTTTGAATTTGAGCCCAGTTAGCCACCAAGAGTCCCTCTTGGTAGGTATCTTAATTCTCAGGGTTCACAGAGCTAACACTACATATGAGAGGTATATATAAAATTATAAATGCCTACCTTATAAAATAAGAAATACTTCAAATCAGCAACCTAAACTTTATTTCCAGAATCTGGGGTGTTGGGGGAGGGGTGGGGAGACTAGCTATTGATTTGCATAATTGCATCCCTATTCCTTTTGGGGGCAATATCTCCCAATTTTGGAAACTACCAATTCATCTTTATTTTTAGAAAGGCCTATCAAGTTTTCCTGTCTTCACTGGCCAAGAGTAGGCATGTAACCATGTGATATCACTCAGATGACTTAATTTGGAGTTTGAACTACTAAAATAGCCAAAAGAGCCCATGTAATTTAAACCGATGAATATCAATGGAGGCATCTAAGGAGACTATTTTTTGATTCCTCATACCTACAGCCCTAGAATTCTTTTTCATCTTATCAATCCTGAATCATACTTTCAAAAATTTCTTTACAGAATTAAGCTGTTGTATATCTTTCCAATAAATTCTTGGTTTCAGGTAGACAGAGTACATCCTAGATAACTGCAGTACAAATCAAATCAAATCAGTATAATTTTACACAACGGAACTGATAACATTGTTTCCTATTTTTGTTGACTATTCAAAAGCAATATATGATAAAATATTTAAGAACCAGTTTTGCAAGGAACTGTAGGATCTAAATGAGAATAATGCAAACATAATTTTTTTAAATGAAAACCTTCAAACCTATGTATTATTGGATAAAATCAATTGGTATTTAAAATGTCATATTTCCTCAAATACTTTATTTTCATTTTTTAAATTATTGGAAAATTTCAAACAATTGAATGTTGTCTAAAAGAAAATATCAAACATCTGATTGTAGATGATAGTATTAGCTATTGTCTATGAATGTTTACATATCTGGCTGTTAGTTATCTAGCCGTTTGATTCATGTTTTAGTAACATTTTCTACTTACATAATAAATTTCATTGAAATATAACAAACCAAGAAAAAGTACAAAAATTATAACCACAACTAGATGAATTTTCACAGAATGAATACACATGAATAATAATTATCCAGAAGAAAAACAAATTCTTTGTTAGCAATCCAGAAGTCCTTCCTATATCTTTCTGTCAATGTCTACCTACATCTTTCTATCTGGAGATAAACATAATCTTGAATTGTAACACTGTACATTAGTTTTGCTTATTTTTGAACATTTTTAAAAATAAAGTCTTATAGCATGTTCTCTTTTGTATCTGCCTTTTCTCAGTATTACATTCGTGAGATTTTTCTATTCTATTACATGTAGAAAATTTATTCTCATTGCTGCACAGTGTTTCATTGCATCAATATAACATACTTAACCATTCAACTGTTTTTGACTATTCGTGTTGTTACTAGTCTGGGGCTATTATGAATTGTGCAGCCAGAAATATTTCTGTACATATCTTTTGGTGAACATATGTAAACATTTCTGTTGAGTGATAGAATTCTTTGGTCATAGAGTATGTGTATATTCAGTATTAGTTGATATTGCTAAATCATTTTTAAATTAGCTAAACTAGTTTACTCTTACCTGGGTATGTGCTTACCTGGGTATTTAAGAGTAAGCAGGGTATGTACTTCATAATTGTTACTCTTTCTTATTTTTGCTGTCCTAATAAGGGTAGACTGACATGTAATTCTGTTTTTCTTTTGTATCTCTCTGAAGACTCATGAGGTTTAGAAACCTTTCATATATTTATTGCATAATTTGTGAAGTGCCTCTTTGTTAGTATTTTCATTCTTGAAAAATTAGTTTGTCTTTTCATAACGATTTGTGAGAATTATCTATATTTTCAGGATATAAGTTATTTGTTGGATAAATGTATTGCAAATATGTCCCTTCACTCCATAGCTTGTGTTTTAACTTTTTTAATAATGGAATTTGATGAGAAAGCTTTAATCTAAAAATTTAATTCACCAATTTTTCCTCATTTAAAAAATTTATGTCCTGTTTTAGAAAATTTTATCTTCTGTTATTATGAAGGTATCATCTTACTTCTCACACGTTTAATCTTGCCTTTCACACTTACATCTGCGATTCACTGGAACTAATACTGTATAGTCTTATGCATGAGTCAAGATTTCCCCCCCAGAGGAGAAATATAATTCACTTAACACCACTTATTGAAAAGGCTGACATTTTCATAAACCTCTGCACTGCTACATTTTGTTATAAATATTTGTATATGTATGATTTCTTGACTTCTTATCCCATGTCATTGGTCTTCATTTTATCTCACACGATGTCCTGTTGTCTTAATTCCTTCAGATTTCTGATTTTGATAGTTGTTAGAATAAGGCTTCCAACTTTGTTCTTTAAAATTGTCTTGGCCATTTTTACATCTTTGCTCACCTTTTGTTTTATCAATAATGTACCGATTTCTTGTATATCTCAGATAGATAGATGATAGATAGATAGATAATTTAATGACTTTGATGCTATTATAATTTTAACAATTTAAAATTTATTTCTATTTATTACTGTTCCATATAAATACAGTGAATTTCTATATATTGGAATGTTTATCTAACAACCTTGCTAGTTTGTCTTATGAATTTTAATTGTCTACATGTCTGTGTGTACATTTGCATATGTGTATGTAAACAGATATGTGTACTGTAAAAACACACTCAGATACTAAGTAATGAGTTTAATTTCTTTTATATTAATCTTACAATTCATATCTCTTGTTTTTTTGCATGAGAGTCTTCAGTACAATTTGAGTAAAAGTGGCAATAGAGAAATTCTTAACTTTTTTTAAACATAGCAGAAAAGGCTTTCAATATTTTTCTGTTAAAGAGAATTTTGTATAGAAGTTTTGCACATATTCATTACCATATTAAGAAGGTTCTATTACATCTAAAACGTCTATTACAAATTTGATAATTTTTGGACATATATTGATGTCATTTTTTAAAAATTTAATGTGGTTCAGTTAATATATTTTGACTATTATACAAATCTTGCATTTCAGGAATATTCACATCATGAGCGTTTTTGTTATATGCATATATAATTGGCTTAGTTTGCTATCTTTTTAAATGGATTATCTCATCCTGTTCATAAGACATATTAGCCTGCAATGCCTTTCCTCATAATACCCTTGATAGTTTTTGCATGAAATGTAACTTGGTCTCATGAAAAAACTTTCTCCTTTTGCTAATCTCTGCAAAAGCAAGTATTTAAAAATATTTGTCACTGAAACTCTCTGGGCATGAAATTAACTTTATGAGAACATTAATATTCCATATATTATGAAAGAATGTGTATTTGGTAGTTGTATACAGTGTTCTACATGTGTCAAGTCCATTTTTAATTTTTTTTGTTTGTTATATTTTTGCTGACTTTTAAGATTTTTTAAAAATTAGTTTTTAAGAAAGTTTTGTTCAAATTTTCTGTATAATGGTAGGTTTGTCTAGTTCTTTATACCTACCATGTTTTTCAATATTTCACTGTATGTTATTAAATAAATAAAATTTAGGATTTATAATTACATAACGAATTGGATATTTTAGTATTATGAGAGATTTCTCTTTATCTCAAAAATTTATATAATTTGATATGAATATAACTACAACAGCTTTATTTTGTTATTGTTTATTTTGTTACTGTTTATGTTACTGTTTATATTTTCCCATCATTTTATTGTCAACCTTTCTATATCCTTATATTTAAGATGTGTCTCTTTAGTAAGCAGCACTATAATTTTATTAACCAATGTCACCGTAATAAGTTTAATATATAAAATTATGCTTATTAACAAAAACATTAGTATTAATCATAGAAATTATCTATCAAAAGATTGTTTATTAATTGATCCAATTTAATATTAGTCCACATTTTTAAATTAACCAAGGATTGATCTTAGAAATTGTGTTCAAGCTAACTAATCACAAAGCAAAATTACTATTATACATTTTGAAGAATTAAAATTAAAATAATGGCTCATTTTAATTGAACATATGATTTTATATATTTATTATAAAATTATATTGGATTAATAAATTCAAATATTGAAAAGACTGAATATATATTCCACATTATAAACAGAAGAAAGAATAAGATTTTTTAAAACTATTAAAAGTGTTTTTAGAACATTAAAATGTCTCAGGTCATCAAAAGACTCATGTGAACTTGGATAGTCATTTAAGCAGATCCTTGAGCTAGAAAATTTCTAAGAAAATAATGTTTTGTGTTTCTTAAAAGCTTGGTCAGTTTCTTTATTTTCTATTAAGTTTTGAAATATTAGACTTATGTAAGCACTTTTATTCTCTATAATGCAATTAATACAGGACTCTTTGAATTTGAGTCTTTATAATCTAATTTATTAATATCTTCTAGACTAGAAAAGTATTGAAACTCACAAAATGGGAGTTAAAGGCTCTTACCAAACATAGAGATACACACAGAACCTGGAGCTTAAGTTCTATGACCTCCATAATGGCTCAAAATAAATATGGAAATGTAACAACTCCCTGATTTTAACTACAGGTTTTCCCTTCCAGAGGGTATGGGATATTTTTGCAATTGATTTGTTCTCTGAAGTGGAAAAGCAAATTTTAAAAGACCATCAAGCAGGATTTCCTAACAACTCTTTCTCAACAGAGAATATATTTCTATAATTCACTCAAAGTGGACCACTAAGTAATCAGATTATAAAACCAGATTCCTAATTTTTGCTGTCACCAATTTAGAATAATTGACTGGCCCTAAGCAAATGAGAAACAGAACCAAACTTGATGTAGAACTGGAAGCAAGGTCAAAAACACAAAAATAGGAAATGTAACGGAAACAGAACCAGAAAATTAAAGTTCTAATACCTCTGGGAGCCAAGACAAAAGGTGGAGTCAGGTGCTGTTCTCAGCTGACTCAGTGTAGTAACTGTCTCTGCCAGGTGAGCCTACTCTTTAGAACTTCTAAAACGTTAAAGTGTAATTGTCTCAAGTTAAAAGCATGATTACAATACAAACAAAATAAACATGTTTCAACAATTTATTCATCTCATTCATCATTGAGGAAACCAGTAAGATGGAAAACTGGTTCAAAGGATAATTCAAGGAACAGAGACTTAGTCAAAAAATTCCTGAAAAAAAAAAAAAAAGAAAAGAAATAGAAATAAAACTATTCAATGTATGTCCTATAAGCCTTAAACGTGAAACCCTGAAACCTTTTGGCTTACCTTTCCTACCTGACAGAAACTTGTAAGTTAACATTTAATTTCACAGTTTCAGGGTTCTAATAAAATATAAATAGCAAAGCAGCACACAGGTGCATTCTCCTAGATAATTAAATATTTCTTGAGTGAGCCTGTTAAAAAATGACATTGAAAGGACATACAGTCATCCTCCTGCTTTATTTCTAAGTTATGGATATTTTTTTTTTTTCTTAACAAAGTAATGGTAAAAAGAATCTTGCCACACATAAAAGGCTTAAGCAAGGTCACTCAAACACAGAAAGCAATTCATTTTAACTTTTACAATCTGGCATGATATTGTAACTTTCACAGGGGAACTGTTTCATCAACTGATAACAATCACACATGTTAAGTGAAATAGATTACCCAGTCCCAGCCTGCATCTTGTAATTAAAACTATAATTTATTAGTAAGTAATAAATATTAAACAACAAATATAAACAACAATTTCTGTAGAATAATATACACTCTCAAGCCCTTTTCTTGACTCTTAATACAATGGTGTAAAGAAAACAGGGCAGCTTTTCCATCCTCATTTTACCAAAAATATTCTAATTTGGGACCAAACTATAAGAAAGATATCTTTGCTTATTGTGTTGTATTATGAAGACCTATATTAAGTATAGGACTTTAAAAATAAATAGTTTATATGTTATCAAAATATGTAACCACATTCATCTATGAATCTATAAATTAAATAACTATAATTTTTCATAATTATTTGAATTTTTTAGTAGCACTACCACCTTTAGATCCCATTTAAATAGAATTTAACTTGCTCAGTTGAGAAACAATCCTGAACTGGTTTAAAAAAAAAAAACTTTCTATGCCCAATGCATACTTTTCTACTCACATAGATGGCATTTTGAACACATGCTGTTGTAAATGATCTTATTATCATTAACAGCCAAACCTGGGAATAGCAGACTTCACCTGCCCTGTGTTCAAATAGTCCATCTGTTTTTAATTAGTTAAACCATCAACATGTACCTATAGCAAGCCATTTGGGTTATACATGACAGCTGCTATAAGGACAAAACTTTCATTTAACCCATTTACTTTTGATATTTTCCAATCTTATCTAATATATATATATGTATATATATGTATGTATATACATATGTATATATGTACATATATATGTATTCTGTTATCTGCTGTGAAATTCTGTATGGTAAGACAATTTATATTTTCTATGATATTTTAAAAGATTCTTTAAATAGAGGAGAATAGGAACTAGGAATCAGACTGTTCACTTATAATCTTTATATCTATTTCATTTTTATTTGATGGTATTGCTTGTGCTAAAGAAAGACTCTAAAGCAAAATAATTTTGGAAATAAAATTATTTTAAACAATTTTTAAAAGAGGATCCATGTTTTGGATATACAGGCTTAACAAATAAAAAATACTAGCATTTAAAAGAAAACATTTTAAAAAGCAAGTAGAAACCTGCACTAACCACGTTACAATTAGTCTGTCCATGGTGGTGGAAGAGAAATTTTTTCCCACATGATTATTATTTCTGCAAGGGTTATAATGTATCCCTATTGCCAAAATTAAGAACGAAGTAGTTTTTATTAGTAACTTATAGGAAATGGCTCAAGGTTTTATTTATTTTAGTGACAGACCTAGGGAGGGTCACCCTGGTTTTTTTGTTGTTGCTGCTATTTTTGTCTATTTCAGTGGGCAAAATGCTTTACATTTCTGACTGTAGGTTATGATGTACATGCAGAAGAAGAGCAAGATGTCAGTTTTGTTTCTGTAATACTAATAGGTGTGATAGAGAATAGCAATAGAACAATATTACCAGAGCAAAATTATCTTCATTATTTTTTATTTTAAAAATATTTATTGAGCATCTACTTTGAACCAGATTCTGGGGATATGACAGTGAAGAAACAAAAATCTAGTTTTCATGTAGCTTACAGTTTAGTATGGGAAGCAGAGAATAATAATTAAATGAACAAGCAAACTTATCTGTCATATATTGTTAACAGCTGTCTAAGACTAGTGAGAGACCTCCAGGAACACACCAGAAGTCAATCAAAGTTTGCTATAGAAAAGGAGAACACGTTCCTGAGGAACCTTGAGAGTATTTTAATAAGGGAAGTTAGAGAAGTGTTATAGGAGGTGGGTCTTTGCTGGATGGTTCTGAAGAAGGATTAGGAGAGAGGGAGCCAGCTCTAGGTCTGACCAGATGTTTGGTATTCGAAATAATATTCAGAGGTGTTGGCACACAAGTAGTATATAAAGCTACAGATATGAATAAGACCACTTTCTTAAAGATGGGATTCAGATAAAGAGAGAAATTCTCAAAACCAAGCTCTGGAGCACTTCAGAATGAGAAGAAACATCCAGTAAGGTAAGAGGAAAATCAACAGAGACTGACGTCCTGAAGACAGAGGTACGTGTTTGTAGAAGATTAAGGATTTTCATTGTTATTAGTGAATATTTATTGTGTCTGACTCTAGAGCTCAGTCAAGGTATATCTAAGTAAGAAGAGATTAGCTGGGAATTTAGCTACAGGAAAAAAAATGGCTTGACTATGTTTTTGTTCTTATTGCTTTTTTTAAAAATGAGATTTTAATACTATGTTTAATAACTTTGATTTTTGTCCTCATTCAATCATTAGAACAGTTATAACAATGAGGTTTCTGCTGTCATTCAGTCTGTAGCAAACTGTTAAGTAAATTTCATGTCATATTTTCCCCATGGCATGTGATTAAATGAATCACAGGGCTCAAACTATGGTTTGATTCTAGTTGTGGCTTTTATAACTGTACTTAATTAAAACTGTAAACCAATGATTTATCATCTCTGGCAGCATATTAAAATTGTGAAAAATTTAAAATTCAGGGTTCAGTCCTCACCACTAGGAGTTCTGAATTCTTTTCATTGGCTTACTTGTGTGAACTCTACAATGCCCTGTGAAACCACTGCGCTAGATGTCTCTACGAAAATGGTAGTTGACTCTGCTTTATTCTAGAGTTCAATCCAAAAAAACCACCCTTGATTTTTTAAATTGGAGCCTTATAGATTGATGTCTGTGAATTTTGAGATTTAATGAGCTTCTTAGTTTATTCTTAAAAGATTGAAAACCAATGGTGTTGCAAACAGATTTCCAAATGTTGCTGAAGACTAAAATTATATGGAAAGAGTTTAAATCTTGATGCCTAGGTTATACTGCACATTAGTGAAATCACAATACCTGGGGGTGGGAAGCATGCATTAGTAGGTTTTAAAGCTTCCAGGTAATTCCAGCATGCAGCAAAATTTAGGAACCACTGGTACAATGACTCAAGCAAAATACAAAAGTGATATGGATTATGTAATGGATAAAGCTCTCCAGTTTGAACATATGAAACTGCTATTTGGTTTTTTGATCTATAACATGACAGTTAAATTTTTTTGTGTTTTAATTAAAATTGTCTGACATTGGTTAATAAAATCAAATAGGCTTCAAGTGTACAATTCAATAATACATCATATGTATATTTCATTGTATGTTCACCACCCAAAGTTAAATTTTTTCCCATCACCCAACATTATACAGTTCAGTTTAAAAAACAATAGTGTCTGAGAATATTCTACAGAATAAGTTTATTTTTCTTTCACTAAATATTTCTGAGACCACACCTTTATTCTGGAGAATATTAACAATAGTATGTTTTACAGACCAAAGAATAATTCTTAAAGCTGAATTTACTTTTATAAGCCTTGCTTCATCTTTTTTTGGAAATCAGAGTTTTGTTGAACAAAATCTAAAATCATTATACCACCTTTGTCATATATGAATGTAAAAATATTGCACTATCATATAAGCTCACATTTATTACTTTTTGAGAGCCTGAATTTTATTGCAGTTAAAGTAGTTGCTTTGGTTAGTTTAGCTATTTTGAACATTTTGTCCTATGATTTATAAAAATGTATTCCAAGGTTAAATTCATAGCAAATAAACTAATTGAGCCCAGGGAAAATGAAAATGATGAGAATTGGTTTTGTTAAAAATTACATAAATTTGCCTCTCAGCATCCTTTTGCTAATAAATCCAGAGTTTGCACTTCTACAAATCTGTCCTGAATCAGTTAGCACAATGAAGATGCTTTTATTTTAAGCAGAAATGTATCGCTGCCCCGGAAGCCTCTTGGCTCTCTGATAGGCTGGAACAGATTCAGTTTTTTCCTGAATATGAAGTAAATGCAGGGAGGTAGGGGGTACTGCTGGGGGAGAGAGGTGAAACAATCTTAATTGGAAATATCATAGATGTACTAATCAGGATTACATATTTTTTGAATTTTAAAATGATTTTTAAAATTAATTGTAATACCTAATAAATGCAAATATGTTAACAGAAGAAATGTAAATGACCTGATTTGACTATATGGCTTGGGTTTATGAAAAACTGCTTGCATATTTTATGTAAAATCTCATTTTCATTGTTGACATTAATGATACACATTTTCATGAATATATGTACAGTTTTAGAAGCTCTACCTGGGCATTAATATCTTTAATTTTTTTCCATATGAAGTATTAGATGCAGAAATACAAGCAAACAGAAACAAAGGGTGGGGAATCCAATTATTTAATGATTAAAGTACATGTTTTGTTTTACCTTTTTCCTCCTTTCAATAGCTGTGAGCTTTTTGATGTGCCCCAAGTTCCAATTTTTTTTTTTATAATTTTGTTTCAGTTACTTTGGCATCCTATTTAGTTAAAATTCAGTTTTCATTACATCCTTTTGTACTTGAATATGGTATTTGCTCTTCATAAGGAAAATCTTTAGTCATTTCAGATGTGAGGTACAAATGTGAGAAGTATTGCCTCACTTAGTTCAATACACTTTTCTTTAAAAAGATTTTCAAGGTATTAGCATCATATTATATGAAATGTATTACTTGTCAGTATTACTATGAAGCACTTCCTAAACATTTTTCATCTGTTTCACTTAATCACTTAATCCTGTAACAGGATGATTATTAGCTCCAGCAAGACTCCTATTAAGACTCAGTCTACATACTTAGTCCAGGTGTGTGAGGTAAGCTGTAAAATCCAGCTTTGAACATACAATTATTTAACTTGATTGGCCATGCTTTCATACCATGAGAGAAACAAGAAAATTTTATGTAATGAAGGTAGAAAGATTCTAGACATATATTGAAGACAAGATTTACAACTTGAGGTACAAAGAAAGTTAAAATGGAGAAAAGGGGCTTTTGTTTTTAGTTTTAAAAAAGCAAAAACTCTGAAAAAGATCCAAACATCTCTTACAGTGATAAGTAACTATGGGGTGTATTTGTGTGTGTGTGGCAAGCCAGTAGAAAACACTTAATTTGATACATTTGATCTGTGCAATGACTGTGTTACAGCCACTGGAAAAGAATCTTATATTGTATAACTTTAGGTGAATGGGTCATCAAAATAGTCCTGAAGAGAGATTTGTAGCTCATTTTTGCTTACTTAACATGCACATTTAGGGCAGAGAGAATGCTACCTTTATTAGGTTCATAGACTTAGTTTACCTTTGTTTTGCCAAAACATCAAAAGGTAGCATCTGGATAAAATAAAACTAGCTGTGAGGCTTCATCTGGCTGAAAGGAGAAGCATCTGGAGGAGTTGGCAAATGCCATTCTATTTCTTCATTAACAAACCCACATCTTTTCTATTTTGTTAAGCTTAGGGATCATAAACAATTTTGAGTTCCTCTTGGTTCTTGGAATTAGAGGTTATAATTACATACTCTTGCATTGGTCGAGCAAGGGACTTCGATGATTAGGGGCACCTTTCTAAGATAATATAAGTCACCTCAAAAGTTATTTCACCAGTTCTCAGGAATACATTTTGTGTCAAAATTGTAAAGATGTACCTATGAGTTTTTGAAGCTAAAGTCATCATTGTTCTAACCAACTTAATATTCAAATATTTAGAGAAAAGGAGCTTTGACAGATTTGTGAGCATATTTGAAACAAGGTCATTTGTCAGATTTAAAATCAATATGAGAATTGAGTAATTCAGTTCATGATTTTATTCCATTGCACTAATACATGACCTCTCCATATGGATAAAGACTGAAACAGACATCACTTCATCCACTGATATGAGGGAACATGACTTATATATTCTTTTATTCAAAAATTCATTGAGCAAGAATTCACATAGTGCCTACTATATTCCAATACTATGCTAGTGAATAGAAATGCATAGAAAAAGACCTGTGTTATCCTTGACATAAATCGATTTACATCCTAGAAAGGGAAGCCTGATCACATATACATAAAAATAAAATTTCTGATTTTAATTTACATGAAGTTCATAAGAAAGTTTATTTTATAGAAGATCATTTAAAGGCCCTTCTGAAAAATGACATTTGAGATGAGATCCATATAAGGATAGAACAACTTTTATATGGTGTTGAGGCAATAAGATGAGAGCCCTGAAGTAAGAAAGAGCTTGAAGTTATGGAGAGTTGAGAGGGAGTTAGTAAAGGTGTTAATATAATGGAGAGGGAAGTACAGGCTATGTTATCCAATGAGGTTGGAAAGAAGATCAGAGGCCATCGTGATGGGTATTGTAGACCAGGTCAAGGCATTTGTGTGTGATTCTGAGAGCAGTGAAAAGCCTCCGAAGTTTTTAAACAGAAGTAAAATTATTTGGTCTATATTTTTGAAATGTTGTTGTGGTTGCTGTGTGAAGATTAACTGTTTGGATCATGAAAGGGCCAGGGAAACATACTAGGAAGCTATTTCAGAGATGAGATATGATACCGGTGATAGTGGAGATAGAAGAGGATGTATTTGACATATGTTTCTGGGAAAATTAGAGCAATAGGAAAAGCATTTACTGAAGGGGGATAAGGGCCTTAGCAGAAGATAAACAAATCTCTTAAATTTTTATTTCCAGAACTTGGTAAAGACTTGTGTAATACTTATCCTTTTTTTTTTTTTTTAACAGAATAGGGAAGGACTAGCTATTTAAGCAGAGGAAGAGCTCAAGGGATTTAGTAGTTTTGAGGTGAAAATCGTTATTAAAAGATGTTTAGTCAGGAGAATCAGCCTGACAGTTCTGGACTAAGGTCCAAGCCAGTGCACAATAGAACGATGTGAATAATAGTGGAGAGTAGTGGCCAGAGAGGTCGGATTGAAGCAGAGAAGAACAATGACAAAATCCAAAAGAGGAGAATGTTTTACAATGGATGGGTCAGTCAACTGTGTCAAAGGCTGCACACGTTTAAGATTAAAGATGAAAGTCTGTGTTCAATAAACTGTCAATATTATAGAAGCCTCTTTCACTGTATTTCTTAAAAGGCAAGATTTCTCAAGTATTCAATATTTGCTTAGTTCTAAAATAAGTGGTCTCAATAGATAAACAAAGTTTCTTGCTTAGAAATTCTAGAAAAAAAAACCTTATAAGCTTTACTGGAAATTAGCATAAAATAACTTCTATACAATAATGAAGTTATATAATTACGTGTTTAAGAAGCAAATTTAACAAAATTTCAGAATAAAAATTTCTTTATAACAGTATAATTACTTTGTCAAAGAATTTCATAAAAAACATGTAATAAGAAAAAAAAATCATAGCTTTCCTTGCTACACAGACAAAAGTGAGAAAAGATGTCAGATTTCTAAGCTGTTACAATGTGAGAATAAAGAATTGAGGGTTGTAGGTGAGAGGGAAAGAAAAGACAAATCACTACTGAATGTTTAGCTCTAAGAGTAATCTAATTTCCAGTTACAGAAGTAGGCTTTTAAGTTTATTTGATTATTCTGTGAATTTTAAAAAGTAATGAATGCAGTATCAGAATTCTCAGTAATTTACTGAAAAATCTGACATTTTTCAAAGCTGCCCATTGAAATTCTCCCTTGATAAGTATTATGTAACCACAGCAAGATCATGAATTGCACCATAAATCCACAGCATGTTTAATTTAAAACAAAATTTGTGCTTGGTAAAGAATAGAAACTGCAATCTTTATTTCTATATAGTGCTATACATAATTTATAATAACCTTAAGGCAGTTGAAAAACCTGAAATTAAATAGGAAATAAAATTATTCCCTGAAGGTAGTCAAGGTTGATATTAGAAATGCATTTAAAAATGAGTACACAAATAGCTTATACTATTACTGTGTACATTACTCAGCAGCTGCAACCTCATTACAAATCTCTCGTCACACTTCTCAGAATATTACTTTAACCTCTTCAGCATAATCCTTCTAGTGTTCCTTATGTTACTCTTATAATATATTTATGTGGCAAACATGACTAGTTGCTATTACATCTGACCACCATGTATCTTGGTTCCCTTTAGCTGAAATAGCTCTATTGCAAATGTTATCAAGTATTATCACCAAATAATATTCTTAGTCAAGTATTATCAAAATTTTGAATAATGATGACATTTTTTCTATAAATTTGGTGGGTTAAGTCATTCATTTGATAAACACCTTCACTTTCATGGAAATAATTACACATATCCACTAATTTTTTCTAAATTAAGAAGGAAATAGGTAGAACTAAACTTTTAGCATCTAATCAATCTTCCCCTCTTTGCACACAGTTTCATATAAACATCCCATAGACTAATACTATACATGTATTAAAATCAGTTTACATTTAAGTCCAGACAAGAGAACAAATCTAGATCTTATAGCTCAACTGACTCAATATATTACAAGTTTACTATGTTCCAGGGCCTGTGCTCAGGGAAACAATGATGAATAGGATCACTGGGTTATCTGACCTCATGTATGTAATTTACAGGCTAAAGGGTAAGACTGATATTTCCCTCCCCCTCCTTCTTCTCTACTCCTCCCCTCCTCTCCACCTCCCTCACACACACACACACACATTGTAGTTAGCTTTATTCAGGAAAGGTATATCATGCTAAAAGATAAAAGGAGTATTGAGACTAATACTTTCATGAAAGTCTTGAGTACAACTCAATCACTCTTCCATACATCCCAGGTTTATCAGTCATGATCTAAATACAACTGCTCTGAACACTTTCTCTCCAGTACTCTGCTCTTGATATTGCTTTGTGCCTTATTTCCTCTCATGCAAGTTCCAATGCTTTTATCCTTCTAAGAAATCTCTACTTTTTCCTCTGTAACTTTGTAGAGTGCTAAAAAAAAAAAAAAAAAAAAAAAAAAAAAAAAAAAAAAACTATATTCTCAACCTCTTCAAAAAATCTTGCTCCCTTTCCTAGCATTAAATGAAACTGCTTTCTGTGCAACTTTTTTAAAAAGAGGTACTTATTATCCTAAGCTCCACCAGTGTCAGGCATGGCAAATGGGATCCAGCCATCCCTAATAATGCTTTTAGATCATTCATGTTCTAATAAAAACCCATTTATTTGGGGAACCTGGCTGTACCACTAGCTTCTCAGTTCCTCTTCTTAAATTAAAAGGTTTTAGTTGCATTATCTTTTTCTCCTACTCTGCAGGTTTTGAAACTTTTCTGAGCAATATCTCACCCACCAAAAGCTTTAAGATCCTGATTCTTTGACTTCATTTTTCTAACTTTCAGCCATTTATTGTATAATAAAACTGATTATCAGTCTGTAGCCTAAGCTTGCTTCTCCTCTCGTGAGTTCCACCGTCATCTACCGTTACCTCAGCTGATAACTGCTGTGACCCCTTCGATGCTAATCTTTCATCTTAAATTCAATAACCCAGCTCCTAAATATATTTTAAATCTGAATATTTATTCCCATTTATTTACTGCCACTGCCCTAGACCCTGCTGCCATAATCACTACCTTTGGCAATGCTACTATTAAAAATACTAAAGAGAGGAAATCAAGTAGTTAATATTCTCAATTCTTCCGTCATATTAAAAATATTGGGTGTATGACACTTTTTTCAGTCTTGGAGTACATTACTATGGTCTCGTCTTTCCATGAAGTACCATCTACACATGATAATACTTTTATTTGAAGTTCACCAAAGCTACAAAATATGAGGAAAATATAAACCCGGGGAGGTTGCATAAATGTTTTCAAAATGTTTTTCCACATAGCTTAATTGTAGATCAGCATCTCTAAAACATTTAGCATTTGTGTTCCTCATCAGTTTAACAATAAAAGTAAAACATAATTATAATTTTTATGCTTATGAGAAGTAAATTGTTTGCTGTTTTTCACCAAGTTATTCATATCTGACTGAACAATAACTATAGTCCAGACAATCTCAATTTTATGTCATTGGGAATGCAAAAATGTTATCTGCATCAGATAATTCTAGATATCCAGATCACGGTAAGCCTAAAAATTATAGATTGAAAATTGCTTTAAGGCTTTTGCTAGACAAGTCTGTGGATATATGACATTCAAAATCTTGATATGGAGAGCTTAGCCTTAATGGCTCAACATGTGGTTGTTTCTCTTTTGGTCCCTAGTGCCAGGTATCCTTTTGCAGGCTATATTACTACTTTGAAAAGAGTGATAGTAATTATTTTTCTATCTCTGTGATATCAGCACCAAAAATGTCAGCTATAGATATTTCACCAATAACAGTCTTTCCAAGCACAAAAGTTGTCATTAAATTTGCAATATTGGTTTTGCAAAACTCTTGGCATAAGAAGGCTTACTGTTTTACCTAAGAGGGGTGATTTCTCTGTGATTTTGAGCTTTTCTCTTTAAAAGGCAAAATCCATCAATTTTATACTGAACAGCATCATTTTGTGTGTGTGCTTCTGGGGAAGAAAGCTCAATTGGTACATCAGATTATTGTATTTTGTTAAAAATGATGCAAAATCTTGTTTAGCTTCACATTATGGCATGTCAGAGTTTCATAAAAGAAAATTCACTATATCCCAGAGGTTAATGGATATTCTCAATTAAAAAGAAATCTAATTTACAGATATTTGTCATTATGCATACTCACAATTTTCTTTAGTTGTTTCTGGAAAATAATTGACTTACCTTAGAATAATGTATCTTACCATTAACCCCAAAATAATTCTCAGAAGTTAAAATTATTGCCCAAGGTCACTGAGCCAGAATGTGGCAAAGGATGGATCAAAACCCAGGTCCTCAAGCATCATATCATCTGTTCAATTCTGCTGTCCAGCCTCCTAATGGATTAAAGAGTTTCTTTAAATCTCATCATAAACATTACATAAATGATCAATTATGGTACTACAAAAAGATTAACTCAAAAACTTGGCACAGCAGCTTTTAGATACAATTCTATTAAGAGTGTAACTACTGTTATAGCTATCTAAATTTTAATTTGTTTAGAGTGGTAAAAGGTACAAGCAGCAATTTTAGATTTTCCATTTTTACTCAGGGTGTATAATCTTGGCTCTCTGTTGTTGTTGAATGGCCTCTACTTCAGTCTTTTAAAATTTAACAAGATGGTATGTCTCATTCCAAACAATATTATGAAATTGTTGTTAACATTTCATTTTATAATTTTCTTTTCTTGATATAACTAAAATTTGTAAAACTTCCAATAGGAAAACAATTAGTTAATTATACACTGTCATGTTAACATTTTACTCTTGAATGAGAGCTTTATTACAGATACTCCACTTTATAGCCCTTTAGGATGTGGATGATCTCTTCACAAGTTCTTTAAGATAAAACAAGTCTAATATTCTTCCTTGTTTTAAATTTTGTGTTATAGTTTGTATCACTTTATTGTGATTATTCAATGATCTTTTCAAGGAAATGAACTTCAGCATATAAATATTAGTTTATGTAAGAGGATAATTAAAATAGATTTTTGGAATATATTTCAATGTGATAAAACTATTTTAAGCTTTTTTTGAATTTCTATTTTCTCCTTGCGAAGAAACTTAAACAAATGTTACTTAATAGGCACAGTCTCATATCTCAATTCCTTTTGTGAAATTTCTTTATTTTGGACAAATGCTCAATAAATGCTCTTACAATGAATAAATACATTACATCATATATATTTATGTATATCTCCCTTTGATATGTCTGGTTAATGAAATCTTTTACTCTAGCATCCAATTGACCATATAGTTCTTCACATATTAGGCTTTTAGATGCTTTGGCATTGTTATATGTGAATAGAAATGTTTTAAGAGGTAATATATTCTCATTACCCATAACTTTTTATTCATATGTTAATATTTAATCAGTAATTTGATATTCAAAGAGATTAAATGAAGATATTTCTCAGACTAGATTTCTTGTATAAATTAAATTACAGTTTAGATAATTTAAAAGCTTTACAGGAATAAAAGATACATATGCAATCATATCAGTAGGAGGAAAAATCATTTATTACTAGAAGATTTCTTTCTTACCTCACTTTTTCTTTACATGTACTGTTTTGTCACTGTTTCTAAAAATGTCACTGAGTTAACTGTAGAAATGAGGATAATAAAAACTACTAATAAAAAATTTTCTCTAGCCTAACTATTAAGTATAAAAGAGAAAATTGGCCTGGTTAATAAGCATAACACAAAAGTAGTGGCACCAACAGCCTGATTCTACATTTTTTGAAACATTGTTCTAATGCAACATTGGCCTAAGAATTCCACAACATTAAATTTTATCTATTGCAATTATATGTAAAATTGTAGTTGGAGGCTATATTTTATATTACTACTGAAGTTCTTTCTTGTTTCTTTGCTTTTCCTCATATATAGTTTTAGCTTCTGCATAAACTTTAATTTTCTATGTACCACAATGCTTATTTATATAACTTTATATGATATTTTCAGATGACTAAGAACGAAATAGTGAAGGTATACTTGAAATTTCCAGGTGAAATAACATTTTTAGCAACTTTATTGAGATCTTTGATATAAAAATTATATCCATTAAAGTGCACAACTCCGTATTTTGACATATGTATGTATTGTGAGATCGCCACAATCAGGCTAAATAACTTATCACCTCTAAATAATTATGTGTGTGTAGAGCATTCAAGATATATCCTCTTAGCAAATTTCAAGTATACATTACAGATTAAATAAAATTTATACAAGACACACAATTGTTTAACATTCATTATACCGTCCTTGTCTAAATTTTACACTTGTGTGTGTGTTTTTGTATGCTTTCTAGATCTTTAGATTTTGCTATTTAAATTATGCTTTGTGTAACTTAGTCTTAGGTGTTTTTGTTGTTAAGTAAATTGTTTTTAATTCTACTAGTTGATTTTTCAGTTCACTTTTTACCTGTTGGGATGGAGTGGTGACTTCTAAACTTCTTAAATGCCAGGCGAGAAACAAACCAGAAGTACATAACGTTTTTAAAAGTTCTAAGGTTTTAATAGAGAACATTCTTTAAGAGATATTTACATTTGATCTTGTGCACTCTGCATAAAACTGTAAGAAATGACACACATGAAGGAAAGAGAAAACCGTAAGACATCTATTCTGTGCAGTATTTTCTGAAAACATCTTAGAAAATAAAGTGAAATAAAAAAAAAAAAGAGTAAGTTCATATTTACATGAGATCCTCAGAACAAAGTGCTATATCTTGAAGTAAAATTCCATACATATCCCTAATAACTTGTAATAATTTAGTTAAAATGTGGAAAGAATAAGTCTTGTTTAACAAATCATTACTCTTTTTCTTGACAATTATGTAAATGTTTTTAAATATTGAGCACATAGATCTGAAACTGCTAAGTTATTCAATTTTGGGGGAAAAAATTGTGTCTAAAACATTCACTTTAATAGTACAATTGTGGAAAAACGAGGTCTTCTAACATTTCTTGAACTCTTAACTGACAACATCAAGAAAGAATAAAATTTCTATATGCTGATAAATTAAGAAAAAATATTTATCAAAATACATTATTATAATAAAAGTAGAAATAGTGCTTATTTACATTTTATAACTATTTAAATGCTATTCAGATCTGAGCCATGTATTATATTTTAGTAATATTTTGTTCATTAGAACTTTCAATTTCCCTGATTTATATGTGTGGTAGTATTTTTCATTTTCTTTTTAACATATTTTTCACTAGTTTAACTTCCCACTCTCTAATAACATTAATCTTCACTCAAAAGTTCAAAAACTTCTCGTATTTTTAAATGTTTATCATCTTGAAAAAAATGTCTTCCTGAGGTTTTTTACTGGTTGCTTTCAGGCCTGCTGCAATAGCCATCACCTTGCAGTGGCCCTTCAACCCTGAAATTCCCTATCACTGTGCTCTTGTATAAGAATCCTTGTTTCCAAAGTCCAATGTCTTCTTTTTCCTGTGTTTCTCTCCTGTTTAGATGGAGCACAAACTCCTGAAGCTTTCTAAAATAAGATGCATAGGAGCTCATTATTTTCAAATCTTGAAAATATGCTTATTTTATCACATCTTGAAGGTTTGAGTATAGATTTGGGCTGGAAATTGTTAGAAAAGAATTCAGACATTTTTCTATTATAATTTCTGAATAATGTTCAAAAGTGCTCTGCAGTTTTATCCTGATTTTTTCTGTAAAACATGTTTTTTTTTTGTTTTGCTTTAGATTTCCTTTCTCATAACTTGCAGAATTTTTCTTTGTCTCTTCTATGTTGGAACTTTATGTCTTTTTGTGTATTTTCTTTTCTATTGTACAGGTACTTAATGGGTCCTTTGTATCAGAAAATGTGTGTCCTTCTGTGGAAGAGTTTTTGAAATACTGTTTTCTGCTCTATAATTTCCTCTTTCCCACATCTTAATTTTTTACATGTTTTCTCCTATTTTAAAACTCTTAATCTTTCTTTGCTGCTTTCTTGATTTTCTTAGCTTTCTATTGAATTTTTCAGCTCTATTCTAAACTTCTCAATTTTTTATGGAGTATTTCTTGATTCATGGATATCATGACTTCTATAACCTGTCTAAGCATAATAATTTCAATATTTTCTTTCACATCACTATTCCACTGAATGATTTTTTTATAACTTGCTTTATTTGGTCATTTAATTGCTTTACTAAATCTGATAATCCTTGACCATATGCTGATATTTAAGAATGAGACACTAATAAAACTGATTGGAAGCTCTGAGTGAATTTTATCACCTGTGCTCTATGCTTAAAAGTAATTAACTTTACCTGTTTTGTAGTAGAATTACTACTGTGCTTCTGCTTGGGTATTTTCTTTTGTACTGATCTCTTGGGAATAATCTTGCAATTTTCTATATTTTCTTTTATTTTCTATACTTTTTATACATTTTATTTTTGTGCCTAATATATACAAAACATTTTCCTTGCTGGATTTTCAAAGAATACAATATGAACTAACATTTTAAATTCAATGTTAATTGCTTGACCATGGATAAAAGCCTTTAGTAGAAGCATATTTGTAGAAAAAAAATCTATTTAAAACCACAGTTGACATTTAAAAGCACCACCCCTACTCAAGTATCATAATCTTTCTGTCAATTTTTTATTTAAACATATAATGTGATAAGGTGCTTTAAAATTTCAGAGCAAATGTACCTTTCATCCAGGAAATTACTTGCTAAACCTCTCTGTAAAAAAAAAATCTGGTAATTTCAGAGACAGAAGAACAAAAGTCACAAAGGAGCCAGAACAACAAATATATTTGATCCACTTTAGGTTCAAATAGTTTATTTTAGTAGTGTTTTGGTCAAACAGAAGTAATTATATTCCAAATTGTTTTTTCCATAAAATGGAGAGGAGAAAAGCTGTCGCAGGAAAGAAGTGAGTGAGTTTGAGTTCAGTTGTAGTCGTTCATTGAGCAAGAGTGGATTGTGTAACTCCAGGGACAAGGTTTGCAAAATCTTAGTGTAGATATTGAATTTCTCACCTGACATGTAATGAGTCAATCCAGTGATATATTAATCTCAACAAACTTTAACATGACTTCAGCAGATAATTGAATTATAGAATCTGAATAAAGTAATGTGAGAATCAGGAGAAAAAATATCAATTTTCTAGGAGATGTGTGAAAAATTCTAATTGAAAATAGTATTCCCCTTGCTCTTGAAATATGAGTTGAAGCATGACAGTTAGAAACATTCCCATGTTTAGTAAAAGATAAAAGAAGAGCATGTATAAAGACAGGGTTTCTAACCAGTGTGGAATATTCAGGCAAGTACTTTAAGTTGTTTGGCTGAAACTTCAGATATGTAAGGAAGAATGAGGAAGGGGAGTAAAGTTAGAGAAGTGGGCATATTCTGAAGGTTTTTAAATATAAAACTAAGATTTTTATTTGGTAGGTGCTCAAATTATCTGAACTATAACATAACCTATATGGATTTTGCAGAAAATAAGTTGTTTGCAGAAATTAGCATCCAAGATAATGGACTAGAATATAGAGATTCACTGCAGGGAATCCAGGCTCTAAATTAGTTAGGGAAAAGATAATGAAACTTTGACAGAGGAGGTAACATTGGGAATGGAAAAGAAAATGTGGATTTTGGAAATACTTCTTAATATAGGTTGATGATTAGATGCTAAGATGTTTTCACTATTATATAGGCAAGTGTTTTATTTATTTTTTTCAAAATTTACTGGCATTTCTTTGGGTCATACCTGAGTAAAAAATAGAATACAATTCTTTATTCTAGTATCTAATTATTATCAGCTCAGTTTCTCTTTATTGCATCAGTAGATGCCATTTCCAGACTTCTTGGATTAGAGAAATCAATTCTCTAGACTAGGGGTACTGCTTTATAGAATATGAACATATAGCAAACAGGAAAATTAATATCTTTGGTATACAGTTTATTGAAATAAATTTTCCATATCACCTTTCAGAATCAGTTTTCCTCTCAATTAAAATTCTTCTAAGGGAATTGGGGCATTTGAGGAAAATAGAAATTGCAAATGTGTCAGTGATTATTTTTAGCAAAATAATAAAATGAAAATTACACTAACGTAACTATAAAAATATCTCAACTATCTCTGTAAATTGCTTTTATTTGCTCCATATATGTAGGCAGCAAAAAATGATTCATTCCATTGAAACAATATATTCATGCAATAATATAAGAATCTATACATTTTTTTTTTTTAGCTGAAATGTTTTTCAATCTTCGAGGTTTAAATATACAAATTAGTTTAAAGGTTACTTTATTAGTTTTAAAATTGAAGGAGAAAAACTTTAATGAGTTTCTATTTAACTTCTGATTGTTATTGTGATTGAGATAAAAAATTGTATATTTGTCTCATTCTTGAAGCCGTGCTATGCAACACAATAAATGTTTTCATACTTAGTTTATTTTACTGTTTCTTTTTTAATTAGCCTTCTGATAGTTTATGCTCTAGGATATCAGTTACTAAAATATCTTATTTGATAATGTATACAAAGCACCAAATAACTTGACTCTTCTGGCCAACTACTCATGAGATAACAGTGTTAGATGCTATATATTTACTTCTAAGATTTGAAGTTATTCTATAGGATGGTTTGTAATTGGCTCATTGTAGTATGTTTATAGTCCTTAGGAACATTGATGTTATTAGTAAGATATTCTACTTGTATAAGGATGAAGTTAATCGCCTTATCTAAAGAGTAAAACATGTTTTTACCTATCTAAGAAGGGATCAGAAATGAAAATGGAAAGGGAGAAGCCTACATAATAAGCAATATGAGACTAACTCATTGTCTCTTTACCTAAATGGCATCAGTATATATAAATAGAAGAAAGTTCTAAATAGAATTTAGTAGTCCCATTATCAGGAATTAAGAGCTAAGATATTTGCATGTGAAAGTGTTCCATCCTTTTTGTGACAATAACAGAAGCTTTCCAGATTGGTGTCTGAATAGAACAGGGTATATGAGGCCAAGGAGCAGAAATTTTAATATTTTAAACAGGATAGATATTATGAATTATATGTACCTAAATAATTTAATGCTACTTTGGTTTTAGTACTTTTTAAAAAAGATATTCAAACCAGATAAGCTCTGTAAGTGAAATTTATTAGGATAATTGATGTTCTATAACAACTCTAAAATCTCAAAGAACTAACAAAGTGAAAAGCTTTTCTCATGCAAATTATAATGCAAATATGCCTGTTTGATATGGCCTTTAGGGACCTAGCAATCTAAACATCCTTTCATTTGGGAATGCTTCCCCTTAACATGTGACCTCTAGGGCCACCATCGAAGAGGAACAGTAAAAACTATGCTTGGGAGAATTTTTTTTCCCATGAATTATCAGACCTGGAAAAAGCATACATAATCCTATGTTGTATTCCTCTTCTGCTATATTGGCTGCAACTACTGATGTGCCCTATCCAGATCAAGGGTTCAAGGTAATGTTTCTTCTATGTTCAGAAGGAAAATTTGAACAAATAGCATTGTGTCATAGGCAGCAAAGAACTTGAGCTCAATTTGGGTTAGCAGATCACAAAAGGTATAATAAATATCTGGGAGTGAACATGTCAGTAGTGAATATGAAGTAAAGTGGGCAAAGCCTAAAGAAACATAAAATTTAAAAGAAAATGTTAGAGACTCTAGCTGTCTTTTGTGCTTTAAGCATTATTTAAGAACAGTTATACTTAAAAGTCTAACTTTGCATATTTGCAGTGATTTTTTTCATGAAGTAGGACTACTTACACATGTAGTAAATTTCACAACAATATTTATATTTGGCAATGTTTGTATCAAATTTGGCATTTTAAAGATATTTTTAATAATTATATTTTTAATGGTTTGCATTTTCTTAATTATGGTGTTCACTTTTTTAGATCAGTTAATGTATTTGAAGATATCCAAGATACATCAATTAATATTCTTTTTATTACCATATAGAATTAAAATATGACATTACAGTTAATTAAAATACTATATAAAGCAAAAGGAAGTATAGTTCTATGAGAATGCCTATAATTTAATGGCTTGAATAAATATACTGAGCAAATTTTATATTTTTGAATGTAAACACAGAGAAACAGTGTAATCAGCATAATTATGAAATTTTACATTATTTTCACTTTCAATTATACATACTGATAATTTTTATTGAGAAAAAATTTGCTTATAATCAAGAATATTAAAATCAGCTATTAAGTAGTTAAGAGTCATTGCTAATCTATTTGGGTTTGGGGTCATTTTCTAATAACCTTTTCCATTTAGACTGGTAATAGTTTAGTGATGGTTAGTTTTATGTGTCAACTTGATGGCCATGCCCAGTTAAACATTATTCTGGGTGTGTCTGTGAGTTTATGGATAAAATTAACATTTAAAAGATAGACTGAGTAAAGCAGTTTGCCTTCCCTAAGATGGACGGGCTTCATCCAATTACTTGAAGACCTGAATAAAACAAAAAAGCTAAGGAAGAAATTTCACCTGTTTAAGCTAAAACATTGGTCTTCTGCCCTTAGACTGGAACTTACACCATCAGCTCTCCTGGGTTTCCAGCTTGCCAACTGCAGATATTAGGACTTTACAGCCTCCACAATCATGTATACCAATTCTTTATAAAATATGTATTTATATCCAGAGAATCTAGACTAACATGGATTTGGTACTGAGAGCGGTTGTAGAGGAACAGAATTTTAAAAATGTTTTTTGAATTGGTTCTGGAATTTCTGGAATTGGCTCTGTAATCTGATTAGATTTAAAGACACTTATGACTTTACTTCAGAGTAAAGAGAGCATTGATAGTCCATAGCATGATCTAGCAACAGAGAAATGCGAAATATATCCATTGGAAACTAATCAACCATATGATATTTTCAAACTTTTTGGCCAACGAATATTTTTGTGGTTTACTGGTCACTCTTAATCTCATTGGACAAAGTAGTAAAAGAAAATAATGAGCTCAGGGATTTGAATTCTCAGCTCAAGTGCCACAGAAATGACCTGAAAACTTCTATGTGTACTCAGAAGAGACCCTTATCTTCTGTAGACATAGGGCTGACATTGCTAAAAAAATAAAATTAAAAAAAAAAAACAAAAAAAACTTAAGGCAACATTTCATCCTACGAGTGGTTAAATTACAACATAAGTCAAACTTCCAGTCTCGCAGGATGCCTACTGTTTAAGCAATACCTTATTCTTAGAGGTATTACGGAGATTAATACCACTACCAAGGGCTTGAAGGATGCAGAGGTTGTGAATCCCACCGTATCCCCTTTCAACTTGCCTATTTGACCTGGGCAGAAGACACATGGATCTTGGAGAATGACAATAGATTAACTGTAACTGTAACCTTAATCAGGTGATGCCATCTATTGCATATACAATTTCATTGCTTGAGCGAATTAACACATCTCCTAGTACCTGACATGCAGCTACTGATCTGGTAAATGCATTTTTTTCCATCATTGAGCATAGGCCCACCAAAAACAGTTTGCATTCAGTTGGCCATCAGTATACCTTTACTGCCCTGCCTCAGGAGTATATCAGCTCCCAGGTCAATGCCATAGTTTAGTTCATTGGCATCTTGATGGCCTTTTTCACAAGCTATCATCCTGGTGCTTTACACTGATGGCATTATGTTAATTGGATTTAGCTAGTGAGAAATAAGTACTCTAAACTTATTGGTCATACATTTGCATACCAGAGGGTGGGAATTAAATCCAACTAAAATTCAGGGGCCTCTTCTTCAGTGACATTTCAAGGGTCCAGTGGTATGGGACATGTCAAGATACCCCTTCTAAAGTGAAGGATAAATTGTCAGGCCTCATTCCATTTTGGGGGCCATTTCAGCCCCTTAGTGACCTCAAAAGCTGCTATTTTCAGTGGAGTCTGGAACAAGAGAAGGCTCTGCAACAGGTCCAGGCCGTTATGTGAGCTGCTTTTCCACTTGGAGCATATGATCCAGCAGATCCCATGGCAATTGAAGTGTTAGTAGCAGATAAGCATGATAAGCATGCTGTTTGGAGCTTTTAGCCTGCCCCTACTGGTGAACCACAGAACGTGCCCTTAGAATTTTAGCGCGAAGCCCTGCTATCATCTACAGATAACTTATTCCCCTTTTGAAAAATGGTTCTTCGTCTGCTACAAGGCCTTAAAAGAGACTGAATGCTTAACCATTGACCACCAAGTTATCATGTGACTTAGTATCTTATGACTTGACTCTTAACTGACTGACCAAACCATAAAATTTTGCATGAATTGATATATAATCATATGCCTGGCCATTTTCTTCTTACAAGCAAAGAGAACAACCAGATCCACTGCTTACAGTTCTGGAAGGATTTTTCCTCACCAAGGTCCTTCAGGATTACCCTAGAAATACTGTGCAAAACCATCTGTAAACTAGACCTGAGTCATCTCTTCTTCTGTCAATTGTAGGAAGCATCTCATGAGGCCATAGGTTGAGGCAGGGATAGACGAGGCAGTACAGCAAAAATGGGAACTATTGACATTTGAGCCATTTCTTCATATAACTCACTGGTGCCTTCAAGACCTACTCAGGCCTGATCATGTATAAACTACTTCCACTTGCCCAACATCTGCAGTCGGCAAGCCAGATACCCAGGAGAGCTGATAGTGTAAGTTCCAGTCTGAGGGCAGAAGGCCAATGTTTTAGCTCAGTCAGGTGAAATTTCCTCTTACTCAGCCCTTGTTTTATTCAGGTCTCCAAGTAATTGAGGTCCCTCCACCTTAGGGAGGGCAAACTGCTTTACTCAGTAAACCTATTCAAATGTTAATCTCATCCAGAAACATGTGCTTCGCAGAGGTATGGGTTCCTTTACACCATTACTTGTTTTATTTATTGTAAAATATATACCAAGCTATCGGGTTGCTCACAAGAGCACCATGAAATAATGAAAATAAAACCACATAGAATAAGTTATATCTAGAACTCTCTACCAAACTAAGAAGTATTCAATGTCAGCGTGCCTTTGGTTCTTTAAAATACATGTTGTTGTAATTACATGAACTAAGACCAAAAGGATATTACAATAATTAGAATCATAAAACTATAATAGTAGTTTGACATGAATATATTTTACACAAATCTCCTTTTATAGAGCATAAAAACTACATTCATTTCTTAAGAAAACTCAGCTACTTAACACGTACAAAACAATTTTTACTCATTTACAGTTTTGGAGAAAGTGAAAGAAAAAATATGGAGGAAATGAGGAGGACATCCTTCTATAATGCTAAAATTTTATTTTGAAATGGAGTTTAGCAACAAATATCAAGAACTCTAGTAAAACTATATGCTTTACCCTTCATCACAGTGAATTATTGAGATATACTGTTAATATTTAAATATCAAAATTATTTTAAATGACATCAAAAGTAATATCAATCTAAGTTAAAAATACCAAAATAACTAATATACGTAACTGAATATCATATATTTATAACAGATACAACTGATTAAGAACATAAATTGCTCTGTAAGCCCCCAGTATATAAGACCCAGCAATTTCTCCTCTCGTTTTCCTCCATAGAGGAAAAACTCACATATAGCCAAGGAGAGATGCCTAATGATATTTGTTGAAATGTTGTCTGCAACACACCAGAAATTAAGTTCCATGAAACCAGGGAATTTTATGTTCAACTCATAGCTGTATCCCCTATGGCAGGGAATACAGAGGATTCATGGTAGGCGCTCATGAATATTTATAAAAGGTATATTTAGTTATTTGAAAATATGAGTTTAGGTAAAAACAATGTGAGATCTACCTTATTAACAAATT
Organism: Eidolon dupreanum; assembly: GCA_028627145.1. NCBI lineage: Eukaryota > Metazoa > Chordata > Mammalia > Chiroptera > Pteropodidae > Eidolon > Eidolon dupreanum. Next base: position 23,360,283 of record CM053507.1, read on the forward strand.
TTTAAGTATACAAATTTAGTTTATCATGTACTGTTGTATAACAGATTTCTAGAAATTTTTCATTATGGTGATTGAAAATATCTATTGCATAGCAACTTCCCATTTTCCCCCTTTCTTTAAGCCCCTAGTAACCACCATCTACTCTGATTATGTGAGTTTGACTTCTTTAGGTATCACATATAAGTGGAATCTTACAGTATTATCCTCCTATAATTGCCTTACTTCACTTAGCATAATGTTCTCAAGATTTATCCATGTTGTACCATATAACAAGATTTCTTTCCTGTTTAAAGATGAATAACTTTTTAAAAATTTTTATATTCATTTCAGGCATACAGTACATTGATTAGACATGTGTATAGTTTATGAAGTGATCCTCCCAATTACTCTGGCACCCATTTGATTCTACACATAACCATTATATTACTATTGACTATATTCCCTGTGTTATACTCTGTCCCCATGACTGTTTTGTAACTACTAATTTGTACTTCTTCATCCCTTCACCTTTTTCTCCCAACCTCTCTCCCCTCTTGCAATCTCCAATTTGTCTTCTGTATCTGTGAATCTATTTTCATTTGGTTTATTCCTTTTGTTCCTTAGATTCCACATATAAATGAAATATAGTATTTATCTTCTGTCTGACTTATTTCCCTCAGCATAATACTCTCTAGGTCCATCCATGTTGTAGCACATGGTAAGATTTCATTTTCTATGGCTGAGTAATATTTCATTGTGTATATGCATATGTATACATACACATGAGATTGTGTGTGTGTGTGTGTGTGTGTGTGTGTGTGTGTGTGTTTATCTGTTGATGAACATTTAAGTTGCTTCCATATCTTGACTATTGTGAATAGCTCTGTCATGAACATAGAGGTGCATAGATCTTTACAAATTAGTGTTTTGTTTTTCTTTGGATAAATACCCAGAAGTGGAATTGCTGAATCAAAAGCTAGTTCTATTTTTAATTTTTTTGAGGAAACTCCAAACTGTTTTCTATAGTGGCTGAACCATTTTGCAAGCCCACCAGCAATGTATGAGGGTTCCCTTTTCTCCACATCCTCATCAGTACTTGTTGGTTTTGGAATTATTGATGATAGCCATTGTGACAGGTGTGAGGTGATATCTCATTGCAGTTTTAATTTGCATTTCTCTGATGATTACTGATCTTGAGCATCTTTTCATATGTCTATTGCCCATCTGTATTTCCTCGCTGGAGAAATACCTATTTAGGCCTTTACATTTTTAATTGATTTGTTGTTTTTTTGTGGTTGTATTTTATGAGTTCTTTATATATTTTAGATATTAACTTTGTCAGATGTATTATAAGTAAATATATTCTCTAGTAGGTTGTCTTTTTTGTTGATGGTTCCATTGGTATGCAAAAACTTTCCATTTGATGTAGTCCCATTTGTTTATTTTTCTTTTGTTTTTCTTGCCTAAAGGAGATCAGAAAAAAAATTACCAATAGCAATATCAGACAGTTTACTGCCTATTTTTTTTATAGAAGTTTTATGGTTAAAGGTTTTAAAGCTAAGTCTTTAATCCACTTTGAGTTTATTCTTGTTATGGTGTAAGAAAGTGATCCAGTTTCATTTCTTTGCATGTGTCTGTCCAGTTTTCCCATTACTATTTGTTGAAAGACCATTTTACCCTATTATATATTCTTCTTTGACATCGATTAAATGACCATACAGTCATGGATTTATTTCTGGGTTCTCTATTCTGTTCCAATGGTCTATGTATCTTTTTATTCCAGTACCATGCTGTTTTGATTACTATAGCAAAGACATTACAAAAATAGAAAACTGTCAGCCAATATTCCCGATGAACAATGATGCAAAAATCCTCAAAATATAAGCAAACTGAATTCGGCAATACACTAAAAATATTACATGCACCATCATCAAGTTGGATTTGTTCCTGAGATGCAAATTTGGTTGAATATCAACAAATCAATTAATGTGATATTAAATTAACAAATTTAAATGAACAAATTAAAAGATAAAAACCATATGATTCTATCAATAGATGCAGAAAAAAAAATTGACAAAATCCAGCAATGATGTATGATAAAAGCTCTCAGCAAAGTGGGAATAGAGAGAACATGCCTCAACATAATAAAGGCCATATGTGACAAATGCACAGCTAACATTATACTCAATAGGGAAAAGCTAAAAGTATTTAAGATCAGGAATAAGAGAAGGATGTCCACTTTCACTACTTCTATTCAACATAATATTGAAAGTCCTAGCTACAGCAATCGGACAAGAAAGAGAAATAAAAGACATGAACATTGGAAAGGAAGAAGTAAAATTGTCATTATTTGCAGATGACATGACACTATATAGAAAGAACCCTAAAGGTTCCACCAAAAAATTGTTAGAACTGATCAATAAATTCAGTAAAGTAGCAGGATACAAAATATTCAGTAGTTAGTTGCATTTTTATACACAAATGATGAATTATTAAGAAAAACAATCTCATTTACAATTGCATCAAACAATAAAATACCTAGGAATCAAGTTAACCAAGGAAGTAACAGACCTGTTCTTGGAAAATTATGTCATTGGGAAAAAATTTGAAGAAGATACAAATAAATGGAAGCATATACCATAGTTATGTGTAGGAAGAAACAACATCATTAAAATGTCCTTACTACCCAAAGCAATCTATAGATTCAATGCAATCCCTATCAAAATATCAGTTGTATTTTTCAGAGAATTAGAACAAATAATCCAAAAATTTATATGGAACCTTAAAAGATCATGAATAGCCACAGCAATTTTGAGAAAGAGGAAAAAAGAGGTATCACAATATCTGATATCAAATTATACTAAAACTAAATAATCTATTGTATGTACATACTATGATTTCTTTATTCATCTGTAGATGGATATTTAGGTTGTTTTTGCCTCTAAGGTATTCTGAGTACTTCAATGAATATGGAAATGCAGATATTTCTTTGAGATCCCAATTTCTTTTTCTTTTTTTTTCTTTTTTTTTTTTTTTTTTTTTTGATAAATACTGATAGCCTATTGGGGCTTCCTTTGTAGGTTACATCTTTTTTTTTTTTTTATTTTTTTTTTTCCTAGCCACTTCTAAGATTCTTTTTTTTGCCATTTTTTTGACAGTTTTATTATAATGTGTCTTAGAGAAGGTCTTTTTGCATTGAGATAATAGGGTGTTGTATTAGCTTTGCGAACGTTTTTGTTATTGTTGTTTTTGCAGAAACTCTATATTGTTTTCCATAGAATCTGCACTATTTTGTATTTCTACAAACAGTGCACAAGGGTTCCAATTGTTCCATATTCTTACCTACACTTTTTTGTACTTTTTATTTTCTTTGGTAATGAAATCCTAAAGGGTGTGAGGTGATAGATAGCTCATTGTGGTTTTCACTTGACTCTCCTGATGATTAGGGATCTTGAAAATTTATTCATATACTGGTAGACCAGTTTAATGTCTTCTGTGGAGAAATATCTACTCAAGCCCTCTTTTCATTTTTTAATTGTGTTATTTTTGTCTTGAATGGTAGCAGTTCCTTACACATTTATGGAAATTAACTCCTTAGTAGATATATGGCTCGAAAATACTTTCTCCCATTTTATAGATGGCCTTTTTACTCTGTTGAAGATGAAAGTTGCACAGAAACTGTTTAGTTCATGTAGTCTCACAAGTCTATTTTTACTTTTGTTGCCTGTGTTTTAGGTGTCATATTCTGTAAATTATTGCTATGATCTCTGTATTATTCAAGATTCTCCAGAGAAACAAAACCAACAGGATTGGTAAATGAGTGGTTGGATGGGTAGGTGGATGAATAAATTGATAGATAGATAGTAGATGATAGATAGATAGATAGATAGATAGATAAAAATTTATTATGAAGAATTGGCTCACATGATTATAGAGGCTGAGAAGTTCTACAGTCTGCTATCTGTAAGCTGGAGATCCAGAAAAGCTCATAGTACAATTCTGACTCCAAAGGCCTGGGAATCTGGGGAGCCAATGACATAAATCCCAGTCCAAGGACAAGCAACAATGAGACAAGACATGCTAACCGAATTAGTCAGGAAAAGGAAATTCCTCTTACTTCTGTCCCTGTTCTATTTAGGCTACCTATCCTGTTCATTTGTCTTTATTCCAGTTCATACTATTTTAATGACTATAGCTTTCTAATGTTTGAAATAAAATGTACAGTATCCAGCTTTGTTGTTTTTCAAGGTGGTTTGGCTATTAGGGATCTTTTGTGGTTTCATATGAATTTTAGAACTTTTTTTTCCTATTCTGTGAATAAATGATATTGAAATTTTGATAGGGATTGCATTGAATCTGTGAATTGCTTTGTGAAGTATGACATTAAAAAAAATGTTGTCTTCCAACACCTGAACACAGGATGTTTCCTTTACTCGTGTCTTTAAAGTTTTTTTTATCAGTGTTTAGTTTCTAGTATATCAGTCTTTCATCCTGGTTGAGTTTATTCATAAGTATTTTATTCATTTCGATGCTATTATATATAGGCTTTTTAAAAAATTTCCTTTGTGAATTGTTCATTGTTAGTGTATAGAAATGCAACTGATTTTATGTTGGCTTTGTGTCCAGCAACTTTGCCAAATATATTCATTAAATCTAAAAATTTTGTGGAATCTTTAGAATTTCCAAGGTTTAAGATCATATTATCTGGAAACAGATAATTTTACTTCTTCCTTTCAGATTTAAATTTTTTTTTCTTTCTTTGTCTTGACTAATTGTTTTAGCTATGATTTCCAGTACTACTTCAAGTGGAAGTGTGAAAGTATCCATCCTTGTTTTGTTTCTGATTTTAGCAGAAAAGCTTTCAATTTTCCACCTGTGGTCTTTTCGTATATAGTCTTTATGATGTTGAAGTAATTCTCTTCTATGCCCAGTCTGAGTGTTTTGTTTTGTTTTTATTATCACAAAAGTGTGTTAAATGTTGGCAAATGCTTTTCTTGGCATCGACTAAAATGATCATGTGTTTTTTGTCCATTCTCTTAATGTGGGGTATTGTGTTGCTTGTTGTTTTTTTTTTTTTTTTTCCAATTAAATCATTTGCCTTCCAACTTGTTCATCTATATAATCCCTTTAATGTATTATTCGGTTTGCTAATATTTTATTTAGAATTTTTGGACTAATATTCATCAAGGATACTGGTCATATTTGTTAAGACTAAGCTAGCTGCTCTTACAAAGTCCCTGGTGAGCAGAAGAATATAATAAACTTTGAGTAAACAGAACTCCCACTCTTTTGTGAGTCACAAACACAATCTGCATGTCTTTCTTCCAATGCTAATGGAAGGCCTGACCTGACTGTAGATGGCTTTGAAATAAAAAATAAAATAAAAGGAAAGAGGACAAGGGTAGGCAGGAGGATAGGGTGCTGAAAGGCATGAAAATGTTACCTATTTCAATCACTAATCTCAAATATACTAATACTTGACCAATGCCTTCTGGTCCTTGATTGCTGTCATGGCTCTATTTCTCATTATTTTTCTTTGTTTTTGTCAACAACTTCTTAATCAACCTTCCTTTTCCACTCCCCAGTCCTGTTATATATTCTCCCTCATCCATTGACATTTCCTATTATTTGTTAAGAGAGTATTCTAAAATATAAATTTGATTTAGGCATGATTTTATTCTACCACTTAAACTCCTCATAAATCCTTATAGTCTTCTATATGAAGTCTCACAAGAACAAAGAATATGAAATAATATTTGACCCCAATGTAATTAAATAACCCTATCTTTTACCACACCTCTACACAAAACTCAGCTCAGGTGTATATTGGAAAACAAGCAGTTTTCTAATTGTGGCATGTTCTCTCTCACCTTTGCCCATGCTACTCCAAAACATTCCTTCCTCACTTTGCTTTCCTGACTAATTCCTTCTCCTCCTCTTCTAACCCCCTTGTTCCCCTTAGGTTTTACCTACATCAGTACACCTTCTGACTCCCTCAAAGACAAGTTAGTGAGAACTCTTCTGGGGTCTTAAATTCATATTTCCTTTAAGGCCATCTATTTCTCTCTTCCCCAGTGGTTCTCTTCTCAGAGAAATTTACATGTATAATTTAGAATTTAGGAGAAAGAAACAGGCAGGGTCATTTAAGATCCCATAGTTTCTGAGCAAAGAGGAAATCGAACTCAGGTGGTTTACTTTGCTCCTGGATGGTTGAGTTTTTGGTACATTTTTCTCTTGGACAGAACTGTCTTTTCCTTGGTCCTGCAGCTTTTTGGGGATATAGAATTGTCCTGCTTTGCTTTTAATTTTAGTAGTATGCAGGATTCTTGCCCAGAGAGATTACTAACATTGTTTAGAAGGAAGATCTTTAAGTTTTACCATAGTTTCAAGTACTGTATGTAGCTGCCTTTCGCATTTCTTTTTACATTCCCTCAGAGCCCTATAAAATTTCAGAGAAGAAGGATTGTGACTATCCTTATTATACTCCTGCTCTAACACAAAATGTGTTATCTGTGATCCAGATTAGGAAATAATCTATGGCCTTTTTTTAAAGAAAAAACTGGGGTACCTATCTGTTCTAAGCTATATACTCATATCTAAAGAGAAAATGGGTGATTATGTGTTTTCCTGGCAAGATAAACTCAATTCTAAGTGAATTTTCCATTTGAAACATTGCTATTTATGCTAATTAGTGTTGACAATAAATTTGAAGAATGATAGTATTGAAAGTCAGTGTTGGGCTTCAACCATGTGTACACTTAGAACACAGAGTGTATTTTCCTTGGGTGAAAAACAGCTAGCTAAAAAATAATTATGAAACATAGTTTATGGTTAAATTTAGTATATACTCTACTTTGAAAAATAAGCCAAAGAAAGACTAAAAAATTATTCCAAACTGCAAATTTAGGAGACTAATGAAATAAGCACAACCTTTTATTCTAAATTGGATCCCAGTCCTGAAAAACAGGCATTTATTTTCCATTTTGAAATAATGAGAATGAGACAATTGGTGAAATTTGCTTGTGTAATCAATAAATTAGATAATATTATGTCACTGATAATTTGCTGATTTTGATAATTTTATTATATAAAATAATTTTTAAGAAAATTCAATGAAATATTTAGAAGCAAATGGATAGCATGATTGTAACTTAAAAATATTTCAGAAAAATGATGGCTGAGTGTATGTGTTTGTGTGTAGAGAGAATATGATGAAGAAGAATGAAAATGTAAAATGTTAACATCAAGGAATTTGGGAGAAAGATAAATAGGCATGATGCTATTTTTGCAACTTTTCTGCAAGTTTGAAATACTTTAGAATAAAAGATTGAAAATAAGTTGAGTATATAAAAGGTACATTAATGAGATGTAAGAATAAGTCATAGCATTTTTGAAGAAAATTTAATATTTGTTTCCTGATAAATGATTTAGTGCATTTCATTTTTAAGGAAACTTGCATACTATTTTCTATTAGAATAATGATCTGTCATATCCCATTTTGTTACTTACACATCATTTCTGGCAGATAATGATAATCATATATTTAGTTAACTACATCAATGTGTTTGGTTAAAGACCACATCAGAAATCTTCCTTGTCTGTTGAATGTGTTTATCTGAGTATGTAGATGTGGAGGGGATTGTTATTGACCATGTCATGGAGGTTAGCATTGAACACTTAAAATATGACTAGTGTACAGAGGAAATGGATATTAAATTTAATTTTAGCAGTGTGGAATGTTTTTCCTTTAAACTATTCATTGAAGCTGTATGAAATAGTTTGTGTTACTCAACTTTATTTTTTTAGAAAAACTCCATTTCATTTTAATTACTGATTTGCCTGAGATATATTTTTGTGTTGCAGTGAAAGTTGGGAGTACACATCACTTCTAGTGTTAAAAATAAACAGTGATCTAACTATTGTCATTGGATTGATTCAGCTGGAATACCTTTTGCTTTGTACAAAACATTATATGCTAAGTTGAATATTTTAGGAGGAGAACATTAAAATAGTGATGTCTATGAAAAATTGTAACTGGTAGTTAATACTTATTACTATAATTTAATTAAATCACTTAAGAAATAAGTATGGATTTTTTAAAATTTAAAATGAGTGCTAGCAACTGATGCAGAGTTGAATGAATGTGCAGAAAATATTGTAATGAGAACAGTAAAGAAAAAAATATCTCCAAATGTGTTGAAGCAGAGAAAAACAATGAGGCTATTATGTAAAAGTTTCAAAATAATAAAATTTACAATATTAATATTTTCATCTAATACATTAACTTGTTTTTCTTTCACCAATCAAAAACAAAGATATTTGTTGACTGAAATAAAAGCATTTAAATAATTTTTAACAGAAACAGAGCTTATAGCTTTGACCAGCTTTGATTTTTGCACAAAAAACAATTTTAGATAGAGTAATGGTAAATATTATTAAGATTTTGTTGGAAATGAGAAATAGATTTAAAAAGATGTTTCAGGAAAAGTTAAAGATCTTCAACTAGCTACCAAACAGTTGAATGTGAATACAAGACTTTTCTAATAACATCTAATATCAGTTAGTTCAAAATTCAGGAAGTTGCAAAATATTTTCTAGTTTTAGATTAACCATGCAATAAGAGACACTGCTAAGTTATTATATTGAATTGTTTCAAGGACTTCTAAATTTATGAAGAAATACTACACATTTAAAGCCCGAAATATAAAATTTGACATAGTAATTTTTGTATCTTTTATCTTTCAAGGAAGAATTTCAGCTAGATAAAAAAAATAATTTTTATCATGACAAATGGTTTCTTTCAGTAGTTCAAAGATTAGGATTTATTGAAATTTCAAAACATGAGGCTGTTTCTCCTCTAGTTTTATTCCACTGTATTGATAATATTGAATACATTTGTGCTAAATTTTCTGAAGCAGATGCTTAGAAAAGTGTCATGGATATGGTTGCTAAGTCTTTCAGTGTATATATGCAAATGTTATGAATCATATCCAGTTTATAGAACTGCTTAGAGAAATAGAAGACAATGAATTTAATGATCTTGTGTTCTTTGTCAGTGCTCATTGGTTGAGTCATGGAAGATTTCTGTAAAGATTTGCTTGTTCCGTTAATGCCAATTCAAAATTTTCTTGAAACAAAAGGAATGCTTGCCAAATATTGAACAATCAGGACAAAAATGTCAGTGTGATTTGTTTTCTCACCAATATTACGCTGCATACAAATGAGCTCCAAAGAGAGGAAAGTCTCATTTGAGACCTAAATAGACAATATGAGAATTTATATTGAAAATTAAATATTTCATATTAATATTATTAATTTTATCCATTTTTCTAACATTAATATGCAGATTTTAATTTTAATTGTTAATTAATACAATTCTATTCTTGTAATTGATAGCATACATTCATATTTGATATTGATATATTTAGGGTTTTGATTCAATATTAATGATACTTTGAATTCAGTGTAATACTGGGCACAGCATTAGTGTCAGAGATATGTAGGTTTAAAATTGATATGATTTTGTTTCAAAGGCATCTTAAAAAGGATAAACCAGTTTCATTACTGTGGGTATGAAATCTAAATGAAAATAATTCTTGATACGCAAATCAGGCATTAAAATATCTTTGGAACAACTTGAGTATATAGTTTTACAACTATAAATTTTATGAAATACATACAGATCAAATATTTCCAGTAAAATTTAGCATGTGAATTGAGATGTGTGTATATGTACAGTATATATCACTAGCTTTCCATGACATCATATAAAGAATATAAAATGTCAGTAATTTTACATTGGTTACATATTGAAATAATGTCCATGGCCTGTTCAGAACCGGGCCACACAGCAGGTGGTGATAGGCTGGCGAGTGAAGCTTCATCTGTATTTGCAGCTGCTCCCCAGTGCTCGCATCATCACCTCAGCTCCACCTCAGATCATCAGGCATTAGATTCTCATAGAAGCACTGGTCCCTGATGCAAAAAAGGTTGAGGACTGCTGCTTTAAAGAGTCTATCTGGAAACTAAATGGTAACATTATTTTGAATTATTCCTGCCCTGTTGAATGTGTATGTGGCGTTATTCTGGTTTGGTCAATTTGGTCCTTTTTCTTTGCCAATGGTCCATAGGCATGTGGGCATGGTACTATGAAGTTTCCTATATTACAAGTTTGATTTACTTTACAGTGTGTACCTCTTTACCCTTCCATACCTGTATATGAGTAGGGTATAATTACAGGACAGCATAAATGTTTATCTTTGAAAAACTAAAAAAATAATTTGAAGAAAACAACACAAAATAGTTACTTTTGTTTTCAGTTCTTGAAAGAAATTTAGACATCTATATTTACAAAATAGTGTTCCGGTGATTCTTTATTAAGTAGTAGACAAATATATGACTATGATAAGATTTAACTGTTCACAAGAACAGTATGTGGCATGTATAAATGAATAGCTAACACTATAATATTATTTAAACCTAAAAGATATGTCTTAGAAGGACACTGCTGAATAAACTTTTTCATTAAAAGTATAAGAAGAAATTATTACAATCGATGAGGTATTTTTGATTGGCTCAGTATTACATTGATTATCATATTTGGATATAACGCTGTTACGAAAGCTACAGTGACTTAACTAACAGATGAGCACAATAGGAGGAAGTCAAGGAAGCATGCTTCTTTATCATAGACAGAGGATTTATTTGAGGTGGGAATGGAGTGGTGCTCTCTACCACTGGAAAAAAATTTGTTACCAGGTCACATTGTCAGCTCATATAAAACCTAATTTAAGTGATAATTTCCTCATAGTTTAAGTCCATTTATATCTCTTTGACTCCTCAAGTATTTTGAAGTCATAGGCCTGCTTGATCACCAAAAGCAATAATTAGTAAAAAAAATTAGTCTCAATTTCCTAAGTATTTATTGGATGTATTCACCAGGCAAGACTCGATTTCACAGGTGCTCTGTTGGTTATTTGAGTAGTTGGATGGCAAAGGGAGGTAATATTTAAATAGCTTTTATTGGTTGAGAGGACTCCATTTTCTACCTCCAAGGAAGAATAGCCAATAAGATCACTCATTTGAGGCCTTTCACTTCTTCAAACACTTTTAACCTAAGGTCAATTTCACACATTTTTGAAAACAATAATTAGTTTGAAGACCTCTAGAATCTAAAGTTAATTACTAACTCAATGGATTGCTTTTCAAGTAAAGAACATATTTCCAGTTTAGAGAATATAAGCCAAAAAAAAAAAAATTCTATATACTTAATTTTTGAGTTTCTGTGGGAAGAATCTCAATTTAACAGATTTTTCTACCAAATACTGTCTGATTACTATTTCACAGAGGTATTATTTCTGACTTGATATAAACCCTCATCTGTCAGATAGTCTCTTAAGAGTTTGAAAGCACATTCATAGGAAATATTTTTTAATCAAAAGTTTATTTTAAATGTGAAACAGATTTATGTTCATTTTTATTTTTAAAGTTACAAAGAAAGTGATGAGGGTACAGACTATTTAAAGAATACAGGAGAATACAGTATAACTTATTAAAACATCCATTGCTATCTATAACAGCTGAAAATTTAGGGGACGCCTATTACCCTTCTGAGGAACCTTTTATATCTAAATTGTTAATTATTTTCATTACCCAGTAAGATCCTTTCTATTTGGATTTCAAGGGTTGTATGTTTCTACTGCCTTTTTCAAAAGACCAAGTATTCAGGTTTTAGATTATGCAAGGGTTGTCAGAAAGATGTTGAAGAAAGACTGCCCGTTCATGCTAAGACTGGGTGTGCTGTATACACTCTTGAAACATTTGACCATCTCGTTAAAATAGGGTAGAATCTAGAAATAGTTTGATATTTACAGATACACAGTATGGCTATTTCTAAGGAGAGAGCTGATGTTCCTCTAAATGAGTTGAATTCATTGTTATTAAAGTCAATAAAAATATCTTAAGCTGTTTGAGTTTGAGAATCTCTGAGGACTTTGCAAACTTCAGCTTCGGAATTTTCATTTATTCTACCTGTCCTGAATATTGGGATAGTATAGTGGATTTTCTCATTAAGTAGCAAGTATTTATAAAGCTATTTAATGACAGCTTTATGAAAATAGGTGCTTCGATAACTGCAGGGATAAGTTGGAATTCCACAGTACTGTCAGAGACAAAACTCTTCAGAAAGGTTCAGTCCATCCTGTGAATTGTGCAGCATTGGCCAAGACATAGTATATAGTTACATGTAACCATGAGAGGATATTCAATAAAACATGAGGTTTGAGACTATTTCATGTCTCAACTTTATAGTTTTACCAAAATTAGTAGGACACACGGCCCAAAAATATTAATAATTATAAAGTTTCATGTGCAATGTTGTTTGAGTGAAATGGTCAATTTGTTCTCTTAACATCAAATAATTATATAAGATCTTCACAAATTTCCATTTAGACTCCTCCAGCATCATTAAGTGGCCATCTTGAGAGTGCCAACAATTATGCTCATGTAATTGGAGAACAGATATTTCCCAATATCTTTCTGATTCTAGAACTAATCACTAGAATTCTCTAATGGCATGTTTGAAACTTTCCAAAATCTTGGTCTCTTGGGTTATCATGGGAGCAGTTACATTAGAACTGCTTGTCTGACAAAAAGATCACTCTTCCTTTATCCTCCATATATTTATTTTTGTCTAGTCTTTTGCATGGCATTGAGTAATAAACATCTCCTTAGAACAATTTTATTTTCTTTGTTTATTATCTTTATACTCTAGTTATGTGTGTGTATAGTTCTAAGTTTCCATGTAGAATTATATTACTTTTGCCTAAACTTCCTTTAACATACGTTTTGTTATAGGTCAACAAGCAATAGATATTCTGTTTTTTTAATCTGGAAAAAAAGCCTATATATTTTCTTCATTTTTAAATGATATTGTTTGCTGGTATTGAATTCTGGGTTGACAGGTTTTTTTTTCCCCCAACATTTTAAAGGTCAATTCACTGTCTTCCAGCTTGTGTAGTTTTAGCAAGAAGTCAGCTATAATGATTTACTTTTATTTCTCTCTCTGAGTCTTTTTTAAAATTTACCTGCCTTTAGTATTTTTTCTATATTTTTATTTGGTTTTCAGGAGATAGACTAGCTCTATATCTAGGCATGAGTTTGTTGGTTGGTTGGTTTTATCCTCATTTTACTAGGTGTTCTTCGAGTTCCTTAAAACTGGTTTGTTGTCTATCAGTAATTTGGAAAATTCTGAGCAATTACTTCCTCAAATATTTCTTCTATCTCCACTCTTTGTCTGAAATTTAAATCACAAATATATTAGAATACTTTATGTGGTTTCACAGTCTTTTGTCATTCTTTTTTAATCTATTTGTTTTCTGTGTTTCAAATTAATGATCTTCACTGACTAATTCATGTTGACGATTCTTATGTTCACTGTATTAAGCCTACTGTTGAGCCCATCTAAACCAGTCTTCATTTGTTACTCTGTTTCTCTTCTCTAACAATTCCATTTCACTATAGTTTATCTTTTTGCTGAAATGATTCATTATATATCACTTATATTTTTCCCTAGTGTCTTTAATATATTTATCATAGTTATTTTCACCAAATGTTAGTTCAACATCAGGTTATATCTGAGTCTGGTTCTATTGTTTTCTCTTTTGATGGTGAATGCATATGTATGTTTTCTTGGTTTTTGATATGTCTCATAGGTTTTAGTTGAAAACTGCACATTTTGTGTGGGACATTAGACTTTAAAGTTTCACTGGATTTGTTTTTAAGGGTATGAGCACTTTTCTTTACAGATTTCTACATCCTTTGTGAAAGTTGGAAGCATCTACAACCTTAGAGAAGAATTTCAAAACAAATATTTTTCTAATATTTGACCTTGCCTAGTAAGTCTCCTCTTATATTTAAGAACCCAAATTTTTGTAAAAGTATTATAAAAAATCATGTACAACCTTTTGGGACCCTCGCTAATCAACATGTTCAGTTGAGTTTGACAAATTCTACTCTCTGAAAAGATTTTGCCTCTGGTAAAGTATAATATTCTAAAATTAAATTGAGATCCATCATGCCTCATAATTTCCCATAATAATCTTTATTATATGACTTATCAACAACCAAGATTAAATCTAAATATTCTACAGTCCTTTTTAATACATATGTTTGAAACATAAAGAGTTCTCAAACCAAAGCTATGCAGACATAAATTTCATCTTCGGGTAAAAAAAAAAAAATTGCAGCTGGATTTAAAGTATTGCAATGATAAACAGATATGTGTGAGGAAGAAAATGAATAGGAGGAAAAATTACTTGCTGAGAAGTTTGTTTAGTTTCTTTTACTAAAAGGATGGGTAAGATTCTGACCCTGGATGAACAGGAAGGCTGTGGTAAGCTACTGGTCTCTAATGATTTCCATAAAAGCAAGTCAGACTTCACCAGATTAATAGATAAGAATATTTAAGGATTACCTCATTTTCAGAATTTGTCAAAGTTCACCCCTATATTGAATTTAAATATAATCACAGGGAACTTTAAAGCTCTAGTGTTCTGTTTTAGGACTTGGGAAATTTAGGAGTATTCTACTATAAACACCTGACACACAACTGTTTAATTTTGACTGTCTTTACATAAAGGGGCGCTTAAAAGACACTTAAAGAAAACAGAACTGTAAAATATGTAGCCTGAGGTGGTACTAAAGATAATGTAGTATTTGACTTGGCTATCACTGGAAAGCAAGAAATGGCTATTTATTTATAGAACTGAGATTCTAAAACTATATATCCTCACTTATTGAGCTTTTCAAGTGGATTTATAGAAGTATTAAAAGAATTTGTACAGGTTATGATGAATCCTTTATTATACTATAGACTATTAGTTTCAGTCTTCTGAACTTTGATAGTTTCAGCTCTAATCATTCTGCCAATATCAGTAGAAAATTTAGTTATGTCTTCCAAAATAATTTAGCTCTAACAGAATGAGAAACTATTATATAAGGCAGTTTTTGAGAAAAGGTAAAGTGAGAATTGCTATGCTCCTGTTCAGATTCCAATAAGCTTTTAAAAAGTTTTCAATACTAAAATGCTAAAACCTCTTTGATGTAGGTGTTAAATATATATAACTATTGTTATGTAAATTGAAAAGGTAGGATAATTATATTTGTCTGAACAAGGTTCTGTGCTTGTTTTATTTATAATCATTCAGATATGTAATTTGCTTTCATGTGGTCTCTTTAAGTGTATGTTTTTGCATTCATATACATTTAATTTATATAAATTTAAAATGTTTTATATAGCATATATCTATGAATGTAAAATACTTATTTCTTTTTATTGACTCAACACTAAAGGTTTGAGTTGCTGCATGTATCTCAATATTTATTTCTAACTACTGCATAGTAATCTGTGATGTGCACATATCCCATTTGGCCTATCCATCAAGCCAGTACAGAAACCCAGGCTGTCATTCACTCCTCCCTCATTACTTAATACAAAGAATGCTGTGATAACTACCTTTTTCTATGTATATTCCTTTATTTACCTCTGGGAGAATTTCTTGGAGACATATAGTGGTGTTAGCATTATTAATTCATAATATATAAGAATAATTAATTTGACCAAGTACGAGCAGATACTCTCCAGAATAGCTGTATCCATTCGTTACATTCTCATCAGCAATACACAAGGATTTGCACCCACATCCCTCTTAGAATAATCTAACTTTTAATCTTTTACCAATTTAATAGGTATAAAACATCTCATTGTTTTACTCTGCTTTACTCTAATTACTAATGATTTGTACCATTTCTTCATATTTCCATTAGCCTCTTGAGTTCTCTCTTCAATAACTGGCATTTTATGTGTAATATTTGTTCATAAAGTTCTAGTGTAAATTATTATTTTATGCTTATTGGTTTGCAGAAATCCCTTGTTTTTTTTTTGTTTTTTTTTTTTGTTTTTTTTTGTTTTTTTTTTACAAATAATTACAACTTAGTTTTAGAAATTGCAAATATTTTCCACAGTGTAGATCTGTATACTTTGTCCATAATGTCATTTATTGAAGAACTCAGTTTTATATAATTGTAATCAATTATTTTTATTCAAGGTTGTTGTAAAATTTTAAGAAGTTCTTCTTTGCCTATTTCACAGAAAATCTATTTTTAAAAAATATTATAATTACATTTAGGTTTAGATTGTTAACTTGCTTTATGATTCACCTCCATATGTGCTATTAGATAGGTTTTAATGCTTTCCAGATTTTCCAATAAAACTTACTAAATTATCTGCCCTTTCACTAATAATTTTTATCACCTTTATTACATATTAAGCATTTTTATATGTATGATTCTGTTTCTTAGCTAGCTGCTTATTTCTTCTATTGGTCTGTTTTTGTTGTATGTAGTAAGCAAATCCTCTCTCCCTACATGCTCATTTGCATATTATTTTGTTCAAGGTTAACTAACTTGCAAAGTACATTTTCTATAAATTTTATTACAGTTTTAAAGTCTTTTTCATAGATATCTTACACATTTTTTTTCATGTTAACTCCTAGGTGCTTTATAGTTTTCCTTTGTTGGCAGTATCTTTTTTTATTATATACCATAATTGATAATTATATAGAGAAATACTACTGAATTTGTAAGCTGATTTTGCTTCTGATAACTCATTTAACTTTCTTATTACTTGGAATAGTTTTTTATTGATTTTCCTTAGTAAATGATTATATTATTTGTAAATAATGAGTCTTAATTCTCTTAAAAACATTCACTTGATTGTCAGTAATTTTGATGCTGTATTAGACAATAATTAGAGTGGGCTTCCTTTTGTTTGTATTGTTGCTTTATGTTTTACTTTATCTCTTTTTTTATACTGAAAGGGAAAACACAGTTTATTATGATTAAACTTTTTGAAATTGCCTTTTTAAATAGTAGTTATAGGATCACAGCAAAATTGAGTGGATAGTACAGAAAGTTCGTATATACCCCATCTTCACATACGTACAACATCTCCACTATTGACATTCCCATACCAGATGGTACATTTGTTACAATCAACCTGCATTGACATGTCATGAATATTCAAATTCCATAGTTTACATTAATGTTCACTCTCGGTTTTGTACATTCTATGAGTTTTGATAAATGTGTAATGACATGTGTCTACCGTTAGAGTAACACATAGAATACTTTCACTGGCTGCAATTCCCCTGCCCTCTGCCTATTCATCTCTCTCTCCTAACGACCCTTGGCAGTCACTGATCTTTTTATTGTCTCCATGGTATTATTGACTTTCCAGAATGTCATATTGTTGGAACCATACAATCTGTAAGCCTTTTCAGATTTCTTCTTTTCCTGAGTACTATGATTTTAAGTTATGTGATTTTTTCACATATTGAGAGCTCATTTCTTTTTAGCATTGGTAATATTCCATGATCTGGATGTACCATAGTGTATTTACTCACCTACTAAACAATGTCTTGTTTCTTCAAAATTTTTGCAATTATGACTAAGCTTCTATGGACATCTGTGTGCAGTTTTTTGCATGGACATAAGTTTTCTGCTCTTTTGGCTAAATGTTGAGGAACACAGTGCTAGATGGTATAGTAAGACTATCTTTAGTTTTATAAGAAGCTGTCAAACTGTATTCTAAAGTGGCTTTACCACTTTGCATTCCCATGAGCAATGAATAAGTATTCCTGTTGTTCTGTTTTCTTTGCCAGCATGTGGTGGTGGTGAGTGTTCTGTTTTGGCCAAATAGGTGTGTAGTGGTATCTCATTTTAATTTTCAATTTCCTAATGACATATGATGTTGAACATCTTTTCATATGCTTATTTGTCATCTGTATATCTTTGAAGAGGTGTCATTTCTCTTCTTTTGTCTACTTTTTAAACAGGCCATTGGTTTAATTTTTGAGTTTTAAGAATTCTTTGTATTTTTGTGAACAGTTCTTTATCAGATGTATCTTTTGCAGATATTTTCTCCTACTCTGCAAATTATCTTCTCATTCTATTGAAGAGCAGAAATTTTAGATTTTAATTAAGTCCAGGTTATCAATTATTTCTCTCATAGATTGTGCCCATAGTGTTATATCTAAAAAGTCATTGTGATACTCGAAATCATCTAGTTTTCTCTTATATTCTAGAAATTTTAAGGTTTTACATTTTACATTTAGGTCAATGATCATTTTGAGTTATTGTAAAGGGTGTAAAATTTCCTTCTAAATTCATTTTTTTCTGTATGTGGATATTAGTTTTTCCAGCACCATTTGTCAAAAAGCTTATCTTTTTCCATTATATTGCCTTTGCTCCTTTGTCAAAATCAGTTAACTATATTTATGTGGGTCTACTTCTAGTCACCCTTTTTTGTTCCATTGATCTACTTTTCTATTCTTCTGCCTAAATTAAACTGTCTTGATTATTGGATAGTACTTTGTAGTAAGGTTTGAAGATGAGTAGTGTTAGTCCTGTGACTTTGTTCTTCTTTAATATCGAGTGAGCTATTCTGGGTCTTTTGCCTATTCAAATATATTTTAGATCCATTACTCTTTTTATATTTCATTTACAAAGTAGAGAGAGGTTTTTTAAACCACTTGTAAGTATTGAAAATGTTACTGCTACATTGGTCTAATCTCTCTCATATTATTTGTTCTGTTTTTTTTGTTGTTGTTGTTTTTAGTTTTCTTAAGTTTATTGAGTTAACACTGGTTAATACAATCATATAATTTTCATGTGTATATTATCATTTGACATCTGGATATTCTATTGTGTGTTCACCACCTAAAGTCCAGTTTTCTTCAACTACCATATATTTGATCCACTTTACTCATTTCACTCTCCTCTTACCCCTCTGTATTTGACCCCCTTTACCCTGTCTACCTGCCCCCTCCTCCCCTACCCCACTAGTAACCACTACCTTATAGTCCTTTGGTAAACACTGGTCTATAGTTCATGTCTATGAGTCTCTGTCCTGCTAATTTGTTGCTTTTAGGTTTATATCCCACCTATAAGTGATAGCATGTAGTTTTCAACTTTTTCTGTCTGGCTTATTTCGCTTAGCATGATTATCTTGAGTTCCATCCATATTGTTGCAAATGACAGTATTTCATCTCTTCTTATGGCTGAGTAATATTTCATTGTATATATGTACCACAGCTTCTTTAGCCAATCATCTATCATAGGACACTTCAGTTGCTTCCATGTCCTGGTCACTGTGAATAATGCTGCTATAAACATTCACGTGCAAATATCTATATAGATATGG
>CM053507.1:23380022-23616656 GCA_028627145.1 Eidolon dupreanum
TTTTCAAGTCTTTAGGGATAAATTCCCAGTAGAGGGATTGCTGGATCATATGGTAGATCAATTCTTAGTTTTTTGAGGAAACTCCATACTGTTTTTCAAAGTGGTGCTACTAATTTGTAGTACCATCAGCAATATATGAGGGTTCCTATTTTTCCACATCCTCTCCAACATTTGTTATTCCTTGTCCTGGTGTTTATAGCCATTCTAACAGGTGTGAGATGATATCTCATTGTGGTTGTGATTTGCATTTCCCTAATAGCTAGCAATGTTGAGCACCTTTTCATATATTGGCCATTTGTGTGTCCTCTGCCCATTTATTGATAGGATCATTTGTTTTGTTGTTGTTGTTATTGAGTTGTATGAGTTCTTTGTATATTTTGGATATTAGGCCCTTATTGGAGACGTTGCTTGCAAATATATTTTCCCATTCAGATGACTGTTGATGGATTTTTTTTTTTTTTTTTTTTTTTTTTTGCTGAGCAATAGCTTTTTAGTTTGATGTAGTCCTATTCATTTATTTTTGCTTTTGCTTCCCTTGTCTTTGAGGTCAAATTCATAAAATTCTTTTAAGTCCAAGGTCCTTGAGTTTCATTCCTTTGTTTTATTCTATGCATTTTATTGTTTCAGGTTTTATAGTCAGGTCTTTAATCCATGTTGAGTTAATTTTTGCATATGGTGATAGACAACAGTCTAGTTTCACTCTCTTGCAGGTGGATTTCCAGTTTTCCCAGCACCATTTATTGAAGAGGCTTTCCTTTCTCCACTGTGTGTTTTTTGGCATTTTTGTCAAAAATTATTTGCCCGTATAAATATGGGTTTACTTCTGGGGTCTCAATTCTGTTCCACTGGTTCGTGTGTCTGTTTTCCTGCCAATACCATGCTGTTTTGATTACTCTCCCTTTGTAGTGTAATTTGAAGTCAGTCAGAGTGATGCCTCCAGACTCATTTTTTTTTCTTAGGATGGCTTTGGCAATTCGGGGTCTTTTGTGCTTCCATACAAATCTGATGATTTTTTTTGTTCTCTTTCTTTAAAAAATGCTGATGGGATTTTGATGGGAATTGCATTAAATCTGTATATTGCTTTAGGTAATATGGTCATTTTAACTATGTTGATTCTTCCAATTCAAGAACATGGAATAGCTTTCCATTTCTTTGTATCTTCTTCAATTTCTTTTAATAGGGTCTTATAGTTTTCATTATGTAGATCCTTCACATGTTTTGTTAAATTTATTCCTAGGTATTCTTTTTGTTGCAATTGTGAAAGGAATTATTTTTTCAACTTCTTTTTCTGACACTTCATTGCTAGAGTATAGAAACACAGTGAATTTTTGAATGTTGATTTTGTATCCAGATACTTATTTGCTTATTGTTTCTAGTAATGTTCTTGTGGAGTCTTTAGAGTTTTCAATATAGAGAATCATGTCATCCACAAATAGTGACAGTTTGACCTCTTCGTTTCTTATATGGATGCCTTTTATATCTTTCTCTTGTCTGATTGCACTTGCTAGGGCCTCCAATGTTATATTAATAAGAGTGCTGATAGTGGACAGCCTTGCCTTGTTCCTGATCTTAGAGGGAAGGTTTTTAGTTTTTCACTATTAAGTATAATGTTGACTAAGGGTTTGTCATTGAAGGTCTTTATTATATTAATATACTTTCTTTTGTGATCATAAATAGATGCTGTATCTTGTCGAAGGCTTCTTCTGCATCTATTGATATGATCATATGATTCTTATTTTTTAATTTGTTTATGTGGTGTATCTCATTAATCTATTTGCATATGTTGAAACATTCTTGTGCCCCTGGGATGAAGTCCACTTGATCGTGGTGTATAATCTTTTTAATATGTTGCTGTATTCAGTTCACTAGTATCTTATTTAAGATTTTTTTGCATCTGTGTTCATGAGAGATATTGGTCTGTAGTTTTCTTTTTTAGTGCTATTCTTACCAAGTTTTGGTATGAGAGTAATATTGGCCTCATAAAATGAGTTGGGAAGTATTGCCTCCTCTTTGATTTTTTTGGAAAAGTTTTAGGAGAATAGGTATTAAATATTCTTTGAATGTTAGGTAGAATGCACTGGTGAAGCCATCTGGTCCTGGAATTTTACTTTTTTGTAGGTTTTTGATGATTGCTTCAATTTACATACTGCTGATCAGTCTATTTAGATTTTCTGGTTCTTCTTGATTCAGGCTAGGAAGTATGTATTTTTCTAAGTACTGGTCCATTTCTTCTAGGTTATTAAATTTGGTGTTATATACTTTTTTATAGTATTCTTCTATGATCCTTTGTATTTCTGTGACATCAGTCATAATTTCCCCCTCTTTCATTCCTGATTTTGTTTGTCTCCTTTCTCTATTTTCTTAAGTGTAGCCAGGGGTTCGTCAATTTTATTAACCTTCTCAAAGACTCAGTTTTTTGTTGCATTTATTTTTTTCTATTGTTCTTTTGCTTTCAATTTCATTTATTTCTGCTCTAATTTTGATGATTTCTTTCCTTCTGCTGAGTTTAGGCTTCATTCATTCTTCCTTTTCTAATTTTTTAAGATTAAGTGTTAGGTTGTTTATTTGAGCTCGTTCTTATTTTTGAGGTAGGCCTGTAATATGAATTTTCCTCTTATGACCGCTTTTGCTGTGTCTCAAAAGTCTTGATATGTTATACTATCATTAGCATTCATTTCTATGTATCTCTTGATCTCTCTCTTTATTTCTTCTCTGACCCAGTTATTCTTCAGTAGTATGTTGTTTAATCTCTATGTATTTGTGGTTCTTCCTGATTTCTTTTTGCAGTTGATCTGTAGTTTCAAAGCATTATAATCAGAGAATATAGTTAGTATGATTTAAACACTCTTATATTTGTTGAGGCTATCTCTGTGTCCCAGTATGTAGTCAATTCTAGAGAATGTTCCATGTACACTAGAGAAGAATGTTCCATGTGCACTAGAGAAGAAGCAGCTGTTCTGGGATGGAAGGCTCTGTAAATATGAATTATGTCCAGTTGGTCTAATGTGTCATTTATGAATGTTATTTCCTTATTGAATTTCTGTTTGGATGATCTGTCCCTATCTGACAGTGGGGTATTTAGGTCCCCTACTATGATGGTATTTTGGTCTGTTTCTCCCTTTAGTTCTGTTAGTAATTGCTTTACATATTTCAAGGCTCCTTGATTGGGAGCATGGATATTAATAAGTGTTATGTCTTCTTGGTGCATGATTCCCTTTATCATTATGAAGTGTCCCTCAGTATCTTTCTTTACCTTTTTTATTTTGAAGTCTATTTTGTCTGATATTAATACTGCTATTCCCACTTTTCTCTAAATGCCATTTGCTTAAAATATCATTTTTCACCCTTTCACTTTGAGTCTCTGTTTGTCTTTGGAGCTGAGATCTGTCTCCTGGAGGAAGCATATGGTTGGGTTTTGTTTTTTAATCCATTCTGCAACTCTGTGACTTTTTATTGGTGAGTTCAGTATATTTACATTTAGGGCAATTATTGAAATGTGAGGTCTTCTTATAGCCATTTTATCTTGTGCTTTCTGGTAGCTCAGTGTTTCCATTGCTTCCTTGTCCATGTGTTTCTGTTTTATTTATTTTGGTTGGCTTTTGTGGGTTTTATTTCTGGGTCTTCTTGTTTTATGTTATGTATTTCAGTTCTGAATCTTTAGTGTATGGTTACCATTACAAATATGTAAAGAATAGTTATACACACACACACACACACACACACACACACACACACACATACATATATGTATACAGTCATCCATTTTCTTCTGCATGTGCCTTATCTCCATTCCTCTTTGCTAATTTGGATCTTTGAATCCTCCCCTTTTCTGTCATTGTTGTTTCAATTTGTCTCTATGTATGCTGAACATTCAATATTATCTTGTTATAACAATTCACTTATTATTTAAGCTATAATGCCCTTTTCTTAGTAAGGGTTGCACTCCTCTACTTCTATTTGCCTGATAGTCACTTTACTCTTAATTATGTATTTTTATTGTTATTTTGTTTTAGGTGAGCTGATCCTTTTTAGTATTTCCTGTAGTACAGACCTTGTAGAGAATTCCCTCAATTTTTGTATGTCTGGAAAGATCTTGATTTCTCATTCATATCTAAAAGAGAGCTAAGGTAGATACATTATTCTAGGCTGGTAGTCCCTTTCACTTAATAGTTTAATATTTAGTTCCATTCCTTTCTGGCTTGTAAGGCCTATGCCGAAAAAACCAATGATAATTTAATGGGTTTTCCTTTATACGTTACCATTATCTTCTCCCTGGCTGCCTTGAGAATTCTATCTTTGTTGTTGATTTTTGATAACTTTAAAACAACGTGTCTTGGTGAAGGCCTTTTTGGGTTGAGATAATTGGGTGTTCAGTTGACTTCTTGAATTCTAAGCTCCAGCTCACTCCTTAGATTTGGGAAATTCTAGTCCACTATTTGTCTGAAAATGCTTTCTAGTCCCTGCTTCTTTTCCTTGCCTTTGGTAATGCCCATTATTCTTATGTTTCCTCTCCTCATGGTATCAGCTAGTTCTTGTATTTCTTTCATTATTTTTTCATTCTTCAGTTTCTCTCTTCTTCCTTCTTATTTATTTCTAGATTTCCATCTTTGATATCATTTATCTTTTCCTCCATTTGGTCAACTCTATTTTTCAAGCTTTCTATTTCATTTTTCAACTCTTGTAGTGTGTTCTTCGTCTCCAGAATATTCTGTTCTTCTTGAGGGTTTCAATCTCCTTGCTCTGCTCATCTAGTTGTTTGTTTTTAATTCCTGAAATTGTTGATATGATTTGTTTTGGATCTCACTGAATTTTTCAGAAGTACCATGCTGAAGTTTATCATTAAAGTCACATGTTTCTATGTCTGTAAGCTTATTTTCTGGAGATATTTCTTCCTTCCTGAGATGCCCTGTCACCTTGGTTGTTCATGGTGTTTAATGGACTATTTCTCCACCTGGGCATTAATGAAGTGTATTCTGTTGTTTTTCCAGAAAGATTTATTAAATGTCTCTCTTTAGCCTGCTGCAAAGAAAGTGCTCTTCTTTTGATTTTTGGTAGGTGGCATCTAAGCTTCTTGGATCCCTAGCAGTTTTGGTAGTGTTTGCTCAGATTCTCCTGAGGATCTACTGTTACTGGTTTCTCAGAGGGCTTAAGGGGAGGGGCCCTCTGAGTCAGGGGTTGGGGGCTAAGGTTCAGCCTTGGTTTTGCAACCAGGGAGGTAAAAATCAGCTGTTATATCTCCATGATTTCGCCCCACTTTCTGCCCTGAGGACTGGGCCCTCTGTTTGGCTGCATACAAGCCCCGGCACTTCCAGGCAGGGTTGTTCAGGAAAGTTGCTGATTTCTACTTGAAAATACAATAAAAAGGAATGATTTGTGTAATACAAGTAGTTCTTTCGAAAACACCATAACCAATACAAATGTAATGTGTGCCTTATCTATCAACTTGATTTAATATAATTCGTCATATATTAGGCATTATTCAGAGAGAAAAAAGTGTACTTACATTTTCACCAGTAGAAAGTTATATTACAAATCATACAGAAGACAGACAAAAGAGAAACAATATAGACAATTTGTTCTTCATAAGATGGAACACATAAAATAAGCAATCAAAGTTGTAATTCCAGAAAACTCCCCTGAAATGAGAAACATATATATGTATACAGATAGATGGATAGATAGGCGGTTCTATGTCTCAGATAGATATGAATTAACATTTATCTTAATAAAATTATTGATTGTAAACTAAAAAGAGAATTTTACATAAATCTGACGAACAATCATCATTGGAAAAAACACATGTCACCTATTAATGCAAAGTTCTACCTGGGTTCATAATATACTACCACAATATTTAATGTTAAACAGTAATGTAGCTATGTTAATAACATCCTCAGAGAAAGTACATTCTAGGAATCTTGCAGCTTTCAAACTTCCATTTAAACATAAAAGTCAGAAATAGAATATAAGAATATAGAGAATATAATTCCCATGAAGTTTTCTCAGAAATATTACATAATGAATTAGGTACCAACTTACAGAGGAACAGAAATGTGATAAAGTAACTGGGAATGCATATTGAATCAATTGAACTGAAGAACTGAACTTTTGAAAATATGATTCATAAGAATTTATCTGCAATAAACTATGTGACAGCAGTGTTAAGCTAATGACTAAAAAATTATGAAAGAGAGAATATGGGAGGTTTTATAATGTTGATATCCTTGTATTTCAAAACAAAAAGTCAAACTATAGTTGTAAAATATGGTCAATTATATAATATATTCAATAGTATCTAAAGTTTTGAAGGTAACAAAGAACTGATATAAGCAAAATTAAGTGTTGGTCGTGAGCATGATCAGAAGAAAAAGGAGGACACAAAATTTTATATTCCTGAAATTCAAAGTTCTTAAATAGAAAATAAATGGTTATAATCGTTAGAATAAAATGTTATGAAGGTAACCAATACTGTTCTCCATAGTAGCTGAACTAGTTTACAATCCCAGCAATAGTTTCTCCGCATCCTTGTCAATACTTATCTTTTGTCTTCTTGATGATAGCCATTCTTACAGGTGTGAAGTGATACCTCACTGTGGTTTTGATTTGCATTTCCCTGGTTATTAGTTGATGTCAAGTAGCTTTTTATGTACCTTGTTGGCTATTTGGATGTTTTCTTTGGAAAAATGTGTATTCAGTTCTTCCTCTCATTTTTAATTAGATTGCGTTATTGAGTTAATAATTTCTTTATAAATTTTGGATATTAATATCTTATACAATATCAATTATTTTCTTCTATTTCATAGGTTGTCTTTTTATTTAGTTGATTCTTTCTTTTACAGTGCAGAAGCCTTTAAGTTTAATGTTGTCTCACTTGTTGATTTTTTTCTTTTGTTTGTGCTTTTGGTGTCATATTAAAAAAAAAATCATTGTCAGACCACCATAAAATAGCTTCTTTTCTGCTTTTTCTTGTAGGAATTTTATAGTTTAATATTTTATGTTTAAATCTTTGTTCCATTTTAAGTTAATTTTTAAGTATAGTATACAATAAGTGTTCAATTTCATTTTTCTACATGTTATTATCCAGTTTTCCCAGCATCAATTGTTGAAGAGACTTTCCCCATCAAATATTCCTAGCTTCCTTACCAAAAATTATTTGACAGTATATGTGGGGGTTTACCTCTGTGTTCTCTATTCTATTCCTTTGCTCTATGTGTCTATTTTTATGCTGGAACCATAGTGTTTTAGTTACTGTAGTTTGAAGTCAGTAATTCGATGCGTCTGTTCTTTCACATGATTGCTTTGGCTATTTGTAGTCTTTTGTGGTTCCATACAAATTTTAGGATTGTTTTTCTATTCCTGTGAAAAATGCCATTAGGATTTTGATAAGGATTGTGTTGAACCTATAGAGGGACATTTTAACGATATTAACTCTTAATTCATGAACACAAGATGTCCTATTTGTATGTGCCATCTTCAACTTCTTTCAACAAAGTTCTATAGTTTTCATTGTATAAGTATTTCACTCTTTGGTTAAATTTATTCCTAGGTATTTTATTGTTTTTGATGCTCTCATGAATGACACTGTTTTCTTTTTTTCTTTTTCAGTTTTATTGTTAGTGTATAGAAATGCAACTGATTCCTATGTACTGATTTTAGACTCTACAACTTTACTCATTGATTAAATCCAATAGTTTTTTAGTTGTGTCTTTGGAATTTTCAGTATACAAGATTATATCAGCAAATAGCAACAATTTTACTTTTTTTCCTTAATTTTAGTGACTTTCTTTGTCCTGATTGCTCTAGCTAGATCTTCCCGTACTGTGTCAATTAAGAGTAATGAGAGTAGGTACCTTTGTATTGTTCTTGATTTCAGAAGAAAAGCTTTCAGTTTTTCATTTGCAGTTAAAATGTTAGCGGTGCGTTTTTCATATATGGTCTTTATCATGTTGATGTATGCTTCTTCCATACCCAATCTGTTGAAGGTTTTTAACATAAACATATGTATTTTGTCAAATGCTTTTTTTGGACCTATTGAGATGATCATGAGTTTTATTTTTTATTCTATTAATATGGTTATATCACATGTATTGATTTTCATTGTTGAATCATCCTTGTATTCCAGATATAAATCTCACTCGGTCATGATATATAATCGATTTTTTTAATTCTTGAATTCAGTTTAATTCTTGGTGAGAATTTTTTCATCTGCATTCATTAGAAATATTGATCTATTGTTTTCTTGTGGCATCTTTATCTAGCTTTGGTATCGGGATAATACGGGGTTCATAGAATTAGTTTGTAAGTGTTCCTTTCCCTTCAGTTTTTTGGAATAGTTTGAGAAGGAATGACATTGATTCTTGTTCAGTCGTTTGGTAGAATTCTCCCATGAAACCATTTGATTCTTGGGTATCCTCTCTGGGAGGTTTTTGATTACTGATTCAAACTCTTTACTCATTACTAATCTATTCAGACTTGCTATTTTTCCTGGTTTAGTGTTGGTACATTATATAATACTAGGAAATTATGCATTTCTTGCTGGTTATTTAATTTGTTGGCATATAGCTGTTCAGAGTAATCTCTGATGATCCTATGTATTCCTATAGTGTTGGTTATTTTTTTTTCTTTTATTTGAGTCTTCTTTCTTTTTTTCTTAGTCTCACTAAAGATCTGAAAATTTCATTTATCTTATTGAAAAACCAGTACTTCTTTTTAATCTTTTCTATTCTTGTTTCTATTTCATTTTTTCTGCTCTGATCTTTATTATTTCTCTCCTTCTGCTAACTTTGGGTTTAATTTGCCCTTTATCTAGTTTCTTGAGTTGTAAAGTTAGGTTGTTTTATGTGATCTTTCTAATTTATTCATATATACATTCATCAATATAAATTTTTCCTCTCAGAACTGCTTTTTCAATGTCTTATATAGGTTTGGTAACTTGTGTTTCTGTTTTCATCTGTTTTGAGATACTTTTTGATTTTCCTTTTGATTTCTTCTTTCACGCATCGGTTGTTTAAAATTGTGTTTAGTTTCCACATGTTTTTACATTTTTCAGCTTTTCTCCTGTTAATGATTTCTATTTTCAGATCATTATGGTTGGTGATTGGAAAAGATACATGATATGATTTCAGTCTTCTTAAATTTGTTAAGACTTCTTTTGTCTTATCATGATCTATCCATAAGAATGTTCTGTGTGCACTTGAGCAGATTGTATTCAGCTGCTGTTGAATGAAATGCTCTGTAGATATCTTTTGGGACCATTTGGTCTAAGGTATGGTTCAAGTCCATCTTTTCCTTGTTGATTTTTCTATTTGGATGATCTATCTATTGTTGGAAGCAGATATTGAAGTCTCCTAAGATTATTGTAGTGTGTATTTCTCTTTTCATATCTGTTAGTATTTGCTTAATATATTTAGGTGCTTGACTGTTGGGTGCATATTTATTTACAAATGTTTTATCCTCTTGATTAATTCATCCCTTTATCATTATGTAATGACCTTCCTTGTCTCTCGTTACTGCTTTTGGCTTAAAGTGTATTTTGTCTTATATATGTATAGCTATTCCTCTTTCTTTTGGTTTCCACTTGCATGGGATATCTTTTTTCATCTGTTCACTTTGACTCTATATATGTTTTTAAATCTGCAATAGATGTCTTTTAGGCAGCATATAGTTAGATCTTGTTTTTGTTTTTGTTTTTGTTTTTAAATCCAAAAGTTTACTTTGTGCCTTTCAATTGGTGAATTCAATCCATTTACATTTAGAATAATTAATGATATGTAAGGGCCTATGACAACATCTTATTAATTATTTCTGTTTCTTTCTCTCTCTCTCTCTCTCTCTCTCTCTCTCTCTCTCTCTCTCTCTCTCTCTCTCTCTCTCTCTGTTTCTGCCTACTTTCTTAAATTGGTTATTCTCCCTGGTGTTATGCTCTGTTCCTGCCCGCTGTGCCTTTTTAAAAAATCTTTTGTGGATGTACTGTTTCTGCTTTGTAGTTATCTTGTAATTTACACATAACATATCAACAAAACAGACCATTTAGACTGATAGTAACTTATCTTAGAAAAACTCTAAAGTTTCCACCCTTTTATGTTATTGATGTTGCAATTTACCTTTTTTATGTTTTGTATTAACAAATCATAGTTGCTGTAGTTATTTGTACTACTCTTTTTCTTTAGCTTTTATGCTATAGTTAAGTGGTTAATACACCATCCTATGCAGTTTTTTATGTCTGTATGTTTTTTTTACTTTTACTAGTGTGTTGCATACTTCATATATTTTTACAGTACTGATTTGTACCTTTTCATATAAGCCTAAAGAAATCCTTTTAGGATTTCTTGCAGGGAAGGACAGTTAGGATGAATTTCTTCAGATTTTGTCTGGGAAAGCCTTTATTTCTCCTTCATAGCTGAAGAATAACTTTGCAAGATAAAGCATTCTTGACTGACAATTTATATCTTTCACTACTTTGAATATGTCATGCCACTCTCTCCTGCCTGCAGAGTTTCTGCTGAGAAATCTACTGATAGACTGTTGGGGCTTCCTTTGTAGGTTACATCTTTTTTTTTTTTTCTGGCCACTTTTAAGATTTTTTTTGGCCATTTTTTTTAACAGTTTCATTATAATGTGTCTAAGAGAAGGTCTTTTTGCATTGAAATAATAGGGTGTTGTATTAGCTTTGTGGAGTTGTATGTTCAAGTCTTTCCCCAGGTTGGAAAGTTTTCAGCTATTATTTCTTTAACTAAACTCTCCGCCGCCTCCTCCTTTTCTTATTCTTTGGAATTTTGGTTATTCTATTTGCCTTTCTGATGAAATCCAATAGTTCTTGTATCAAGGCTATTTCTCTATTTTCTTCCAATTGCATTATTTCTATATTCCTATCCTCAAAGTCATTTATTGTTTTTTCCATCTTTTCTGCCGTTTCACACATTGTCTATTGCATATTTCTTCTCATTCATTGAGTTCTTGAGCTCCAGAATTTTTGTTCAGTTCTTTTTATGATTTCAAACTCTTTGGTAAAAACTTATGTTCATTTTATTCCCTATTTCATTGAATTGTGAGTTCTTTTGTAGTTTATTGAATTTCTTCATAACAGCTATTTTGAGTTCTTTATCAATTAGATCACAATGTGCTTAGCCTTTGAACTTGGTTGCTAGGGAATTTTCTTTTTATGATACCATATTTTCTTGATTGTTCACGTTGCTTGTAGTTACGTGTTTCTACTTTTGCATCTGAAGTACCAGATACTTCCTTAAATTAGCTTTTATATCCCCTTTGGCTATCAATTCACCAGACTGGCCATAATAAACCTCTTTTTTGTTTGCCAGAAGGTAGTGCTGTAGCTCAAGTTTTTAGTTTCCCCTTGTGCACTGACCATTGTCTTTTTAAGCATGTTCCCTGTTTATAAGACCTCATTCTTGCCCTTGTGTTTGGTATGTGCATGAGGAACCAGCAGCAGAATAGGGAGATGTGTGAATCTAGCACATGATGTTTGAGGATGCCCAAAGACCTGATAGGAAAGTCCCCAGAAGGGGTACTCCCAGCAGCTTGTATGTGGACTTTTTGCTGAGAACAATGACTTCAAGGTCATTTGAAATTCTTCTCTGCCTCTCCCTACTGAATCACAGAGCTCCCACCTTAGTACTATAAGTGCTGGTGGGTTTCTCCAGCTGTGTCCCACCCAGCTTGGGTAGCTAGCCATCTCTCATAATCTTTTTTTCCCAGTGGGAGAAGTCACTTCTGCCAGATATATCCACCCAAATCAGTGCCTCCTTGGAAATGGGTAGCCCCAGAATAGTTTCTCTTTTCACCTCCATGGCAAACAAAATATATTATTATTTTTTCAATGATGTGTTGGAGTAACCCTTCAGAAGGGCTAGATTTCTGCAGCTCTCTAAGGGGTGAGTACTTGCCCCATTCAGCACTTACCCAATTCTTGCCCCACTGTGATAAGAAGTGTCCAGGCAGTCTGGCTAATTCTGTTGGTTTTGCAGCCTGTATGGAGACTTGTCTTATCTCCAATCTGCTACACTAGTTTACAAGGTTTCTTCTGAGTCCCTTGGAATAAAGTATGAAGTCTACAAAAACCCTATGCAGCTGTTTTTGTTCATGTATGAATGTATAATTCATTGATTAAAAAGGAGGGAAAAAGGAAGAACATCTTATGTGCCACCATGTTGCTAACATTATTCCAAAGCAGACTTTTAAATAAGGATGAACAGTTACCAAGGAATAGAAAATAAAATTGATAATTTCAGCACAAAACTAAAATCAATTAAAAGAAACAAAAGGAAATTCTAAAATTGAACATGTCATCATGGATATTAAGGACTAAATGTATGAAATTAATAGCAGATTAGACAAAATTAAAATAGAATTATTAAACTAGAAAACAGAACAGGAAAAATGTATCAGTATGGATAAGGACAATTAAAGGGATAATATATAATAATAAGATTTAAAAAAAAAAAGAAAAACATAAGAATCTTAGGAGATGAGTTAAAAACTTCTAACATAATTGGAATTCCAAGAAAGCCAAGATACTCTGGAAGAAGAGCAAGTTAGGAAGATTTACTTTGTCAAGAAACAAAATTTATTATAAAGAAATGTGTGGTATTGGCAGAAAGAGTCTCATATATCACTGGAAAAGAATGGAATTCAGAAACACTTTTATATATAGACATTTGAATGGTGACCAAAATGGCATAGTAGATTAATAGGGAAAGAACAGACTTTTTAAAAATGAAATTGAGTTATCTGAATATATATATATTTAAATATATTATGAATGTAAACTGTCTCAACCATATGTAAAAATCAATTCTGGATGGATGGTGGAGCTTAATGTAAAAGACTGAATCACAAGACTTACATGTGATAAAAGGAAAATGTAACCATAATATCTGGTTAGAAAATTCTTAAATAGTACACTCCCCCAAAATAGAATCAAGAATAAAAAAACCTGAAAACTAGGACTGCATTAACATAAGGACTTTTGCTCATCAGTAGACACTATATATATATATGTGTGTGTGTGTGTGTGTATGTATACATAAATATCTCC
The DNA here is from genome assembly GCA_028627145.1 of Eidolon dupreanum. Lineage (NCBI taxonomy): Eukaryota > Metazoa > Chordata > Mammalia > Chiroptera > Pteropodidae > Eidolon > Eidolon dupreanum. Next base: position 23,393,077 of record CM053507.1, read on the forward strand.
ATCAAAAGGATATTATTTATATTACCTAAAGAACCTCCATAAATAAATATGAAAGAAAACAGTTACCCAAAATAAAAATGAAAGAATTTGAAAAGACATTTCACACAAAAGATATCAAATGAGCAATAGTCACATTTAAGAATAATCAAAATTTTAGCATGGAATTTTGAAAATTAAAATTACAGTATTATGTTACTGTCCTTTAATTGGGCTGCAATGAAAAAAACATACTACCAAGTGCTGGAGAAACTTTGAAGCATTGAAACACTCACACACTGCCAGTGTAAGTACAACCACTTTGGAATACAATTAAACATATATATTTGTTATCATACAACATTTGCACTCCTAGGCAATACCAAAAATAAACGGGTGCACATTTATACCAAAATACACATACAAGAATATTTATAGCAGCATTATAACAGCTCTAAATCAAAATGAAAACATTAAACTTTCATCCATAAGATGAAATATCTTAGAGTAATATACATGCATGAACAGACAACAACATGAATTTCAAATTTTTGCATTAAAAAATGATGCAAAATAATATAAAGTCTTTGATTCCATTTATATAAAGTTTTAAAACAGGCAAAACTAATTCATGGCTTTAAAAGTCAGTAAAGTCAACACCATTGGAGTAGAAAAATAGGATGGTAATTGGAAAGGAACCACCATTAAGGAATGGGTTTCTGGGTGCTGTAAGGGTCTGTTTCTTATTGTAGCTAATGGTTGCATGGTATCTTAAGAAATAAAAGCCTCAAATATATCAATGTTCAGAGTGGCTCCAGTCATCAGTGAAGATAGTTTACAAGAAGAATCTGAAATACATGAACATGCATACCCAAATGATCATATTTGTATCTGAAGTAATCCCAAGGACTGGAAACTTATGGCTGGTGCATTGTTCTGTGTCTTTTACTTAAAAAAAAAAAGTTGAAATGTGAACTTAGAAAAAAATAAGAATGTATTTAATATATTTGAGTCTTTTTCAAATAATGATAATTAAAAATGATATATTTGACTAAACATTAAATGTTCATAAAGTGAAAAAGACAACATTAAAGTCAAAATAAGTAAAAATATGCAAAATATATGACAACACCCATGACAACTGATAGCTTTTCTTAACATTGTATATAAATAAATACACTACTTTGATAAAGGTTGTAGAACCTTTTTACAAATATTCATATTTTTATAAAATGTCAGATATTCATAATTAGAGATTTGTCAAAGTGGTTAATTTCATCTCATTTTTCAGATGAGGAAATAAGATTCAAAGATGTTTAAGGACTTTTCAGAATTATAGACAGTAAGTAACAAAGTTTCAAATCCTTGGGTTTAAAAATCTCTGTCTTGAAATTATATAGTGTCTTTCACACCAGACTTGCCTGAATTTTAATGTAAGTTCAATGATTTAGGAATCACGTAAAAACTCAGATTCTGGTTTACCAGGGCTGGAGAGGGTGCTGAGATTCTGCATTTCTTATGAGCTCTCATCCGCTGCTACTGTTGCCCCATGAACTATACTTGGAGTAGCAAGATCCTAAAGCACGCCCGCTCTGTGTTAGCCTGGGTGTTCCATGGCCTGGGCTAGGACATTTGAAAGTACAAAGATAAACAATGCACTGTTTGTACTTATTATAGAGCTTAAAGCAAAGCAGGAAATGTTCTGGAAGTAATAAATATCTGTTATGTGATTAATGCTAAATACATCAGTCTGAAAAAACAACACATTTTTTTTATAACGTTAAGACCTTAGCAGCTTTGCCTGGGTACTTTCCTAGAGTAGCATTATAACAAGCTCATCCTATACAAATAGAAAAAAAAAAAAAATATATATATACACACACACACACACACACACACACACACACACATACACACATATATATATATTTGGGTGTGTGTTATATATATATATATATATATATATATATTTAAGACTCTCATGAACTATCCTCACTGAAGTCTGGTGGTGTTCTGAGCATTGATATATTTAAGGCTTTTCATTCTTAATAAACAATCCAATCCACCATATCATAAGATGTGACTGATTTGCATAAGTTTATGTGTTGAGGACTCAAAGTCATTTTCAAATGTTTGAACAAGCTCATATTAAGTAAACATTAAAAATTTAATCTGCTAGTAATAGATTTTTCCAAATAAACACATTTCAGCTGTAAGCACAGGATATAATTGATAATCCTGCCATTTCTTTCATCTGAATTTTAGTCTAATTTTCTGAAGTTCATTACTGAAAAGGTGATGGTTTGTTGCTTTGCACTATCGAGAGTTTTCTTAGTTAGATATCTCACATCTTGTGTGTATAATATTTGATTATAAAGTAATCTAAACAGCCTAATATTTTAATTAGTAAAAAGCTTTAGTCACTCATAGAATCATGTGAACTATTTTAATTTTATAAGGTTTATTAGTAACTAGTAGATAAAGCTGATTTTTCTATCTCTATGTTTATTAATAACTAGTAAATATAGATATAGCTAATTTTTCTACCTCTAGAAATAAGTTATCTAGAAGCAAAAGTAAAAATATGAGCTCAGTGACAAAACTAAATATTTTCAGCAAGGGATAAAAGATGAGAAGTGTTGCTATGAAGATATTTAGAAAGATATTTAGGTAGAATGAGTAAATGAATGAATGTCATAGTTAATCAGCTGTATTTACTGAGTGTCTCTGATGTGCCAGACAAAGAATGTGATGGTTAAGATGTTATGGGCATGACAGACAGGATCCCTGTTCTCATGGAGTTTACAATTTGTCCAGGTAGACAATAATCAAACGGTAAAAGTAGAAACAAATAATATCAAGATATTAGAGGAGTTTATATTATTGGGATTAAGGAGTTGGGAAGACAGTTATTTTATCTTGGGCTCAGAAGAGTAAGTTTTTAGTTGAGAACTAAAGAAAACAGGTGATAGTTAAGTGCAAGGATAGGATGTTTTAGGCAGTGAAAACTACATAATGGTAGATCTTAAAGTGAACTGTTCAGGAAAATGGAGGAAATTCAGCATAAAGGTGGAGAGGGAGAGAGAAGTGCCAGAAGCAGAAGCAATAGGCAGGGATCTATCATACATCCTCCAAGCAAGAGGAAAGCTTGGCAGGTTTCTGAGCCAGGAGGCGGCATAACCAGACCTCTGCAGGAGGAATAGACTCAGAAGCAAGGTCACAAGTTGAATTTTGAGTACTTAGGTTTTGAATAATATCTGAACCTATAACTACAAACATGAGCAAAACGATTCTGAGAAAAAAGGGGAATTCAGCATTCTTTCACCTCAAAAGCTTATGCCGAAGTATACAGGCATGATGTTCTGAGACTGGTCATTAGGAAACACTGAACTCATATCGAACTAAGGGCCCAAATATGACTGACATAAAATTATACTTCAAGTTCATGGCAGAACCGAGCATTGGTTGGTTCCATTTCATGTATTTCAATTTAATCATCAGACGAATGGTATAATAATATTTTACTAACTTTTCCTTTAGAGTTTGTAGTTTTTTTAAGAACAGCAAAAACAGAATTTGAACCATGCTTTTCAGAGTAAGGGCAATAAACCTAAAAGTCTTTATATTCATGTTAAATATTTTTAATGCTCCTCCATATTAAAACCCTACTAATAAATTTTGCAGTTAGCTAAATCATTATGTTGTAACATTTGTTTGCCAATTTAAAAGAAAGCATCACTAAATATTTCCAATTACTCATATTCCAACTTATCAAAGGGAGTATTAAATCTCTTATTTTAAAAAAATGGCCAGAAAGGAAATGAGCTCCATGCTAGTAACTTGTTTGAAGAAATGGAGGAGAAAGGAAGTTATATGTACGTTACCAACATTCCTTTTTTCCGTACATTCCTCCAGTGTTCCATTCCCAAACACAAGTACCACACTAAATTTCTTTTGAATAATTTCTAAATGTTTTACTTTCCTCATAAAGTAGTTTCATCAGAAGATGGCAGTAAAATCTCATAATCCATATTGTTTACAAGTCTTTTCCAACAGTGTAATCAAATTGTTTGGAATATTTATAAAAATCTATTTTATTCTTACTTAAACTGCTAATCTTGAAATGCTGTTGGATATGAATAATGCAGCAACACACTGATTTTTGAGGGCAGTGAGATGAGAGACACTTTATAATTTGAACAACTCCTCAGCAAAAATAAACAATTTTTTTGCTCATTTAAATTAGTAGAAATGGATGTACAACATTTTTAAGTTGTTTTTATTTTCTTAGAGAAGTACTTTTAAAAATTTTAAAGACAAGTTCATTTGAAAATATGTAAACATATTTGTACATGAAATTAGGTTCAATAACTGTTCAACTTATTTTCTCTGAAGAAGGGAAAAAACATACATTTTACTTTCTAAATGAAAAAAATGGAAAAAATGATGTTATGTGGTGAATGCAAATATATGTTGATTTTTAAATTATCTAGTTGTTATTTTAAATTGATGTATTTATCTCTTTTCTAATGATATTTAATATGCTGTAAGTGATCTACATTTGAGCATAAATAAAATTTGTTTTTTTTTTTATGTTATTGCAATAGTGAAAGTATATAATGAAGAAAAAGACCCACATAATGAAAATTCCTGTTTCTCAAATTATGAGGTTTGAACTACTCCTAATCTGAGGAGCCAAATTATAGTTTAAGGTGGGTATATCAGTTACCTCCATGTACCTATACATATCTGTTGTGTATTAGTTATTTATATTATACACACACACTACATATATAGTCTATCAGTTACTCACATATCTCTCGGTCCTCCTCTCCCCTTTCTTTATCAGGTGATATGGGGCCTGGGAGTCTGCAAACTGCATCTCCAGTCTCCTTTTTTAGCAGAATTCCTCTTAGAATCTGATCACTGAGGCACTGGCGAATGACTGGAATATGAGAAAGGGACTGGTTTACTGTTCCTGGATTCCAGCTTCTTTCTGCATTGCCAGTACCAACCAGCTAGCTGCACCTTCTGTAGTCATCTTGGTGGTTCAGGAAGCAGCCATGAAGTGCCTAGCCACCCAGGGGTCTTTCCACCAGCCTCAGGATGGCTTCCCCTTAGGTCCAAACACTAGCTATATATGTGTCATACAAAAGAGTAAGAGCCTTGTATCTTCTCTTACCTCTCCAGCTCTGGTAATTTTAGCTGTCTTCTGCTATTACTAACCCTGAGAGTCTTCTACTTATTTAGTTCTCTCAGCTTCTAATTTCCTGGTAATCAATCTCTATTATATTCCTTCTGTTTGGAAATACCTATCATGTTTTCTGTTTCCCTGAATGGATCCCTATTACCTGATAGGAGAATATCATTAAAACCTAGCAAGATAATAGCAAGAAGAAAGGATTGTCCCTAGTTTGTATTGCCTAGTTTCATTGCTGTTTGGTTCAGTTTTATTTTCTTTGAAACTATCTAATTTATTCTTGTACTGCAAGAAAAATTCCATTTAGAGTAATACTACAAAGAATATGTCCTATAATAGTCTCTTTTACTTGGATGAAAAACTCACAATATATACTCTAAATAATAATCCTATCTGATAAATGCTCTCTCTAATGTTTAAAATCATTTCATACAAAATAGTTGTTTCTATGTTTTGTGTATATCTTAATGTATGTGTATGCATTGTCATGGGTTGGCATGTCTTGAGACTTAAACAAATTTTGCTCAATTATTTTCTACAGGATAAAATCAAAGTTTGTGTAGTTTAGAGTTCAAGCATTATAAGTTATCTCTGCTCTATGGAAAAAAAAAGGGGGCTCCTGCCTTAGAATCCAATTAGTCAAGGAAGAACTACAGGAAAAAAACTGCCTGTAGTACAAATAAGAAGGTAATGCATGAAGTCTAAGATTTCATAGAGTGTTCCAATAGTTCAAATATCAACAGACGGGACTTTACAAGGTGCATTATTTGGAAATCATGAGGCAAACAATTGCATTATGGAGGTAAGCCAGACAGTAAATATAGAACCAAACCCAAGAAAAATAAGAATAGGACCCTAATTAATTTAAGAGGAACTGATAAGAGCAAGGCGAAGTGTTAGGAATGGGGAGAGCGAGACAGTTTGCCAGAGAGTTTACAAAGCTGTTGATCATATAACTGGGGTTGAGGTTACTTAAGGCATGTGGTCCTCAGAACATGTAGAAACCTGCTTCTCAGAAAGGTGTACAAATTTAGGTATAATAGGATGCTGAGCCACAGAATGTGAGCTTCATGCTGATTATATGTTTAGATTCATCCTAAGAACTGGAGGGTAGGACTTGCAGGAAAGAAGTATTTGCTCTCGCTTTCAGAAGTTAGAATGTAGGTTGGAGAAAAGAGGATTTATATTTTAACAAGTAAAACTAAACTACTACAACAAAAAAATCCTGGAACATTGTAGTATAAAAATCCAAGGATGAACATCATTATTCTTTTATCCAACTTTGAATTTTTAATATTATGCATTCTTTTATGATTTATTCCTACCTGATTTTGGTTACATAAATCATAACTCAATGTAACACATTAGCAGGATTAGTATTAAGATTATTTTCCTTTTTTTTCACTTGTGTTTAAACGTCAAGGCTTTTACCTGGTCCTCTTTTATTTAAATTATATTTATTTAATCCTAATAATTGACAAAATTCAATATTCCCAGAGAACTTCAAAATATTCTTCATAATGATCAATCTATGAAATGAATATAATTTTAGTAAGCAATATTCATTTTTTTCTTCCAGTTATATTTCAGGTATTTTGTTTTTTGTTGGTTTTTTTTGGTCTGTTTTTTATAAGTGGCATCTAAAAGGATAATTTAAGACAATACATATTGGAGAAATTTAAAGAATTTTACAAAATGATCAATAAGGTAGAATTTTATGTTCATACTTGTATGCCTTTTTTCCACACCATGGAAAATTAATTTCACCATAACAAATTGGATATATTTTATTAATTTTATCCATGTTAAACTTAAATTTGCCTTTAAACTAATTAGATTGTTTTTATATTAAAAAGAAAAGTTCATTTAAATTACAAAGAAGGAAAATAACATTTAAAAAGATAAGAGTGCCTTGCATTTCTGAATTAAAAAATACATTTAATTTAAAATAATATGCGTTAATTCAGATGTGATCACAGTGGTATTTCAATTCCCATACTTTGAGGGTAGTGGACAAAAAATTATAAGTAGGTCTTCACCTGACACATGCAATAGCTTTATATAGAACAACCAATTAGTAAGTGGCAAGAGAATGAAATTTTGAAAACACTTCTGTTTTTAAATAGACTTTTAAAAATTGCTAATGTTCTATTGGCCAATAAACCTTGTTTTTAAAATTGCATCTGTTACAGGGAAAACAAAAAACATGAGTTAAAATAAGACATTTTTATATGAAATAGCCCTTCTTTCCTTGCAGCTTTACTGGCTCTGTGATTCTATACATAGTTCTGAAAATATCTTTAGTCCTAGCAATTGGGTCCCTGAGCATCGATTTACTTCTCATGAGTAATATCCCATTAGTTCATAGCTTGTATCTCTGCGTACACATAGGGACCTGATGATAAGCAGGAATGCGGCATCACCTCTCAGAGGAATACTGGGCAGAGGAGGGCTGACTGCCGAGGTGGAAAAGGCACAGATGTTGAAGTTGCCCAGGTATAGATTTGAAACCTCTGACTTTCTTCTCCTTTCTGGGCCTGGGGACAGATTAGTTAAATGGAACTTCTCTACCCTGTCCTCTTGCATTACTATGACATTTTCATGAAACTTAAGATTTTCCCTTTTTTCCTTAGTATTTTGTTTTGTTGGAATAAATCCCTTTTAAAAAAGTTTTCTTTCAGGTACTGCATGTGTGAATGCAAGCTTGTTTAAAAACTTTCTTGATTGAGTTTAGCTGTGTTCAGAAGTACAGGATAAAATCAATTATTTTTCCATACGTTAAAGGCATTGTTCAATTTTCTTCTAGTACTCAACATTAGATTAATTTCTTTTGTATCCTTTCAAGGGTGAAGTATGTTTGTCCCTTATCGCATACTGGGATCATAATCACATACCTCTTTGTGTTAATTCTTTCAGCAAGCATGCTCATGCATCAAGTATATAGCTCTGTATCACTTTAATGTCATTGATAAGAATTTAAACATTCCACCCTCTCTTCTAAATTATTTCTTTTTCTTTCAGTTTCAATAATTTTGTTTATTGTGTTTCTGTGTTTTTGTGTTGCATATGTGTTTCAAATATATAGTTATTTGTGCTGTTATTTTTAACCAGGTAGGTAGCTAGTGAGTATTTTGTTATATAATTCGTTCTGTTTCTAAAATAGACCTTCCTCCTGAATGGAAAGTCTGTTACGCAGACTTGGAATGAAGTGCTGCCCTTGGGATGAAGCGCTTTCCCCCATACTTCCTGTCATTGCTGTCCTCCTTTATCTCCTCCACATCACTTATCCATATATATAATATGCAAGCTATTTGTAGTTTTATTGTTTTTTTTCCTTGCATTCTCCTCCACCATGTATGATGCCTGTTATTTTTGCCTGTTTAATTCACTTCTATATCCCCATTATCTAGAAGACTACCTGAACAAATACTTGTAGTAAGAATGAATAGATAAATGGCCAGTAATCAGGCACCCTCATCCCGTGTAAGAATGTGGAGAACTGAGGAGTATCTGCACCCACAAGATGTCCCTGATCTCTTCAGGCATTTTTTGCAACTTCAAGGCCAAACAGAGAAATGGATTTTGCTTATACTTAAACTCCATGCATGGGTGGATAGGACTCTGTCAAGAGACATTCCCTAGAAAGAAATTGCTGCATGCTCCTGTTCCATGTTCTTAACCTACCTCTGTCTCACTTGTTCCTAATTTGCAGCCACTTCAGGTCTCTGCAGAAAGATCGATTCCTGTCTCTGTTTCATCTCTTCTGAGACTGTGGCTTCTCTTGTTCTTATTACTGGAAACTCACCATTATCTCTATTTTGATGTCCACTTTTCTCCCATTCTCCTGTCTGTTGTCATTATGTTTTCAGTAGTAGAGAAGACCAATCCATATGCTCTTGTATGCAGTTTGTCCAGTGCCTGTTTGTTCATTGCTTGATGAGATTTTAGCTTTTCAAAGGTAGCCTAAGGTAGAAAATTTCATACACAAGCACAAAGTATGATTTCTTTAGTAAGCTAATGTGACATGAGTGATGAAGGGCCCTAATTAAAATCATTGAATTACAAATGTTTCTGTCAATGTGTTCTTTTTCATATATTAGCTGGCTACAGGATTTTATTAAAGATACATGCATAACAGTTCTCTATAGTAACAGACTTGCAGATCTAAGAAGTTTTATATTAAGGCAGAATGACATAAGCAGTCTGGTGATAGCTAAGGAAAGACACTTTCACAAATGCTGGCCTGTATTTAAAGATATTTGAGTTATTTTTAAAATCATACTCAATTACATAGTTTCCATTACCAAGTTGTCAGGTGAAAAAAAGGTATAACAAAATAAAAAAAATTATTGTCTAAAAGAACTCTACATTTTGTTTTCATATTTCTAATTTAACAAGAGGATAAGATGTAGTCTTAATTTCCTTCAGACACCACTCAAAGCAGGGCATAAGGAAATTCATTACTCAAATCATAAAACATTCATTTATGATGACCTATCTTTTTAAAAATAGTCTTCTACAAGAATTCTGTTCCTCTCAACAACACTGATTTCTTTATCTTGCCATGCCAAAAAATAAGTTGAAAGGTGATAGTATCTTCTATTGACAGGTGTCTTGCTGTCTCATGTAATATTTAAAAGAAATAATATTTCTTTTAGGGGTTCAATCTATCACTTAAGAGGAGGCAAGAATGATCTAGAGGGTGGTTTCAAGTAAATCTCTGAACTTCTTGATCATTATGTGAAAATATTTGAATCACTTCTAATAATAAAAGACATTTATTATGCTTACAAATGCTAATGCTAATAATTTCATTACATTAATAAAATGTTATTGTTTATTATACACATTGCATAAATGAGGAAACTAACATTTAGAGAGGTTATATAATTTTTCAAATGATACACATAAGTTAAATATAAAGAATGCGAATGCTGCTGGGTTTGAATATAAATTGCTCTGCATCACTGTATCTTCAGTTTCCTGATATGACAAATTTTCACTGTCTCAGTGTATGAGAAATTATGTTATCTCTCAATATGTGAGAGAACCAGTGAGAGAGAACAGTATACAAGGAAGAAATTAATCTTTCAATTATATCTCCTGATAGAGACCTTAGAAGTAATCTTACAGAATTTCTCAACAATTCCCTTTAGTAAGTTTAAGTACTGTTACAAGCTATGATGTTTCCTATATCTTTTTGGCAAGGGGGTTCTCCCTGTTAATCTACTTTGCTGATTATTCTTTCAAAGTTCTAGCAAAGATTCCTTTAATTAAAATTGAGGACTAGGTCATTCAAATTCAAAATTTTTCATAAGTATCACATACTCTGTATGCTAATAAGTTAACAATATTTTTTTGCTTTTTCAGTATTTTTTTTCAATATTAAAGAGTATTTGTGACTTTTTGGCTAGGGTCCTAAATTTTAGTGCTAGAAAGTTTCTTGCTAACTATAATTTTATTTTTATGAAAAATGAAAATAACAGCATATGAACTTTCCTTTTTTTCAGTCACCATAGTGTCAGCCATCTGAGAATACCATTACAGTGATCTCTGAGCTTTTTCCTCCACCTCTTGAATCTTTAGTTGGTTTTCTTAATCATTAGTGTATAAACCATGGTATATTCCTCCAATATAGTATATTGTAGTGGAAGGAACATTAGGCTAAGAAGGACAAGTATGGGCTTTAAAGTCAAACTCTGACATAGATTAATGGGGTATATAAAATGGTAATTTAAAAAATCCATGTCACAGGATTATAAAAGATAATGTTCATTCAGCCTAGGAGACAAAATAAATGATAGTCTTTTTAATTTCTTAATTAGGTGGGCTTAATTAGCAAATAAACATAGAATGCTTTTGTAATGTCTATCAAGCAAACAACAAAGGGCAAAGGATGCTTTTTAAAATCTTGAACTGTGCTACAATATGTGAATATTTCATTTAATGGAAATATTCACATCAAAGCCTTTGGAATTATGACAATTACTGAAAGTCAGATTCGCTGTAACTTTGAAATAATCTTAGAAAATAGTAAAATTAATTGTAATTAACACCATGAAAACATTAGACTTGAAGTTATTTTCTAAGCTTATATTTTTGACTCTACTTTTTCAACCTCCCATTCACATCTCACTCCCTTCTAATCTGACTTCTTCCCATAATCCACCAATGAAATTTAATTCCAAGTTACTGCTAACCTCATAGCTGCTAAATATTTTCAGTTACTGTTATTTCATCTCTCAGTTTTGGGCAAGGCCTTGCTACAGGCTGATTGTGACCCCTCAGGATTCAAATGTTTAAGACCTAACCTCAGTGTGATAGTATTTGCATATGGGACATTTGGGAGGTAATTAGATTTAGACGAAGTCATTGAAGTAGAGCTCACGTGGTGGGATTAGTGTCCTTATAAAAAGAGACACTAGAAAATGTGTCTTTTCCCACCCCCAATGGCCACCCACCATGTGAGAACACAGCAAGAAGGTGGCTGTCTGCAGTCCAAGATGAGAGGCCTCACCAAACCCAACCATTCCTGCACCCTGATCTCAGACTTCCAGCCTCAAAAATTGGGATAGATATCTGTTGAAGCCTCTCGGTCTATGGCTTTTTGTTTTGGACTTGATTGCTGCTGCATGTTATTGAAATAGTGCAAGGCTCTGACTACTCTACTCTGGACTTTGGTCAGTGTTGTGTTTGTAGCAAGTATCCTTGAAGATGAGATAATTTTCCTTCTGAGACAAAGAGCAGGCTTGCTTATCATTTGCTATATATGGCAGGTTCCCCAAACTTCATGTCTCTCAGCCGCAATGCAAAACCACTGCATACATAGTATCCTTCTGGGCCTATGGCATCCCCACAGTGGAACTTGGGATCAAAAGGAACTGTTACATATTCTGATGCCAAGAACATAATTATCTTACCTAGCAGCATACTAGTACTATCTCTCAAGCTCTTTATCATGGACTTAACTCCCATATCATTGGAGGTTATCTCCATATCGATACATTTTCCACTCTGAAGCTTTATGTTCCACTCCCCTCTATTGGCCACACCAAGGATCTAGTCTCACCTTTACTCTCCTGGTCACCGTGGGAATGTGTTCAATAGGCCCAGCAGCTACTTCATTGCCTAAAATCTTCCTTCAGCAGAGCCAGTTACTTCCCCACGGAATCTGCAGAACTACTACTGGAATTGATAAGTGAATTTAGCAAGGTCACAGGATACAAGGTTAACATACAAAAATTCAATTGTAATCTATACAGAGAATTGATAAACGTTTTCCGCAAAGGACGAGCCAGTAGCTATTTTAGGTTTACAAGGCTGTACATCTCTGTTCTGTACTCAGCTCTGCAGCTGTAGCATGAAAGTGGCCATAGACAATCTGTAAATGAATAAGAGCTGCTGTGCTCTGTAACATTTATTTACAAAAACTGGCTGTGGGACAAATTTGTCCCATGGGTTGTAGCTCGACGACCCTCATTATATACCATGAATATTGATTAGAAGATTTGGAAAAAAAATGAAAATGAAAAAAAAAGATTTGGTATTGTAGCTAATTTATTTAGATCTCATTTAGTTTCTTTCATTTATGTTCTGTAGTTTTCGGCATAGAGATATTGCCCATCTTTTGCTAAATTTATTCCTCAAAATTTGATAGTTTCTGATACTATTATAAATGGAATTATTTTTCTAAATTTGTTTTCTAAGTTTTTTCTGGCTACTAGTATATAGAAATATTACCTTATGTCTGCAAACTTGCTAAATTCTTTTATTCAAGTTTTTTTTAATCCTTAAGGATTTTCTGTATAAATAATCATGTAATCTGCAAATAGGAAGTTTTACTTTTTTAATCTGATGTTTATAACTTTTTTCCCCTTACCTTATTGTAACATCTAGAAGCTCTCTTATAATGTTGAGTAAAATGTTCAGAGTGTGTATTACTGCCGTTTTTTTTTTTTTTTTCAATGTTAGGGAAAGTTATCAAGATTTAATCATTAAGTTAATGCTCATTGTGGGATTTTAGTATATATCTTTTATCATATTGAAGTTCTTATCTATTTTTAGGTTGCTGCAAATATTGGCATGATTATTGCTCACTTTTGTCAAATAATTTTCTGTGTCTATAGAAATGTTTTCTCCCTTTATTCTGTTAACATGATAAAATGCAATGATTGATTTTTGAGTATTAAATTAACTTTTGGCACCTCTATTAAGAACACTGTATTGTGCACTTAAAAATTTAAGAGACTATATTTCATATTGTGTTCTTATCACAGTTGCATAGAGAGTTTGTATAGAAATATTATTTCTTCCTTGTGTGTTTGGTGGATTTGGCAATGAAACAATCAGGGGGAGATATCTGGGTTTTTAATGCAAAAATGTGTAATTAAAAATTCAATTTCTGTAATAAATATAAGACTATTCATAGTATCTATTTGTTCTTCAGTATACTTTGCCAGCTGTTATCTTTTAACAAGTCTGGTCATTTCACCTGTTACCAGATGTATTGTGATAAAGCTGTTAAAAATCTATTTGCTTTTTAAAGTCTGCAGGATGTGGTATTATAATTTTAACTCCTAATATTGATGATTTCTGCCATATGTCTTTTTCCTGATTCATTTAGATAAGGATTTATCAATATCTTAATCTCATCTTTATTATTTCATTTTCCTACTTATTAGTATGTCTTAAACTTGCTTATTTCCTCTTAGCTCCTTAAGGTAAAACCTTAAGTCACAGATTTTTAGACCTTACTTTATTTCTAACATATTTTTAAAGATAATGCTATACATTTTGCTCTGTGTAGTCCCATGAATAGTAAAATTATTAAAGGAAAATTTGCCTTCTATATTTACCCGTGTGTGTACACCTACATTATATAATTTATTGCATTCATTTTTGAGGCTCTAAGATTCTCTAGTAACTGAGTTTCTTGAATCTTAGAACTTTTAATTTTATTTAGGGGCAATTTTTTTGGCCTCAAAGAATTTTTGTCTCTTTTTTTCCTTCATCTTCTAATATTTAAATTTTCGACTTATAATACCTTTGAAATTGTTCCACATGTCCTCAATATTCTGTTCTTCACTTTATATCATGTTTTCTCCTGTTCCTCAAATTCGATTATTTTAATTGCTCCATCTATTTAGACTAACACTTTTTTCTTAATTCTTCAATTAAATTAAAATACATAATACATTTTTTATGTTACCAAATGTATTTTTATTTTTAAAAATTCAACTTAGTTACTATATTTCCAATTCTTTGCTGAATTTTTAAAAAATTTATTAAGAACATGTATTTGTTTACGTCAGTGACCAGAATTTTAATAGCCTGTTGGCCTCATGCATTCTTGGTTCAATGTTTTGTTAGAAACTTATTTGTATATAATTTTTCATTCTCTGACTTTTCCTTTCTCCTGTCACTCTCGATTTTTCTGGGCTTCTCTTCATGTTTCCTCTGCCCAGTAAAATAAAATATGTTCTAGTAATGCTTAAGCCAGCTTTGCCACCATTAACTACAAAAATGGACTTGCTTTGAAATTCATTTTCACTTCAAAATCTGACTACTTTTATTCAAATCCAGAGACCTCAGGTAGTTTTTATTTCTAAAATTTTTTTTCAGAATTTATAACTATTTTTGGAAGAACCAGTGTGTTAGAAACTCACTCTCTATACTAAAATCAGAAATTCACAGATTTATAATAACATAAGAATTTAAATCTTTCATTTTATCCCAAGAAGTATTCTCTGATCTGATGTGCAAAAATCAGATTGAACACAAGAATTTGAAATTTATATACTTTGAGTATAATGAACTAGTCTACTCTTATTGCAGTTCTATTGATAGAACATGAAATGGAGTCAGTGTTTGTTTGTATTATTACTTTTTAATTATAGTTAACATTCAATATTTTATGTTTGTTTCAGGTGCGCAACACTGTGATTAGACATTTATATAATTTACAAAGTGCCCCCCCCCCAATTAATCTAGTACCCACTTGGCAGTATACATAGATATTATGATATTATTGATTATATCCCCTTTGTTGTACTTCACATCCTGTGACAATTTTGTAACTACCGATTTGTATTTCTTAATCCCTTTACCTTGTTCACCCAGCCCCCCAACACCCCTCTCATCTGGCAACCATCAGTTTGTTCTCTATCTATGAATCTGTTTCTATTTATTTTGTTCTTTAGATTTCACATATAAGTGAAATGATATGGTATTTGTCTTTCTCTGTCTGATTTATTTCACTTAACATAATACCCTCTGGATCCATCCATGTTCTCACAAATGATAATATTTCATTCTTTTTTTTATGGCTGAGTAATATTCCATTGTATAAATGTACCACTTCTTTATCAATTCATCTGTTGATGAACACTCAGGTAGCTTCTACATCTTAGCTATTATAAATAATGCTGCAATGAGCATAAGGATGCAAATATCTTTTCAAATTAGTGTTTTGGATTTCTTTGGATAAATACCCAGAAGTGGAATTGCTAAGTCATAAGGTAGTTCTATTTTTAATTTTTTTTAAGGAACCTTCATACCATTTTCCACAGTGACCACACCAATTTAAAATCCTACCAAGAGCATAAGGGTTCCCTTTTTTCCACATCCTCACCAACACTTGTTTGTTGATTTTTTGATGCTAGCCATTCTGACCAGTGTGAGTTGATATCTCACTGTGGTTTTAATTTGCATTGCTCTGATGATTAGTAAGGTTGAACATCTTTTTTATGTCTACTGGCCATCTGTATGTCCTCTTTGGAGAGATGTCTCTTCAGGTCCTCTGCCCATTTCTTAATTGGATTGTTTGTTTTTATGGTGTTGAGTTGTATGAGTTCTTCATAAATTTTGTATATTAGCCCCTAATTAGATATATCTTTGACAAATATCTTCTTCCATCCTGTAGTTTGTCTTTTCAATTTGTTGATGGTTTCCTTTGCTGTGCAAAATCCTTTTAGTTTGATATAGTCTCATTTATTTTTTCTTTTGTTTCCCTTGCCCAAGGAGATATGTCTGAAAAAATATAACTAAGAGCAGTTTCAGAGTTTACTGCCTATGTTTTCTTCTAGGAATTTTATGGTTTATGGTCTTACCTTTAGGTCTTTAATCCACTTTGAGTTTATCCTTGCATATTGTGTAAGAAGGGATTGAATGATTTTTTTTAACTCTTCATTTTGAGATTAGCATATAGTTGTCAGAAATAATTTAAAGATATTGTGTGTTCTTTACCCAGTTTCCACCAATGATGATACTTTCAAAATTATAGTGTAATATCACAACCAGGAATTGTTGACATAATCTACCAATCTTCATTTTCTCAGTTTTATATGCACCTTTCTGTATGTATAGTTGGCCTTATGCAATTTCATCAGACATGTAAGTTCATATATCTACCATCATAGTCAAGATACAGAACAGTGCCATCACCACAAAGATCCTTTTTTTTTTTTTTTTTTTGCTATTTTATACCATCCCTACTTCTCCCATAACCCTGATAACCAATAATTTGTTATTTTTCTGTATCTTTAAAAGGCAGGAATGTAATCATTGAGCATTAGTATCATACTAAAGTGGTCAAATCAGATATGTGGTATTAGTTTGCCAAAAGATACTCACTTGCTGTAGACAGTATCTCCTTTGAACTGCATTTAGAAAGGAAAAATGGATTTAAAAGGGCAATTGTGTTATTTCTCTTTCTCAGTTATCCCGATCACCCATTTTCTGAATGCACAGCTGTAGGATCGATTAAAGACATGCATGAATATTATGTATCAGATGCTAGGTGACAGACTACAATGAAATTATATCATGTAAATGCTTCTGAGTTTTGCTCAACAGTCACCAGAAATAAAATATTTCTTTAATAACTGCAGTAATTACATTCTGTAATTTGTATCATTTGTCTAATAATGTACCACCTTGTATGCATAGCCAGAGTCAACTCTAGACTCCAATGTGAACAATATTTATTTTTAAAGTCATTGCAATAAAAATTAAGTCCTCTGAAAAAATAATCAAATTTTCTTTTTTAATTTAGTGTTTTCCAACTACACACACACACACACACACACACACACACACACACACACACACAAGCATGCATGTATATAATTTTAAAGGAGTATTTTTCATCACTTTTAATTCTTATTTTACCACTTGACAGGGCCTTGGTTGTCTTTGGATGTACTACTGAGCCCTAAACTGCTTTCTTTAGCAGTGAATACCTATAAGAAACCAGTATTCCCCAGAATCATTTCCATTATCTGGATCTCCAAAGGAAATGCTGTGTATCAGTGCCTTCAAGCTTGAGATTCACTGCAGCGTTCTTTCTCCTGGTAAATGAAGCACGTTTTTTTAGAACACTGCACATATCAGTAAATAGGAGTTTAGGGGAAAATAAAGTGTTGAATGTCTTACTATCTAGTCTAGAAAGACAAGGTGAAACCCAAGTTGTAAGCTTCAGCAGATAGAAACATACTCCGGACATTTTTTTTTTTTAAACATGGGGGAACTTTTATGAGTTGGGATGTCAAAAAAATATAATTAACTGAGATAGTCAGATGTTCTCAATTCAGTGAATAGCTCATTGGCCAAAGGCTATTTATTTTCTTCAAAAATAATTTTCCTGGCACAATTAATATCAGCTTTTAAAAAAAAATCATTGGAGAGACAACCAAAGAAGATAATTAAATATTAGAGTAGATATCAGTTTTTATTTTCTCTAAAACCCCTTATGGTATTAATGTATGCAAATGTACTTAAAGGTTTCATTTTGTCTTTAGAACATGGACTAGAAAAGTAAACAGTGCTTGTTACTTAAAACACTCCAGTGCTTCTGTGCTAAGTGTTACTAATAGCTTTGTTGTTCTAATATAATTCTCTAGGTGCTTCTCTTTCCCTTTGTAATCTGCCTTTCATTAATTGAAGCAGATAGTCTTATGATTTGAATTCAGAAGTATATGAGGTGTGAAAATATATTCATATGTATCTGCTAATGAGACTGATTTTGTAGCAAATGCACCAGGCCTTATGCATCTCAATATATGTTTATCTTCAGAATAGTCACTTTATGTGAACTGTAGAATTTTTACCCGTTCTGTTTTTCTCACTTGAATTATCTTTTTTGAGATCCTCCTTTGAATTAGCTTTGGTTCTTGGTTTGAATATTCTTTAAAATATTTATATATGGCAATACTTTAAAATATTTAAAGTAGATTTATGTTTTGCTAGTCAAAGGCTTTCAAAGTGAAAATCAGTTCTTAGGGTATGTGAACAACTGGGTATTTCTATTCTGCATTCACTGGTCATTAAATCCACTTTGTGAGCACAGGACTGAGAAGGTAAGCGACAACTAATTCAGCAGTTACCTCAACTTAAGTAGACCCTTGAGATCCCCAGTAAATGAAACTCACCCAGCTCTAAAGGTTGTGGTTTGCTGTTGTTTTTCCATGCATTGATTTCTACAGATAGGTGATGTGTGGCTTACTAGTGCTTTCACCACTGTGATAGCAGGGAAAAAACAGGTGCAGTGCTTAAGAGGGTCTTGGGCTCTTCTATTTATGACTACATTTTATTTACAGTTCTAAAATGTCCTTATGTGTTCACAGGCATTTTCATCCTCTGCACAATGCTGCTAAACTCCATTCTCTTTTCTTCCACTTCTTGGTTCCAAAAGTATGTCAAACTGTGCCTTCTTATTTCATGCCTAAATTTCCATGTGTTTTACTGACCAAAACTTTATTCTTGCTATCTAAATTATGGTCAAGTAATTAAATGAGTTTTAAATTCTTTTTACACAAATTCTAAAATTTATATAACCACACAATTAACAAAATTCTCTTTAAATATGCATTTTAAATATTTATTAAGTTAAATACTCTTCTTGGGACAATGCATCCCAATATAATGCAGGCTATAAGATTAATTCTATTAATAAAATAATGGGAATTATAGATACAGTGCTTATCATCCCTCAAGAATTAAAACAGATGACAATTTGCTATTGCTTCCATACAACTTGATAATTAAAAACCATTTCCTTCTCTTTCACCAAAGCTTAAGTAAATAAGAATGATGCTCATTAATATCTGTAACCTAGGTTAACTGAGGGCTACACTCAAACATATGTCAGATATATGCCAGCAAGTTCACCCCAACATCTGATGAGGACATACGTAGTTTCAAACTTGACTTTGTCAAAGAAAACACTATAGAGTCTACTAAGGTCCTTTGACTTTAACCTCTCAGTCCCCCTTTATCCACATTGCAGGAATACAAGTTAAGGTCTTGAAGTTTTTGCAACTCCCATTTCAAACTTGTTTTAATACATTTCCCTTTTGTATTAATCATTTTTTAAATTTTCTGTTCATTTATAAATATATAATGAATGGATCTTGAAATTAGAGGGAAAGAGACACTATATTATAGCATGTGATAGCAATCCACAGGATCAATTAATCACTACTTTCTCTTATTTTGGCAACATCTCATTAAAATTTAAGATCATTGACCAATATATTTTTGGAACACACTATTTATACTGTGGTTTAGTAAAAGGAAACATATGTCTCTATTCTAGTCCACAATCCCCGCCCCCAACTTTTTTTTGACTATAATGTCAATAGGATTTAGAGAAAAGAGACAGTACTCACAAATATAAATAAAGTATATTAAGTATTCAAATCCTACTTACCAAAGATATTTGATCTAGCTTAATGGTCTAAATAAAGAGTCAGCAAACTTTTTTTTTTTTTTTTTTTTTTTTTTTTTTTTTTTTTTTTAATAAATGGCACGATAGTAAAGTATTTGGCTTTGCAGGCCATATAATCTGTCAGACAGTAGAACAATGAATGGTCATTTCTGTACTTCAATATTTCTTATAAAAATAAATGGTCTAGATTTGGCCCATGGGCCATAGCTTGCTCACTCCTAGTCTAGATAAGTAAAATCAAGTATAAACGTTTCATCTATGTAAAATTAAAATAAGTGCATCTAATTAATTTGAGATGTTTATAGCTCCAATCATTACACTTTCCTCTTGTCCAATAAAACAATTGTTACAATATAATAGAGCACTTCTATACAGTGAGATTAATTTGATCAAGTTTTCCCCCTGAAAATTCTTTATTCTTACTGATCAAGAATGATGACAATACAGTCAGCCCTCCATATCTGTGGGTTCTGCATCCATAGATTCAACCAACTGCTGATTGAAAATATTTGGAAAATAATGTTACATAGTTGCTAACTACATGTAATATGTAGTTAGGCCTATGATGGTTGTGTCTGTTCTGAAAATGTATAGACTTTATTTTCATGTCATTATTCCCTAAATAATACACTATAACAACTATAAAGAATTTACATCATATTAGTATTATAAGTAATCTAGAGATGGTTCAAAGTATATGAGAAGCTGTGCATAAGTTGCATGTAAATAAAATCATTTTATGAAAGAGACTCGCGTATCTGTGGATTTTGGTATCTGTAGGGGTCCTGGAACTAATCCCCAGTGGATTGTGTGTTTGTATGTATGTTTATATGTATATTTGACTATAAGTTTTAAAAATATGGTCTATTGAAAGACATGTCATAATATTTAGAATTTATCATTTAGTGCCCAGGCTTTTCTTAAGTTTTATTGAAATGTCATTACCATTTGATGCTTTTGAACTTTTAATTACTATCATATTATAAGATCTCCACTCAAACCTCAAAGACAACATTTAGATAAAAGAACAAAAATGAACAGAGATATGCCTCATATAGTCTTTATCATAACCAAATTCCTGTACTTTACAAGTTCAGATATTGTAACAATTTTTAAAAAGCAAACAAGCAAAATTTTTACTTGTTCTTCTCAGCCATTAGTTTCTTTTTCATTCATTTATTTAATCATTTATTATGTCTTTTTGCCATCTACAGAAATGTAGAGAATTATAGCTATCATTTTACTTCAGAAGATAGTTGGCTAGAAATTGAGTGTTTGGAGGAGCCAAAGGAAAATGAGATATCTGTTCTTTATACTTTTGACAAAGGAAGGGTTTTGCCATAAGTATAATGTATCTACTTGATTTCCCTTTAGAAAAGATTTATCTGGGGCCTACTATTAGAAAGCCTGTTTCCTTCCTTCCACGTAAGATCACAAATTAAAGTGAGCATGAGAAAACACACAATATTTTGAACTATATATATTTTTTGCTATGTGCTTATAGAGAATACAATACATACATACATACTTATATATTTATATGTAAATTCTAAATATAGTTTTGTAGGTTAGAAAATAGATTTTTAAGATCAAAGCATTTTTAGGTGTTCCATTATAGAACCCAGATAAGAGGACTTAATAAGAGGACTGTATTGACATCACTAGTAAAATACTGATGACAGAAATCATAAGGATGCTACTAATGATTATGAAAGAGTTTTGGCTTTTATTTTACAGCTAGTGGTGCTGAGTAGATTTTCTTCTTGGAATGTATTTACTATATTTTAAACACCATTTGAACAAAACTCGTGGTACAGTTTTCCCAACTCCCCAAAAGTATAGAAACATATTGTGGAAATAATACAGTAATGTATCTTAACCAATAATGCAGTTGACCAACCAAGAAATATTTAGGAAATAATACTTATTTTCTGGGTAACAAAAAAAATATATGCTTGCTCTAGGATCAATGAACTAAGAACAAGTATAGGTAATATATGTTCTTAATTATTAGGAGAAAAATGTCACATTTTCTTTTCATATCTAAATCCAGTTTATGATCCTAACTTATTTCCTACTTTCCTTCCCCTCTTTTAACCATGTCTTTTTCTCCTCATTGGTTAGGGAGGAATTTAGGCTCTAGAATAAAGCGGATGGACAAACACAGGATACCCAAAACTGGACAGATGAGATATAGAGCAGTTTAATAGTAACATACTCACACCCAGGGGAGAAGGATGCTGCTCCACACAGGGTTACACAGGGTTGCATTTGGGGAACAAAGTGAAAGGGGAGTGGTCCTGATTTGACAGTATCATGACAGGATGTGATTGGGTTGTTTGAATAATTCTCTGGTTTAATTTTGAAACCCGCCTCTCTGGAATAAGCAGACAATGGGTCTAGTCCTCTTTACAAACAGAGTTGTTTGGCTAAGGGACCCTATTTACCAGACCAGACAAGGAAGAAGAGATTTCATTTAGCCCATTTGAGGCCCTTCAAACCCACCAGCTTGCAAGGTACCACATAATACTGACCTTTAATTTTAGGACTTATCCTACAATTGATGACTTGATATTTTGACATCAGTTTAAATCTTAATGATGACTGAAACTTTCGGAGAGTCAGAGAAGCAGCAAACTAGTCACTAGCTAGGAAGGTGACACATAGTGATCTCTTCATTGAAAAAAATAAATAAATTTAGAGTTTTGTTTTTGTTTTTATGGCCAATAAAGACAACTGAGGAACCTGTGAGACTTCAGTATAGGCAGTCATGTGCCTAGAGGGCATGAATTTCGACTAATCAATGCCTGTAGCAATAGTAACACCCAGCTGGTAGTCAACTTACCACTTATAACTTAAATAGAAGTTCTCTGAGGAGTACATTATCCCACTCAATTAAGCCAGATACTTAGGCCTATAGGATAGGTAAGTTCCATTAAATGCCTTCTTCAAGAGTGCAGCATTGTGCATTCTGAGAAGTGAAGTGAGTATCTTGATCACTCTCAGGAACATCAGGTATTCCAAAGAGAATAGGGCTTTGTGTAGTGGTCTCGGTATATATTATGTCATCCATGTGATGCTAGGGATGGGTGGACATAAGATTTCAGTTGTGAAGGTGGTATGAAATAGAAAGCCTGCAGAGGTAACATGGTAAAGGTGAGGTGTGTCTTTTCAGAGATGAAGGCAAATTAAGTCTGGGAGGCTATTGAAATAGACACTGAATAAAACATAGCCAAATCTATAATAGCAACATTTTCTATTTGAATAGAATCAGTAATTTTAATAATACTGGGTTTTGGAGGTCTTACTGGATAGGATCATGGCATTAAGGTTGTGGTAATATACCATGAGGTACCATTCAGTCTTTTCATGTTTAAGAACAGGCCAAATTGGGCTATTAAATGGTGAAGCATTGAACATAATCACTCCTTCATTGATTAAGTCTTATATAACAAACTTCAATCCTTGAAGGCCCTGTTTTAATTTATATGGGGCTATGTTAAGAATTTTAACAGGGGGTCCTTAGAATACCAAGACCTGCTTGGAAGTTTTCCTTCCCTCTCAGCTCTCTGAGAACAACGCACAGTTCCTGCTCATCCCTAAATAGTGGGTTTCAGTTCCCTACCAGCCTGCAGAATTTTTCAAACAAGCCAGTCACATCTTTCTTTGGAAACCAGAGAAACCCTCATTCTTTTGACATTCCAAAACCTGCCCCCCATATTTCCTAGTTATCCCTTTTGTTTTAAGATGCAATCCTGTGTGGCCCTGATTGGTACAGTGTCTTCCTCCCCCAGGCCGAGAGTATATATGACAAAACTGGTGTCAATCTCATCTGTCCAGTGTTGAGTGTTATGTGTTTTAGGCTGCCCCTACCCCATTCTTAAGGTAAAAAAATTTTTCTCACCAGTGAAGTGAATAGAAAGCAATTAAGTTTGAATAAATTAAAAGAAGGTAAGCAATAGCTATGTCAGCATAGTGCTAGGCATTGTTGCTGCTTATCACCAGCTTTAGCTTTTCTGAATTCTAGGCCGGGTGCATGTGCAGGCAGGCATAGGAGGCACCAGCTCATCCAACATATCTCCCCATCTTTGAGACTGCCTGGGTTAGTGGCAGAATACAGTTCCAATGTTTCAGTCTATGTTTCAATCTCATGATTCAGTTTGTCCTCATAGCTTCTAATTTTTATTTGTAGTTTCCATTTTTCCTTGCTGTCCCTAATTCACTTCCATTATTTCTTTTTGACTTCCAGCTTCTGACATCAGGCCCAACTAGGAATAGAAATTAGCCTTAAATAGACAGTTTAACCAGCTCCCAAAATTGAGGAAGATTCACTGTTAATAATAAATTCTTAGTCTATATTGCTTTCATGGTTTCACTTTTCTGATCAAACCTGAAATGATTTAGATGTATTCCTAAGATTCTTATACACATTTTCTATGTTTAATTTTAGTAGTTAATGCCAAGAGTTGAAGTACCAATTCAATATTGTTACCCATTTCTTAGTGAGTTCACTGTCTTATTTCCATTGATTTATACATATTCTTTATGTATACTAAATAAGAGCCCTTTGTTACATGTTGTAAATAATTTCTCTCAATCTGTTTATCTTTTATACATATGTATTGGGTGTTATTGATGAAAAAACAACTTTAACATATTCTAATTTTTCTAAATTTTTCGTTAGGTTTAATGATTTCTATATGTAAATCTTTCTCTATGCCAAGTTTTAAAAAATATCCACTATTTTTAAGAAGTCTAAAATTTTTTTTTCTTTATACTTAGACCTAACTTCTACTTTGAAACTCCATTGTGCATGAGACAGACATGAGAAGAGAGTTTCATTAGTTCTATACAGCTATCCAATTTATCTTGTATTAGTTATTGAAACACTCTGCAATTTTACTTTTGTCATAATCCAGGTACCAATGTATGCCTAGGCTATTTTTTGGGTTATCCTATTCTATCTATTCTTATAACATTACCTGATATAATTTCTGTAGCTACATAACACTATTCATGCATAGTAGTTCCAATTTCATTCTGTTCAAATATTTTCTAATTTTCTTGGTGATATGTTTCTTTAACCCATAGGTTTAGAAGTTTATTTCCAAACATATGGGTATTATGCAGTTATCTTTGTTACTGATTTCTAGATTTTTTTTGTTGTTGAAATTTAGTCTCCTGACATTTGTAACATCTTGATTTAAGCCCTGGCAAACCTAAACATTTTTAAATACTGAGTGTTACCTTAACATGATTGTGTACAGTTGACCCTTGAACAACACAGGGTTAGGGGCACTGATCCCTGCACAATCAAGAGTCTGTAAATAACTTAAATCAGCCCTCCACAACTACAGATAGAAAATACTGTTTTTAATCCATAATCAGTCGAATCCATACATATAAAACCTGGGATAGAGAGGGCCAGCTAGATATTTATTTAAAAAATCCACCTGTAAGTGGACCCATGCATTTTAAACCAGTGCTGTTCAAGAGTCAACTATTTTTGCAGTTTGAGCATGTAATAGTAATTATGCCCAGATTTTTAATCACCTTATTAAATTTTCAATATTCCTATTAGTAATTTGTTTGCTTTCCTATTTGTTTTAAGATGGATGCATTAAAATAGATTATTGTAGACTCATCTATTTTTCTACTTATTTCTTTCAGTTTTATGTATTTTGAGACCACATCTTTACATGCACACAAATTTAGAATTTTTATCTTTTCAATAAATTTTATATTTTATCTAGTCTTTTCTATAGTAATGTTTCTTTGTCTTAATGCTAACTTTAATTAACTACTCTTTAATTAACTTTAATAAAGCTACTCTGGTTTTTCTTGATTGGTTCTTTGCATGGTAAATTAAATCTTTTTTCTTGCCCTTTTATGTTTATTGTATCCTTATATTTAAGATATAGTTCTTATAACGCTGTGTATTGTTGAATATTAATCCTGTTTGACAATCTTTAAAATGGATCATTTAGAGGATCAATAATAATAGTTACCTTTTTTTTTTTTTGAGTTTGTAGCTAACTTTCTTGCATTCTTGAGACTTGATTATTTTACAAGTTTAAAGAGATTTTTTTTTTAATGACTCCTTTCACATATCTGAGTAAAGCGACATCTACTTTCTCCAGAGACAATATACTCTTGCTCTTAGCAGGGCAAGAGCAAGACTGGAAGTATTCGTGATTTCAGACCTTCTGCATCTGCTTTCAGTGTTTATGACAACTGAAAGATGAACTCGAGTTCCTGAAATGGCAAGAATCTGTTTCCAACTCACATTTTCATTTATCATGAACTGCCAACCTAAAATCAATGGCTTTTACCAGAATGAATCGGCCTTCTTTTCTGCTTCTTGGCATACTCTAACTCCATTTGTTAACTCACTAAAGCAAAGGCTGCTAAAACTTTGCTAATTTTCCCATACTGTCAGCTGGAGTGATCAAATCGCCCAAGGGAAAAAGCATCTCCCACATTCAAGAGGAAAGGTTTTCCATTCAATCGTCTTCCTGAACTTACCTATGCAATATATATCTATATATCTACATGTATAGTTTTATATATTTATAATATGTTATATGTATAGTTTTTTCCTAGTTAGTCTTATAGCAGATTTTGTGAAGATGAGATTCCGATTCTTCTCTTTTCCACTGTGTTTAATTTGTTGCTTGTCCTATCCATTTGTACATAATTTACCTAAGTATGCACTTTTGTTTTTAAATGTTTTTTTCTTGAATTTTTTTGAGAAGCCTCTACATTGAGGTTTCTACTGCATCACTAATCATTTTAAAATTGGAAATTTACATATTTTATAATTTTAGAAATATTTCTATTATCTTTACTTCCATGGGCATACTAATTCTCTCATTTAATATTATTTAATTTCTTTTTTCATGGTGCATTTTCTTATGTGTTAGTTTTTCACTTTGTCTTCAGTTTCTATTTAACTTTCTCAAAGTTCCTTCTAAAATTCTTTTTGTTAGAAATGTTATTGCTTACCTATTTAAGTATTAGGCATTAATCTAGATTGCAAAGTTATAGAGATGAATTAAAAGTTATCCACGCTCAAGGAATTTATAATCTGTTGAAGGAAACAGAAATGTATGCAACTAAGTGTAAAACAGGTAAGAGAAGTATATAAGAATGCCCAAAGTGCTATTGAAGCAAAGCAGAGGTAGCAATTCATTTTGACACAGGGAGTTCAGAAATGGTTCATGGAACAGGTAACAACAGGGTTCAGTAATTACTCTGCTGAAGAAATAATCTTCTTTTCAATCCATATACCTGCTGCTATAGTTTCTAAGACCCCTTGTGGGGGCAACATAAGAGTTGTAAGGCTCCTTTCAACCTCAACTAAATCTTTTACACCTCCAAGTTTTAAAACATTCCTCTTCTGGCCATCAATAGTAAATTTACAACCTACAGGTCAGAACCAAAAGCTTTTCAAAGTGTAATTGACAAATACCAGGAAGCATCTCACTTTATCACAGAAAACTTTAAAACTTCAAAATGAAACTGGCAAACATGGGGTGCATTGCCTTCAATCAGGATCACTCCAGCTATTTCTCTCAAACTCTGTGGGAAGGAAGGTAAGAATGAATTTCAGAAGGCCAAAAGTAATCCTAAAAGCTTCTTACAATAGTGTGCAGCAAGTAATACTGAGTGCCCACAGTCTCAATATTAGACAAATTCATTTCATATGTCAAAACCCTATAACTAATTTTGCGACATGCTAAATCTAGTGCAACACCAGGTTGCTCTCTCAAATTCCCTTGAACACAACTGTATTCAATAGTTTTGACTTTCTTTCCTTCTCATTAGAAAATTTATGCAATTAGTGAGGAAAACATATGTTAGTTTTAATGTTTGTAATTCGATTTGTATATAACATTACTGTTATTTTTTATGTCATTTGTGTATATTCAGACAATTTTTCAATTCTTAAAAATTTAATTTCTAGGCATAAATTCTGATAAAATTATAATGATTTGGTATCAGGCATATTACAGTCATGGCTTGATAAAGACAATTGTACTCAAATATTAATCCTTAAAAAATGTGAGCTGAAAATTTTAGTTAAGCAACATATCCAAAAATATAATACTGGTGTTGTTTTCCTTATGTGGGGTTTATTTTTCTAACTATATGATTTGGAATCTAACAATCATCTTGATATTGCTGTTGTCATCATACTATTTATTCATCAATTCTTTTTATTTTAGAGTTTCTATACTCTTAGGTAGTTGAATAGATTTATGCAGTCAACACTCTGTAAATATGAATACTGAAAGTATACATTTAATTTGTAAAAATGCAACTTAAACCTTAACTATTTTGTCTCAGTTCATTTTCTGCTTTTTTTATATTGTATCTTCAATTTTCACTGTTCTCCTAGATATTTCAAAGAATAACTCCATATGTATTCATGGGTAAACAAAATGAATTTGGCTTAATGTGAATCTTTCCTTGGCATAGGTGTTATATCCTGATTTGAAATAACTCTTTCGAAGTATCTTCATTTCAGAATTTTTTTTTCAATTTTTTGGGAAACATTTTAATCTCTCTACTTTTGCTAAAGTTTATTAAGTATAATTTCCAGAGGCAAAATACGTATTAAAGCATATATATGACTACTTTTTAAATAGTGTATTAAATATCTTATTTGATAAAATTGAATCTTTCATATTTTTACTTAGTCTGTATTAAGATGAATTATAATTTTTAAACAAAAATAACAGTATATCGCTATGTGTATAACCATGAATGTACTCTTTTCCTAATACTTTATAAGTATTGGATTTTACTCTAGTAAGGTGAATGGGGATAGAAATTTTTTTGAAGGCCTTTAAGCATCACTTCATATAGACTTTTCTTTCTAGTAGGATAACATTAAAAATTAGATTTTAAATGAAATCTATGTAATAAATAATGTTGCTTGATTGATAATACTCCCTTTTGTTCTTTATCTTAATTAGGACTGAAATGTTATTTTCTGAACTTATATTTAGTAAAGATTTATTGAAGCTAGAAATGCCACATCTTGCATTGATAACTTAAATAATTGTCTCTCTGATATTTGGAGAGGATAAACAAATCTGGCTTAGCAATAGCAATGCCTCATTCCTCCAGCCCAGCTCTACCCTCAAAGATCATAGGAGGCAAAAACAATGATAGAGTTTATGTCACTATAGTAAGTTGACCTTATTTTAGAGAAAGGAAGTCCATGAAAGACGGTGGGTGTGGAATTGCCTAAGAGGTATAAGGATAAAATGGGGGGTGGGATTTGGAAGACATTTAGTAGAAGGGGTCTGTTCCATGTAAAGCAAGGATGATGTAAAGAAATTAGAAAGGAGAAAATAGCAGGAAATGAGACTCTGGATACCTGTGATTAGGAAAAAAAAAAAAAAAAAAAAAAGCATCCTATTTGCACTCTTGCCTGAAGCTGATCTTCCCCTGAGGCTTGAATATAATTAGAAGCCAAACAGGACAATTTGGATGTGCAGTATATTCTACAAAGGTCACTCCTTAGCTACTTTCTTGTCTTTTCACCAGGAAATTTATGCATGTTTTAAATCATGTCCTAACCTGTTTTTTTGAGATGGCATTCACAAAATTAGTTCTTAGTAATTTCTCTTCAATGGTACTATCAGGAAAAAAAAAGACATTTTAATAGCAAATATAATTTTACTAAGAAACAATTAGACAAAACATAATTATAAAGCAACTAGAATTATTTATTCAATATAATTCAAACTGTTACTATTTATTAAAAATTGATGCTTTAAGAGATTGAAGAGTCATTACAGCCCAAAACAAAAATGTTGAATCTCAAAGGGAAAGTGTGACTAAGATTTTAAGAGGATTTGAATGTGAAAAATGTGTCTGATAGTCACAGATTCATGCAATGTCTTCAGAGGAATGTGCATCTCTAACAGCTGTCTTTTCTAGGGGAGTAAAGATAGTTTATCCTTTGATGTTTGAGCTGTGAATGTTAATGGCTTTTTGGTATTATGGATAAGTAAATGCTCTGGGTGATGACATTTTAAAAATGATTTTGAACTTTAATAATTTCGCTTGGGCTCACCTCTCTCATCTGCTAGAGTTAAGAACCAGTAGAGCACTAAAGCAGCCCACCAGCTTGTACATGATTTACAGAGGCATGAGCCTGCCTTGGCATGTCCTCTCAGGGCTCTAAGAGGTGATTTGCAGGGGTGTATAGAAAGAATCTGACTATACAGAAAAGATCTAAATATTCCATCTAAAATTGCCTGCCTTACAATTCAAATAAAACCTCTCAAGGCTGTTGTTCTCTTTAAGAGATTATATGTTTAAATAATCCTTTAAACTTCTATTTTTAAAAATTAAAAACTGAATTCTGTTGAACAACATGATTTTAAAAAGTAAAATTTTGAATCGCTAACTGTCCTTAAGTAGATATATCCCTATAGCTATTCTTCCTCATTGCCCATCAAAAGAACAGTAATTAGGCCATGTGTTAGGATGCTGATAGCATCATGAGACAAAGAATACATATATCTACATATATTGTATGGTATACTGTGTTTCCTATTAAATTCTACTTTTACTAAAGCTGATCTTTTAAATCAGAACACCTGTCCACTCATGTTTATTGGAGGTATGGGGTTACAAAATATAACTAGCTTTCATTTGAGTTTTGCATGACTGAAAACATAACCTGTGTTTGTTTAGATTTTATCGACCATTATATTTCACATGACTAGAAAGAGAGTAAATCAAAATTTTGAGTTCAGCATGATTGAAACCGTATAAAGTTATTTTTACATATATGAATATGTAGCAAGAATGACAATTGATAATAAAGCCATTCAAAATCATTTGTGGATAAAATATTAAGACTATGCTTATGTGACAAAAAGTTGTTTAACTTCAGATGTAGTATAAATAATTATTATGTTTATAAAGTTGGAAAATGACTAATCAATGATTATTAAATATTTTAATAGCATATTTTAAATGATGCATCATATACATAAATAGTACTATCTAAAAATATGAGAACAAATATAAAATTATGGCTAGTCAGATCTGTATCATAATATACTTAATATTATTATAACATTTATATAACAATCCAGTTGAATACTTTTGAAATATTAAAATTGTGCCTATACTACCTTTATAGCTATGTATTCTCAGAGATAATGAATAGATTCTAAAAGGAAGATAATAAGCTGAGAAACCATAGTGACTCAACTTTTGTTTAAAAATTAGTCCATTAAAATCAAGAGAAAATAATCTCTTAATTATCAAACATGATCAATAAAATTGTGAGTGCTGAACTCTTATTTTACCATGTGACTGCCAATTACTGTGAAATCATTCACAGCAAACTCTGTGAAAGGCTAGATGATGTAAATGTTGAAGTCCAGTAACCTGTATAATTTTACCTAGCCATGCTATAAATTTGAGAATGATTATTTTAAGCTTCATATTCAGCAAAAAGATATTTTAAGCAAGCACTTACCGAACCATAACCTTTAATAAGCCAAGGGAGCAGAGGCCCCAGAGGACTAGCACTTTGTATGTGTGTGTGTAACAGTTGCAAATAGTTTTAAAGATAAATTAACTCAACATCACCCTTTGGATCTGGTAATTATTCTCATGATTTTTTATTATACCTAGGTTCACAAGTGTCCAGGGACTTCAAGGCCTAGATACACATTTACGTTGGCACATGTTGGCTTTTCATTATGTAATTCCTTATTCATTTATTCCTCATCCATTCATATCCACATAATCCATTTAAGTGGCCATTACATCAAAATTATACCTTTTGCTGATAGTTAAAAGTAAATAAAAATTATATGACTGTTGAAATTATGTTTTTGAATCAAATGAATTAAGCATACTGACATCAAGATGATGAACTAGGTAGTCCCAATGCTTATCCCCGTACAAAAACAATGATTAAACAACTACCTACTGATAAAAATAGATCTGGGAGAGCTCTGGAGTACAATAAAGAAGATGTAGTACCCACTGAAACACCAAAAACAAAAAAGACAAAAAGGATAGGAAGAATTTTATCTACATCACTCTTTGCCTGGGCCCAGCATTGCTTGACTTCAAGGAGGAGCCCCATGGCCATGACATAACCCTGTGGGGAAAAAGAAAAATGAGACACCAGCAGCCTATATCACTGGTGGAAACCTCTACTTTCAACATCAAAGTTGAAACGTGGCTGACAGAGCTATTCAGATTTCGTGCCAGCATGTCCTCCCAGAGAAAGAGCTGATCTGTGCTCCTTACCTGACCCTGGCACCACTGTATACGTGCTTCAAATAAAACAAATATAATTCTCCACTTGTGTCGATGTTCCAGATCTTGATCCTGCCATTGGTCCCTGCATGAGTACATCCCAGACCCTGGCTTTGCAGCTCCTCTGCAGCCACCCATATCGTAGTCCCAGTATCATTGCAGCTCTGCATATTCCACATTTCAGACTCCAGGTTTCTGGCCACTCCACATATAACCACATCCTGGACACTGGCTCTATGGCCACTATATAGCAGATCCAGTGTCTGCGACATAGTTACTCATGTTCCAGTCCTAAGTATCACTGCTGCTTTGTACTTTTCATAACCCCAAATTCTAGTTCTGTGGTCCCTCTGCACTTGCCAGCCCCAGGCAATGGAGTCACCATCACCTCACATGCACCTCTGCCCTAGAGCTGTCACCACCGTATGCACACATATGCCCCAGACACAAAAATTAACTTGAAATCTATTAAAGACTTAAATGTAAAACCAGAAGCTATAAAACTGCTAAGAAGAAAACACAAGTAAAAAGCTCCTTGACACAGATCTTGGAAATGATTTTCTGACTATGACACCTAAACCACAAGCAATAAAGTAAAACAAACAAACAAACAAACAAACAAAAAGAATATATCAAACTAAAAAGCTTCTGAAAGCAAATCAACAAAGTAAAAAAAACCTAAAAATGAAATATTTGCAAACTATATATCTGATATGTTAATATCTAAAATATATAAAGAACTCATACAACTCAATAACAAAACATTACATAAATACCAAACTAAAAAATGGTCAAAGAAACTGAATAGATACTTCTCAAAAGATACACAAATACTAATAGGTTTATAGGAGAAAGGAATTAGGCTAAAAAATATTAAATTCACATAAAAACATGATTTTAATTGATTTAATATTTCCAATGCAGAATGTATATGAGCTTCATGTAATACATATAAGATAACAATTTCAGTAAATGCTTATTGAATATCCCAGGTAGAGGTAAAAGCCTAAAAAAGCCTTATGATACTTCTATAATAGAATTATCAGATGGCTATAATTGCTTATCTATTTTTCCCTACACTTTGAGAACTCCTACTTATAACACTTATTTTTGTGATGGACATGGAAATGATACTTAAAGCCTACTGAATTGGTCAAAGTTGGGCTGATTAGTCTTTTCCTTGCAATTTTAGAAATTAGGATAAATTCAAACTGTAGTGGCAGAAGCCATATTTTTTTAAAATTTAGACATTATCAATGTCCGTCTCTCACTATGAAGAAAAAGTTTCAGTGTGAAAGAAAAACTTAAAAAAGCAAAAAGAGAGGATAAAGGACAATAGTTCTAGCAGCATTTTTTTGTTTTTAGTTGCTGATGCTTAAATTTTCTACTATGTCTGTATTTTTGTTGCCAGTGTAATATTTTAACATACATAAAATAGCCTATACAATGTTAGAAAAAATAACAGGATTCTAAAATCCTTGACCATATTGCCAAAGGGTTAGATATAGTTATTCAAATGGTATTATATTTCTTGGTTTGACATTTAAAAATATTTAGAGGTGATTTAAAAACAAAGTAATCATAATTTAAATTAGGATGGATTAGAAAATATTAAGAAATTATAAGAAAAATGAACATGCATACAAAATTTATATTACATAGCTGGTTATAGTAAACAATGGAAACAAGCATAAAAAATAAAAATCATAAAGTAAGGATGATAGTAAATTAGAAACTTAATAGTATTTGTTTTTTGTTATTTTATTACAAAGCCTTTAAGATCGAAAGTGGAAATGTAAGAAATCTCAAAAAAATGGTTTTATAAGAAGAATAAAAAGAATAGTAATCTCACAAATGAATGTGTTATGATTAATAAATTAAAAAGAATAAGTAAAAATGGTAACATAAATTCAGACAAAATGATTTGAAGGCAAAGTATATTGTTAATTCAAATAGTATACTTATAATTTGATAGCCAATAAAACCTGCAATAAAATTAAAACTCTAAACATTTTGCAGATTAAAATAGCATGGAAATATTTGAGAAAAGCTACTCCAATTGAAACCAAGGATAAAGATTTTTTTTTACTTGTTTATTTTGATTTTTACATTTGCATGAGACTTAGGTTGAGGTTTCTCTACAACATACCCAAATATCAAATAGTAAGCAGACAACTCATAGAATTACTTTGTTAATGTATTATAGAAAATTATAAATTTATACATATGAGAAAATACAAATCAAATATTTATAAAAAGAAATCCACAATATTAAAAAAGAAATGATAGAATTAAAACTAGAAATCAATATAATAGGCCATACAGCCTGTATGTAAACTTTAGTAAGAGTAATTCTAACTCATCTTCTATTACCATTAAATGCTCTCAGGGCAGTAATCAACAGTAGGCATTTCTTTGTTATTGGCTTTGGGTTACCTGTTTTGCAAACAGTTTTATATACCTCTATAGGAAATGAACTATCTGACTCTTTCTTTCCCAACCATCAGGCTTACCCTAGAAAAACGTTCTAAAGAAAATAAAAACTGTTAATGTAGAAATATTTTATAAGTAGCATATCATATGTGCCTATTTTTTAAAAAATGTACTGAAGTTAAAAGAATACTAATTAAGTTTAGTTTTTTGCTTCTGTGTA
Organism: Eidolon dupreanum; assembly: GCA_028627145.1. Lineage (NCBI taxonomy): Eukaryota > Metazoa > Chordata > Mammalia > Chiroptera > Pteropodidae > Eidolon > Eidolon dupreanum. Next base: position 23,427,937 of record CM053507.1, read on the forward strand.
TATGAAAAAGGATATGACTTTTTATAATTCATATCTACTAAGTAGTGGTATCTTGGTCTAAGTAAATAGTGTTTAATTTGTTAAACAGTTTATATTCAGTTTATAATTATTCAGAAATTTCAAAACAAAATGATAACTATAAACAATAATTATCTGTGGTTATTATACAAATCAACATTGATTATTTTAAATTATGATTCACTGCATGTATTAGGTTTCATATATCTATTTCTGTTTAGACCATTTGGGTTGCTATAACAAAATACCATAGACTGGGTGACTTTTAGACAACAGAAATTTCTCACAGTTTTGAATTCTAGAAAGTCCAACATAAAGGTGCTGGCAGGTTACATGTCTGGTGAAGGTCCATTTCCTGGTTTATTAACACTCATATGTCCTCACATGACAAAAAGGATGAGGGATCTCTCTGGGGTCTCTTTTACAAGGGCACTAATCCCATGCATAGGTATCCACATCCATGACCTAATTGCCTCTGAAAGGCCCCACCTCCTACTATCATCACATTCAGAGTTAGCATTTCAATATGAATTTGGGGGAGATACATTCAGTCCATTACAATGAGTCTGTATTGTTGCATAATACATCATAATTTGCTATGGATGCCTTATATTTTGGTGGTAATTACCATTGTAGAAATATCTTTGCATTTTATCTAATGTCTGAAAATTTGTCATTTGTTCTAATTGCTCTTGGATTTTTAAAAAATTAGATACCATGATTTGGTCTAGAAATCATGATTTAATAATAAAAACATCTACTCTCCCTTATCTTTTAGACATTTTATCTAAAAGTCGGTATTAATAAAATAATTACAATTTTAAAAGCTCATTTAAAATAATTTTATAAGATGACAACTGAATCTTAGAAAATAAACATTGATAAAAGACATTGAGGTAATTGGGAAATATGAACTGTATGTGATTATTATATTATGGTTATGTAGGAGAAACTTCTCATTTTCTTAGTGATAAATGTTAAAGTATTTACTTAGTCTTAAAGTGACTAAGTAACTATCACAATATTAGCAAGAGTAGAGCCTAAAATTGAAGCCAATTCGATTAAATTCCCAAAACCTAGAGTCCTTGTGTAGCTTCAAAAAGAAAGAAATATCCACTTGTTAGAAGCCATTGTACTTTGCCAATTAATGATCAGGTAGGAGGATGCCACTCATCTGAATACTTGTCTTTATACTGTTCCTCCCAGTAGTAATACCTTTGGGAGAATGGCTCATAACATATTTATTTTAAAAGAGTTGGCATGGCTATATTTTTAAAAATTTTAAAATTTTACATACTCCTTAGAAAATAATCAAATGTTTGTCTAATCTCTTCCATAGTATTCTCAAAGTGCCCATGTAGTCTGATAAAACATCATTCCATTAGGAGTGTTGGCATATTTATTCATATGATAGCTTTGGCCATATCTAAAGCAAGAAAAATGAAAAAATCCCATAGTCATAATGTCAATCTCAGTAGTAAGTGTGGATTTCCAGATTGTGTCTGCCAGGCAGAATTTTATTGGAATGTGAAAACAGTAGTGTAAGGGATTAGAGGAGATAGTAACTGTCCAAATTCCCTAGCTGCCTCTATCATATCTCAGTCCATATAAATCAGTAATGAAAACAGAATCCTTTACAATGATACTTGAGAACATTGGATTTAGCCTCGATAAATCTATTTGATCAATTCTGTGAAATCCTCAGGTCCTTTATCATCAAATACATATGAGAAAAAAACAGCTTATGAGATTTAAAATGAATGTGATGTAGTACCCATTTTATTTTATCACTTGATTGGCATATGTTCATTAGTATATTTCCTAGCTTTATTGAAATATAATTGAAATATACATTAAATAAGTTTAGGTATATAGCATATTTATTTGTATGTATTATGAAATTATTGCCACAATAAGTGTAGTTAAAATCCATCATCTCATAAATAAAAAAGAAAATGTATTTTTCCTTGTGATAAGAACTCCTAGGATTTACTATCTTAACTTATAAGTATACCATATAGCTGTGTTAACTATAGTCATCATGTGGTATATTACATCACTAGTACTTATAACTGCAAGTTTGTACCTTTGACTATCTTCATGCATTTCCTCCAAACCCCACTCTCACCTTTACTAACCACAAAACCAGTTTTTCAATGATTCTGGGTTTTTTTTGTTTGTTTCTTTGATTTATTGTTTGTTTGCATGCATAGTATTTATATTTTTCTGACTTATTTAACTTAGTATAATACCCTGAGGTGAATCTGTTGTTACAAAGGGCAGGATTTCCTTCCTTTTATGGCTGAATAATATTCTACTTTATATGTCTACCATATTTTCTTTATTCATAGATTCAGTGATGGACACAAGTTATTTTCCATGTTTTTGCCTGCCGTAGCTAGTGCCACGTGAACATGGGGGATGCACATTCTTTTGAGATAGTGTTTTCATTTTTTTGGATATAGTCCCAAAACTGAAATTGCCAGATCATATAGTAGTTCTATTTTAAATTTTTAGTAATATACATACTGTTTTTTATGTGGCTATTCCAATTTTAATGTCAACAACAGTACGCAAGGGTTCTCTTTCCTCACATCCTGCCAGCATTTGTCTTCTCTTGTCTTTTCGATGATAGCCATTCTAATGGGAGTGAGGTAATATCTCATTGATTGTGGTTTTGATTTGCTTTTATCTTCTGATTAATGATGTTAAGCACCTTTTCAACATCATTAGTTTTGGCCATGTGTATAGCTTCTTTGATGAAATGTCTATTCAGATACTTGCCCATTTTTTAATTACTATATATATATATATATACACACACACACACACACACACACACATATACATATATATATATTGCTAATGTATGTGTTTTTATATATTTGAATAATAACCCCTTCTCAGATACATGGTTTGTAAACATATTCTCCATTTCATAGGTTGCCCTTTTATTTTGTTAATCATTTCTTTTGCTATGCAAAAACTTTTTAGTTCGAGGTAGTACCACTTTTTATTTTTGATTTTGATGCTTGTTCCTCAGGTGCTATAAATAAAAAAATCATTTCCAAGACCTCAGTCAAGAAACATAGGGATATTTTCTTTAAGCAATTTTATGGTTTCTGGCCTCACATTTAAGTCTTTAATTCCTTTTGAGTTAATTTTTATGAGTAATGTATGATAAGAATCTAATTTCTTTTACACATGTGTATCCAATTTTCCCAACACCATTTATTGAAGCAATTTTATTTATCCATTGAGTATTCTCAGCACCCTTTTCAAACACTAGTTGACCATATGTGCATGGGTTTATTTCTGGGCTCTAAATTCTGTTACATTAGTCTATTTGTTTTCATGTCAATATCATACTATTTTAATTACCAGAGGTTTATAACGTAGTGTGAAATTAGGACATGTGATGCCTTCTGCTTTGTTTTACTTTTTTAGGATTGCTGTGGTTATTTGGGGTCTTTTGTGGTTCAATATAAATTTTACAATTGTTTTTCCTACTTCGGCAAAAGAATGCCTTCGCAATTTTGATGGGGATTCCACTGAATCTATAAATGGCTTTAAGTAGTATGGACATTTTAACAATTCTTCCAACCCATGAACACAAAAAACTTTCCATTTTTTGTGTCATCTTGGATTTCTTTCTTCAATGTCCAGTAGTTTTCAGTGTAGAAATCAGTAACCTCCTTGGTTACATTTATTCCTAAATGTATTATAAATGGAATAGGTTTTTTTTTTTTTTTTGGTGCTATTGTAAATGAAATAGTTATTTTTTTAATTATCTTGCAGATAATTCATTGTTAGTGTAGAGAAATACTACCGATTTTTGAAAATTTTGTATCCTACAACTTTACTGTATATTGAATTTTTTTCAAATATTTTTTCATGTGTCTATTGAGATGATCATAAGATTTTACATTCTTTTTGTTTTTTTTTTTTACTTTTTGAGGCAAGACAATCCTTGGTTGACCTCACAGATTGCAAGGATCTTGTCAGTTTACAATTCATTATTTTTTATTTTTCACTCCTACAGCACCTGGTCTTTCTAGGTGGCCTCCCATCCAAGTACTAACCAGGCCTGACCCTGCTTAGCTTCCGAGGTCAGCTGGGATCAGGCTTGTTCAGGGTAGCATGGCCGTAAACTAACTTACATTCTGCTAACGTGATGTATTACATTTATTATTTGTGTATGCTGAACCATCCTTTTACTCAAAAATAATTCACACTTGATCATGATGAATGTGTTGCTGAATTTAATTTGCTAGTATATTTTTGAGAATTTTTACATTTATATTCATCAGAGATATTGGCCAGTAGTTTTCTTGTAGTGCTCTTTCCTGGCTTTGGTATCAGGGCTATCTGGTCTCATTAAATAAGTTTTGGAGTGTTCTGTCCTCTTTCATATTTTGGAAGAATTTGATAAGGATTGACATTAATTCTCCTTTAAATGTTTGCTAAAATAACTAATGAAGCCACTTACTGGTGGGCTTTTCTTCATTGAGAGATTTTTGATTACTGATTCATATTTCTTACTACTAATTAGGCTGTTCAGATTTTCTATTTCTTCCTAATTCAGTTGGTAGGTTGTGTCTAAGAATATTTTTTTATTCTAGGTTGTCCAGTTTGTTGGTGTATAGTTGTACATGGTAGATGCTTAGGATCATTTGTATTTATTTGTGTGCTGTCAGTTGTAATGTCTTCTTATAATTTTGTTGATTTGAGTCCTCTTTTTTTCTTGTTTAGTCTAGCTAAATATTTGTTAATTTTGCTTTTTCAAAGAACCACTGTTTTGTTAATTTTTCTATTTTAATGTTCACAATTTCATTCTGCTTTAATCTTTATTCATTCTTCTATGTATTCAGTTTGTTTTTTTTCTAGTTCCTTGAGGCATAGAGTTAGGTTTTTTACTTGAGATCTTTTTCGTTTCCTAATGTAGGCTTTTATTGCTATGAACTTTCCTCTTAAAACTGCTTTCATTGCTTTCCATAAATTTTGATGTGTTGTGGTTCTATTTTCATTTGTCTCAAGATACCTTTCTATTTTCCTTTTAATTTTTTTTTTTTGATCTATTGCTTTTTCTGGAGAATTTTTTTTAAAATTTCCATGTATTTGCGAGTTTTTCAGTTTTCTTCCAGTCATTGATTTCTAGTTTCATACCATTGTAGATAGAGAAGATAAGTGGTATTATTTTAATCTTCTTTTAAGTTTGTTTTATGGCCCAAAATATGGTAAATCCTAGAAAATGTTCTATGTGTGCTAGAAGAGAATGTGTTTTCTGCTGTTGTCAGTATGTTCTGTTTATGTACATTAAGTCCATGTGGTCTATAGTGTTGTTCATAGCTGATGTTTTCTTATTGATTCTCTGGATGAACTGTTCGTTGTTGAGAGTGGGATATGAAAGTCCTCAACTATTATTATGTATGTTTATTTTTCCTTTTAGGTCTCTAAGCTTTGCAAGATAAACCTAGGTGCTCCTGTGTTGTATGCATAAATACATAAAATTGATATATCTTCTTGAACTGCCTCCTTTATTATCATATAATGACCTTGTCTCTTCTTACTATTTTAAAGTTTGTTTTGTCTGATATAAGTATAGCTATGCTTGATTTTTTTTGTTACCATTTGCTTGAAATATCTGTTTCCATCCCTTTTCTCTCAGTCTATGAGTGTTTAATGGTAAAGTGTGTCTCTCATAGGTAGTATGTCATTGAATCTTTTTTTTATTATTCAGTCATCCTGTGTCTTTTGATTGGAAAATTTAATCTCTTTACACTTAATGTAGTTATCAGTAGGTAAAAACTTTGTATTGACATTTTCTTGTTTTTTTTTTTTTTTTTTGCCTGTTTTTAGGAACCATTGTTCCTTCTTATTCTGCTGTCTTTTTAATGTTTTGATGTTTTTCAGTATCAGTTTGCTTTAATATCTTTATTATGAGTTTTGTTTAATTACTACTGATTTTTCCCTTTTGGTTGCCATGAGACCTACATCAAATATTATAAAATTCTATTTTAAAGTGATATTTATCTTTGATAGCATTTCTAGACTTGGTACTTTTACTTCTCCTACTCACATTTTAGGTTACTGACAATATAGCTTATTTTTATATTGTGCTTAATAACATTATTATAGCTATGCTTATTTTACTACATTTATTTTTTTTTATTTAACCACTTATTTACTATTATCAGTAAATTTTATACTACTGTCTTAAATTTTTATGTTAATTAGCATTCTTTTACTTCCAAATAATTCCCTTGAGCATTTCTTATAAGTCCAATGGGAATAAACTCTCTCTGCCTTTTTTGTTGTTGTTTTTTTCTTTTTTTTTTTTTTTTTGAGCAATTCTTAATCTCTCCTTAATTTCTGAAGGACAGCTTTGACAACTATAGAATTTTTGGTTGACAGTTTTCTTCTTTAATTATTTTGAAGATATCTCATTCTCTTCTGATCTAGAAAGGGTCTATTGAGAAATCTACCTGAAGTCTTAATGGGTTTCCTTTGTATATATTTTTACTCTTTTCTCTCACTGCTTTAAGATTATTTCTTTGTCTTTGACTTTTGACAATTTAATAATATGCCTAAATGTATTTCTATTTGCATTCAATCTAATTGGGGCCTTTGAGCTTGTTGGATCCAATGCCCATTCTTCTCCCCAGGTTTGGAAAATTTTTAGTCAGTGTAAATATATACGTATATTTCTATCCTTTTATTTTTTTGTCTTTTCCTTCTCCTAGAATTCCTATAAAGCAAATATTGTTTCTTCTTGTGTCACATAAGCGCCAAGGCTTTTGTCATTCTTTTTTCTTTTTACTCCTCTGACTAACTGATTTCAAATGTCCTTTTTAGGTCAGTGATTATTTCTTATGCATAGTTAAGTCTGCTTTTGAAGATGTCTATTAAATTCTTCAGTTTAGTTATTGTATGTTTCAGCTCTAGAATTTCTGTGCTCTTTTTTTAATGGTTTCTATTTCTTTGTCTAACTCGTTTTGCTCCTTCATTGTTTTCATAGTTTGGTTTAGTTGTCTGTGTGTTCTTGTAGTTCACAGAATTTCTTTAAGAAGAGTATTCTGAATTTTTGACATCTCATAGATCTTCATTTCTTTAGTCATTTATTAGAGCTTTATTAATTTCCTTTAGTGGTACCATGTTTACCTGCTTTTCTGTGTGTGATTCTATTCATTGCATTGGTAACTGTACATTTGAGTAAAAGTCTCCTCTTCCAAACTTTACATGTTCACTTTGGCAGAGACAGTTCTTCACCTGTCAACTCAGTTTAAATTTCTGGATATGTCTGCTGGTAATGTCCTTGGGCAGTTGTACTTGCTATGAGGGTCTTTTTGAGGAAAGGCCACTATGCAAGTTCTGAGGTTGAGGGTGTGAGTACCACTAGCTGAGAATAGTTGGGATGAACTGCTGCTTGGTCCCCTCCCCTAGTGAACCTGGAGGATGGGGTCCATCATGCCTGGGTTCTGTGGTAAGGCTTTTTAGCTAGTCTTTCAGTAGGCAGGGCTATAAATTAGCTCCCCTGCCCTGGCAGGGTAGGAGAACAGGCCTTAAGGAAGGCCTACACAGCCTGTTGTTTGGGGACCTGAATCAGGTAGACTGTACAGTAATGTCCTGGCCAGATGGGGCTGACTATTTGCTCTCCAGATGGTTATATCATGGACTGTGCTCTCTGTTAAAGTATTACTGCAAGTAGGACTGTTGGATGGGCTATGCAGCTTCCTGTGTGCTCTGGATTAGTTCCCTGATGAGAAAGGCTGAAGTCATTATTTAGCAATGCACAGAGCTATGAATAAGTTTCCCTGACTAGGCCAAGCTAGTAACTGGCTGCGAGTCTAGGAAGGCCTTGACTCAAGCCTACCTACTCCTCAGGTTCCCTGGTTGAACAGGGCCACTGGCTTTGCTATGGATGATTAGCTATATCTACTGGATTCTCTGTTTGAGTGTTGCTGGACTATACAGCTCCTAGATGTTCTGGCCAGGTTTTTAGGTCAGGCAGAGCTGGGAGCTACACTTAGTAATTGGTATAGCTATGAAATAGCTCCCTGTCTGGGCAGGGACAGACCAGGCTCCAGGGCCAGTAAAGCTCATTGTTTGAGGACCAGAATCAGACCTACACCCTACCAAGTTCCCTGGTCAGACTGTTCCACTGTCTTGGCTCTGCAGATGAACAAAACCACTGGTTGAGATTGGTACTTGGTCACTACTGAGAGGAACTAGGTCTGCTAAGATCTGAGTGCTGGTTGTTGCAAGCTCTCTTTTACAATTGGATTCCCTGTGGTGAACTCTGCAGATTCCCCTGCAGTCCCCTTGAGGCAAGACAAGACTAGGACTCCTAAGAAGTGACCCATATCAGTGGGGGAGCTGCATGTCTACCCTGGGCTCTTTTTTCCCCCTGAAAGAACAGTAGGCTCAGGGGGAACTTGTTGGTGTGGTACCATACCAGCCTAGGGGAGGGGTAATTTTGTTATCATGTAACCGCTGCACTTATACTGCCATTTGTTTTGGCCTCTGAGGTACTAGGTAGGGAATGCTGGAGCTTTACCCTCTATTCTAGAATTTTCTCAGTGATGCCTTCCTTGTCTATGACCTATTGTTAGTTGGTATGAAAGAAAACAAAACTAGAAATGACCCATGCTCACTGATTTCTTGAAGTCACTCCTCTAGTATTCTTATTGGTGCTTTTCTCTGTGATTGGACAATACACATTAAACAAAACTTTTATTTGCACTTATTAGACATGGTGCATTTTTAATTTAGAGGAATATTTTCATGTTCTCTCTTTGGGCTCAAAGTTTCCTCTACATTTGTGTATACACACACACATACACATACACACACACATACACACGCACACATTTTTTTCTTATATATGACATATTAACTACCTTGTTCTGAAAAGCATATCAAGTAACATATCACATAACAGAAAGAGTAAATCTTCCAAGACCATGCCTGAATTCTTCATTAATTCAGTTTTTATTTTCAGTTATCCTATTAGAGTTATACATGCACACTCAAAAATCTTTCAGAAGCACCTGGAAATAAGCAATTGCAAAAATAGCTACTTAGAATATTAAGACGCCTCTTTTAAGATACAAGTATGCATGAATGCCTAGAAGGGACACTTTCTCAAGTGTATTATTTAAATTACAAAATTAACTTAGTATATGCTTATTACAAGTTTCCTAAATCAAGCAGAGCCAAGTACGGAAAAAAAGGCACTTCAATCGTTCTCTACTTTCTAGTTCTTTCTTTAGTCCCCAGATGAAATAGTAGCTTCTCTTTTTAATAAACATTAAAAGAATAATAGCAAAACTAAAATAAACAAAAACAATATTTGATTTCTAACTTGTGAACCAATCCAGGACAGATAATTCTGAGAGCACATATATTAATCGAAAAGAAAGCCTGGTGAGCTTGTTTTGACTCTTTCATTCACTCTCCCATTAAAACACATGACCGTTCTGTGAAGGTCAAAAGCTGATTTTCAGTGGATAGCCAACTGGCATTGGAAAGTTGGAAAGTAAAACTTATGCTGTGTGTATTCATGGAGCAATAGACAATGGGTCTATAGAGGAGTGTTGGCTGCTTGAGATTAAGATCAGTATATTTGTGTAGGAAGATAATCTTACTGGTTTAGGGGTACAAAAAGGAATAATGCAGTGTTAGCTGGCACAGGAACATCTTTGTGGTTAGTCATTTCAGAATGCCCCCAGTTGGCTGTGGTACTTCTGATTAACTTCATAAAATAAACTCTTTTGAAAAGTAAATTATACATATTTTAAAGTTAAAAACTGAATTACTAAAAAGAATGAGATTAAAAAAATTCCAAAGTAAATTTTCAAACATATAGTAAATTGACAGTGTCAACAAAAATTAGATGATGGAATGACCAAAGAGGCCAAAGGAGAGAGTTATCCTTTTTAATTTCTAAGTTAAAATAACTAGATTCAATAGAACATGTTCTGAGTGGCAAATCTTAGATTTTCCACAGGAAGCATTCTAAATTTAAAGAACTCTATCATTATTTCTTTTCAAGGAATCTAAATTTAAAATCCTGTGCCATTTTTGCTTCCTCACTGATCATTTACAGTGTTATCTCTTTACTCTATTGTCATCCCACCCTTCCTAGTGATTTAAGCAGCTTAGCTTGGTTCAACCAATTTAGCTTCATACAGGCAAGGTTACCCACAGTATTCACAGATTGCACAAAATTAATTTGGGCATCTTAAACAGATGCTGCCAGCGAGAATAGAAATAAATTTGCATGACTCATTGGTGTGCATCTCTTTTGGAAAACAAGGCTTTGCTCAGGAACAGAGTGATTTTCGTGAACTCTTACTAAACACATTTTAATTTTTTGTAGTTTCTCCCAGTCCTCAAAATATGAACTGTATGTGTATTTACTTTTCTATATTCAAAGTTATGATGATACACATGCAAACTCATATCCACATGTATTTATAAATAGCAGTCCCTCCTTATCCCTGGGGGATATGGTCCAAGACCCCTCATGGATGCCTGAAACCATGGATAGTACCAAAGCTTATACACATTATGCCTTTTCCTAAACATGCATACTTTTTCACGTAAAGAAAGCACTTTACAGCTTCTCTCTGGTATATCTAAATTGCCAGTATCACTATTGGCTTTGGGTCCATTTATAAGTAAGATAACGACTACTTGAACACAAGCACTGTGATACCAAGATAGTCAATCTGATAACTAAGATGGCTGCTAAGTGTCTAATAGGCCGGTAGTGTATACCACATGGATACGGTGGAGAAGGGGATGGTTCTCATCCCAGGTGAGATGGAGCAGGATGGATCATTGTCATCACACTGTACTCAGAATAATGTGCAAGAACTTAAAAATTTATTTCTGGAATTTTCCACTTAATATTTTCAGACTGTGGTTAACCATGAGGAACTAAAACTAGAATGTGAAACTGTGGCTGAGGGGACTACTACATTATTTTTACTCTCTTCTTTTCACTTCACATTATTAAATATTTCTTAAAAGTGTAATTTTAATGGTGTATTAGTCAGTCTGAGCTGGCATAATGGAATACCACATATTGAGTAGGTCAAACAACATATCTATTTTCTTACAGTTCTGTAAACTGGATTTTCAAGATAAGGACCACCAGGGTTGGTTTCTGCTGAGAACTCTGGTTTTTTGGATGACAGCCTTCTTCCTATCCTCAGATGACCTTTCCCTATCTGTATGTTTGGAAAGAAAGAGTTCTAATGAACCTTTCTCTTATAAGGACAATAGTCCTATCAGATTTAGGCCTCACCTTTATGATATCACTTAACCTTAATTACCTTCTTAAAGGCTCTACCTCTAAATGTAATCACATTGGTAGTTAAGTCTTCAACATAAGAAATTTGGGCCAATACAATGTAGTTCATAACAAATGGTAACATAACTGGATATGCTCTAATATTGCTATTACCCTATTGGTGGACATGTTTTTAAATTTTAATTATTATAATCAAAATAATTTTGAATTAAATTGTATGTTCAATACTTTTCGTACAGGTCTCAATAGTTTTATATGCTACATTTTTAAGGTCCTTAATGCATATTGTTAAATCAATTTCCAGGAATAATGAAATATTTATGTTCCTGCCAGCAGGACTTAAAAGTGTATCCAAGAGAACCAAAATAATAAGTGCAAAAATAAACTGGTGAATTGGTATATGTTTCTACCTCTCTCCCCCAAACTTATGTCTGGAGATCCTAGGAAAGTAAGTTGCAGATAATTGGATCCAAAGACACTTCAGAAAAAAATTATGTAAAGTTTATGCAATATCAAGCAGTCTAAGAAAACTAAATACTTAAAAGGCTATAACAACATGATTAAATAATGTTATTTTTATTAATTAGGGTACATACTAAGCTGTTATAATTAAGAAACTGCAATACAGTGATTAAGATGTAAGTTTATTTCACTTACATAAGATTATAAAATTAGGTGGGCAATTATGGCACTTAGAAGCTCTTCCCCAAATGCTTTTCCAGAGACCCAGCTGGTCAGCTTGTGTGCTAGGTTGCCTGCTCTCAAAGCTCCTTTAGTATATAGTTCTACATTAGTGTCCATCAATGAGAGACACTCTTGTAAGACTCAGAAAGTAGGAGATCATTATTTCCTGGAGGCTATTACAGACAGGTGTGTGGATATAATGTCCTAAGAAGCTTCCAAGTGTGCTTTGGAAAATCTACAGACTGATTTGTACTGCAAATCAGGTGCCAAAGACTGTGACAAGCTGCGGGAATTTCCCAGAGGTTCTTGAGATTTGTTGTACCTTTAGTAAGAGTTCTTGAAAACCAACTGCAGCTTTCTCACTTTCACTAATCTGGTGGCTTTTTAAGCTTCTAATTCTCTATACTAAAATTCTTCATATTTGTTGTACTAAACAAATCACAACCAAAACAGTATTTTGTATCATAAGTGGCTCCAGGAAATATAAGTTTAGTTTCTAAAATCTGTAACTGGTTCTCTGCTCTGATTAGACTTGAAGGCATAATAAATTTATTGCTAATGGAAAATGAGACCCTGGTATTTCATGGCATTCACTGGAAAAATACTTTGATTAGCACATGAAAATGCCTGCAATGAAGTACCTATAGAAAACAGAGCTATGAAAGACCTATTAGCCCTTAAATTAGAACATTAGGGAAAATAAAGAATATAAGAATACAAGAACTGTAAGTTTGGAATTGGTGCCACTTAAATCCCTGAAGATTTTGAGAGAAGAAAATAATAAGCTTAGGGTTTTAAATTCCCAATGTAAAGCATGGGTAGAAAAACTGCAAAACTTTTATGATTATCCTGAGAGAATCCCCTATTTCTTGAAGCCACAGGGCTGAAGTTCCTGATAACAATACAAGTTTGATTCTACAGTAGCCTAAATTTTAATATGCAAGTTAATTCAAATCCTCAGCAGATCTTTTAAATTAAAGCTACAATATTGATCATGAGATATTGGGGTCTTGAATTACAATGAGGACATATGGGTGGTTTCTGATGACTATGAAGACTTTTAATTTCCCTCTGAGCTTCACTTGCAGGCAGAAATAGCAGAATCCTCCCCACTCAGGGGATTACCTAAGTCTTGCCTCACATTCCCATAAAGATCTCACCTAGGACAGTGGATTTTTAAGTGGATGCATGTTCTGAGTTCTTATATTTATTACTTTTCCCTGGTTTTAGACTTAAAACTAGACACAAATCCCAGTAGACTACAAAAGGATGCCCACAAAGCCTAATCTGGCAGGATACACCAGACAACAACAACAAAAAAATTGCAACATTTCTAATAGAGTTATAGGAGAAATGAAAAATGTACTGTTGGACCTGGCTGTTTTCCATAGTGGCTGTACCAGTTTACTTTCTCACCAGCAGTGTATGAGAGTTTCTTTTGCCCCACAACCTCTCCAATGCATATTACTTGTCTTGCTGATAATAGCCGTTCTAACAGGTATGAGGTGGTATGTCATTGTAGTTTTGTTTTGAATTTTCCCTAATAGCTAGCGAAGTTGAGTATCTTTTCATATGTCTGTTGGCCATTTGTATGTCTTCTTGGGAAAAGTGTCTGTTCAGGTCCTCTGCCCACTTTTAAATTGAATTGTTAGGTGTTTTGTTGATGAGTTGTATGAGTTCTTTATATATTTTGGATATTAGCTCCTATCAAAGACATCATTTGCAAAGATCTCCCATTCAGTTGGTTGCCTCTTTGTTTTGTTGATGGTTTTGCTGTGCAGAAGCTTTTCAGTTTGATATAATTCCATTCATTTATTTTTGCTTTTATTTTCCTTGACTTTAAATCCTCTCTAAAACAAAGATTCATGAGTTTAGTACCTATGTTTTCTTCTGTGCAGTTTTTTTCAAATCTTATATTTAGGTCTTTGAACCATTTTGAATTAATTTATATGCATAGTGATAAACAGCAGTCTAGTTTCATTCTTTTGCATGTGATTTTCCAATTTTTCCAGCACCATTTATTGAAGAGGCTTTCTTTTCTCCATTGTATGTTTTTGCTACTTTGTTAAAAATTATTTGCCTATGTGTATGTGGATTTATTTCTTGGCTTTCAATTCTGTTTCTTGGTCTATATTTCTGTTTATCTGCCAGTACCATGTTGTTTTGATTACTGTCACTTTGTACTATAATGTGAAGTCAGGCAGAATGATGCCTTGAGCCTTGTTCTTTTTTCTCAGGATGGCTTTGGTGATTTGGGGTCTTTTGTGCTTCCATACAAATCTGATGATTTTTTGTTCTGTTTCTTTAAGAAATGCCATTGGAAGTATGATAGGGATTTTATTAAATCTGTATTGCTTTAATAAGAGCAATATGTAATTGACCTCAGCTAATATCCCACTAAATGGTAAAAAACTGAAAGCTTTTTTTCTAAGATCAGAAATAAGACACAGATGTCCACTCTCACGACTCTTAATGAATATAGTATTGGAAGTTCTAATTAGAGTGGTCAGGCAAGAGAAAGAACTAAAAGGCATCCAAATTGGGAAAGAAGTCAAATTGTCACTTTTTGAATATGACAAGATTCTCTCTATAGAAAAACCTAAACACTCCACTAAAAACTATTAAAAACAATAAACAAATACAGTGAAGTTCCAAGATACAAAATCAATGTAGAAAAATCCATCGTATTCCTGCATACTAACAATGAAATTTCTGAAAAAGAAATGAAAAAAATTTCCTTTTGCAATTGTAACAAAAAGAATAAAAATATCTAGGAATAAACTTAACAAAGTGTATAAAGAACCTATACCCTAAAAATTACAAGTCATTATTAAAATAAATTGACGATACAAATAAAATATATTTTGCGTTCATGGATTTGAAGCATCTACATAGTAAAAATGGCAGTATTACCATTGTTTTAAAATGTGTTTTTTATTGTTAATATGTTGGTAGTTATTTCAGTGCTACAGAGTAGTATTGAATACATCATTTTAACCACAGTAGAAAACAAACAAACAAAAAACAATGGAAACATGTTCTTCAGGGAACCGTGGTTTTACTGTGCCTTGGTGACAAGTGAAGAAGAACAAACAAATCAGAAACAAATCAGTCACCAGTAATATTGTTTTCCCTTGACTGAGCTTTTGTCAATGTCACAAAAATTGCAGAACATTGAAGACTTGGATCACATAAAACTGTAAGCATTCAGTTTCTCTTTAGTGATTTTTTTCCCCACCTCATTTTGTTGTATTTAAATGGACTTTGTTTTAGTTTCCAACTCCTGGGTATCCTATAGGAGTGAAATTTTGAAACTATGATTTCAAAAGACTTAAACAACTTCAGTGATTATTTAGGCTTAGCAGTTCATAGAATAATAAATTGGAGTTTATCACTGCCAGCATTTCAAATGTGTGAACCTCATTTAGGAGTGAAGAGGTCAGTAATTCAGAATGTTCTATTTCAATTGAAAAAGAAAAGTAGACAGCAAAGAGAATCCCCATAGACTCTGTGATCAGGTACAAAGCAGAGGATGAAAATTAGGAAGGCTGCAAATCTAAGAAGCAGTAGTATTTCTAGGAAGAGAAATAAAATAGAAATAAAAGGTTGATAGAAAGGATACTGTTTAAAGATATCCAGGAGAAATCATCCTAGAGTTTTGAGTGATGATCCTTTCGTGAACTGTAGAAGGTTGAGTAATATACTTTCATTTGCTATTGTAACGATAATTACTAGCCTACTTGCATTTTGCATTCCAATGATAGAAAAGCAGTTTAAATTATTTTTGGTAGTTTTATTCTAAATGTTCTAAGGAAATCAAAGGATTTTATATCAGTAGTTCTTTCTGTTGTAAGCCAGGATAAATATATTCAATTTTGAGCGTACAAATTAAGCTTTGCTAATTTGATTAGTTTTGGGTTTAGCAAGAAAAATTGTGAAAATCATTCCTCAGGAATTGGAAATTAATTAATCCAAGCTAGTAGTATTTCTTACCTATCATGTCTCTCACTGTAGAGGACGATTGAAGATAAAAACAAGGGTTTATCCCCTCTTTGGGAACTACTGTAGGCAAAAAAAAAAAAAAAAAAAAAAAGAAAGGGAGGAGGTGACAATGACATAGAATTATGAATTAAAGAAACATCAGCCAACGCACTGTATTTTATGCTTTAAATTACCTTAATGGTTTCAGTTTTTCTGTTCAAAACATGCATGTAGTCATAACATTTATTTTATATTCATAAGTTCTATCAAATAAGAATAGTTAACTTTTAGCATTTACATAGCATTTTATCATATATACACTCAAGAGGAACATTAATTATTAAAACAGTATATGTACTATTTCCATTGTATTGTTTATTTTTAAAGATCGCACTTGCCTTACATTTATAATTTGTATGGGTGACCTCCACATACATCCAGTTTGTCTATCTGAAATAATTATTCTATAATACACTTTCTATAAATCAAAGCCACATTTTAGTTAATCTAAGTCATTGGGTATTAGGGGACTGATTCGGGAAAATTTCCCCATGATCACCTTATTCTCTGATTTCTATAGAAAAAAAAGATTAGTCGTAAATAGTTTTTTGTTTTTTGTTTGTTTTTTTTTTTTTTTTTAATTCCTACAGCACCTGGTATTCCTGGGTGGTCTCCCATCCAAGTACTAGCCAGGCCCAATCCTGCTTAGATTCTGAGATCAGACAAAATTGGGCACATTTTGGGTGGCATGCCCATAAACCCAGCAATAAATAGTTTTAGCTGAAGAATTATCTAAGTAATGAAAAATGGAGTGAGATAACATTATGACCTAAGCTATAATAACAGTTGATACAATTTGCTAGGATCTAGGGTATTTGAAAATTATTGATTAAAAGTATTAGTAAACCTATAATTATTCTGCACATAGGTCATAATAGCTTTGGTATAAATATAGGTGCAGTAATTGGTTTGTATTTTCATGGATTAACTCATTTAAAAATATATATATACAATAATTTTTGTGTGTCTGATTTATCTCAGAATAGCACCCTCAAGGTCCATACATACTGTTGCAAATAGCAGATTTCCTTCTTTCTTATGGCTGAATAATATTTCATTTGTGTGTGTGTGTGTGTGTGTACACACACACAAACATTCCACAACCTTTTATACATTCATTTGTTGACAGACACTAAGTTGTTTCCATATTTTAGTTATTGTAAATAATGCTGCAATAAATTTGAGAGTACATATATCTCTTTGTTTTCATTTCCTTTGTATATATACCCAGAATTATAATTCTGTATCATAAGGTTCAATAAAAAATTTAAATATATGATAAAATGTAAAAATTTTAAAACCTAAAATGATTATTTTAAAAAGTAGAAATATTAAAGAATTATATGTGTAAATATGTAAAGAATTTATATTACCGTGTTCAGAGAATAACTTCTTTTGTTAAGAAAAGTATGGTTTTCTTCTGAATGCAAGAATATACATACACACAGACATATGTCCACACACAGGTGTATGTGTGTATTTGTGTGTATATGTGTATCGATTTGCCTCTCAACCTGAGAATACACAAATGAACAAATATGTGTATATATGAATATATACAAATATATGTATACATTATCCATGCATATATTTTTAATATAAATATTTGATTTATTATATATTTTACAGACTTTTGTCTAATTCTAAAATAGTTTTGTGATCTTTATAAATGTGGTATTTGAATATTATGAATCAACAACTAATCTAAGAGACAAATAATTTAATGAAGTATTTAATTAACAAGTCTTAATCACTTCTAATTAGCACTAATGAAATTAGGTTTATATATAGAAAAAATATTATCTAATAATGTTAAATAATATGAATGGATAAGTACTTCATATTTCACATTTTATATAAATATTTTGCTAAATTGGGTTCAGCAAAAAATAATAAACCTATTCATCTTTTTATTTGCCACCATCATTGTGAATAAAAGAAAGAGTAGATTGAAAAATTTTTGTCTTTTGGAAAAGAATTTGTTTATTGTGTCTATACAGAATTAGGTAGGTAAATATTACTTTGTGTAGCTATCATCTCGAAACACACTTTTAAGTAGGCCATTGCTGCTGGAGCTAGCAGTTTGCATTAGTCCATTGGTAACTTTTCTCAGTCCATGTTGTATCTCTTCCTTACTTTCCCCTAGTATTTATCTGTCATCACTACATGGCTTATCTATAAGACTTTCTCAGCCATTCTAGTTCATGAACAAACATGGAAATGTAAGGTAGTTAGTAGCTCCTGGGTGACACTTAATTGAAAATGGAAGTCTTTGGATGAATACGTTTCTGTGTTTCTGTTAAAAATACTGAGATGTATTTGGTACAGCCTCTTGAAGTTCATCTCAGTAAAAGGTGAACTGGAGGAGTAGAACCAGTAGGAAATAGATTAGATAGATGATGGATAGATAGATGATGAGTAGATGGGTAAATAGGTAAATAGATGAGAGAAAGAGAGAAAGATAGTTGGATGGATAGATAGATTTCTTGCAAGAAATTGACTTATGCAAACTAGAATGCTGGCTATGAAATTCCAAAATCCATAGCACAGGCCATCAGGAAGAGCAAGCTGGAATTCTCATTCAGGTGCTCAAGCTGCTATCCAGAGTAGAATTTCTTTAAGAACAACTCAGTCCTGCTGTTAAGGCCTTTTGACTGATTGAATCAAGCCCACTCAAACTATCTAGATTAATCTCCCTTACTTAAAGTCAAATTTTTATAGACTTTCATCACATTCATAAAATGCCTTCATAGCAATACCAAGATGAGTGTGTGAATAACTTTGGACTATAGTTTGGACAAGCTGACACATCAAAAAGCCCATTAGAGAGTTTAAGCCTTATTTGTCCAGGGTAGAAACCAGCTCAATAAAACATCTTTTGTTTGACTTTCCTGTCTTACTCTTCCCTGAAATCCTAGTCCTCACATAAACATCCTGCATGCCAACCTTGACATAAGCTCTACTTTGGGAGAAGAGTAAACATTTGGAATTATAAGATGATTGGTATCATGCTACTCTTAGAAATATGAGATTCTTGAAACAGATCAACTCACAGGTCAACCAGCAATAAGGACTCCATTGCTATTGATCATAGTGGCAATAATAACCCCTGGCATGAAAAAAAATTACCATTACTAAAATTCTCACTGGTGGAACATTTTTATGAGGTGTGCATTAGTTTTTTGGGTTTTGTTTGTTTTGGTTATCATTAACAAATTATCACAAATTGGGCGGATTACAACAACAGAAATTTATTCTCTCACAGTTCAGAGGCTAGGAGTCTGAAATCAAGGAGTTCTTCCAGTGGCTCTAAGGGAGAATGCCCTGTTTCATGCCCCTCTCCTAGCTTCTTGGGGCTACCAGGAACCTTTGGTGCTCCTTGGCTTGTAACCACGTCACTCCAATCCCTGCCTTCTTTACCTGGCCTTCTCTTCTGTGTGTGTCTTTTCCTGTGTGTATCTGTCCCAAAACAATTTCTTCTGTATTCTTATAAAGATACATATGATTGTATTTAGGGCCCACTCAGATAATTCAGGATAAACTCCTTAAGATCCTTAACTCAATCATATCTTTTGTCATACAAGGCACATTCACAGGTTCAGATGATTAGGACATCTATTACTGAAGGTTAACTTTCAGCACACTACAAGGTGGAGCATAAAACACTGGCTTGTAATATAGGGATTACATTTGAACATTTTTGGGGTGATGGACATTATAAGGACTAGAGTTGGATGGCTTCAGATTGGTTTTAGAAGCCCTGAGAAAAGGCAATGATAGGCTCAGATTACCCAAGTATTAATGCAACGTACACTGTGAATGTCAGAACATCTTCACAAGAATGTATCAAAAACCCCTTTTACCTATAGCTGCAAGGTAGACTGTGCTGACCATCAGGCTGAAGTTTGATTGTAGTGGTGGCAGAGTTTCAAAGGCTCAAAATGCACATCTTTGCAGATGTATGCCAAAGTCAAGATCCTGATAAGGAAAAGACTAGGTTTCTGAAATATGGAATGGGGAAATTTATCCCAACATAACTGAGAGTATTAGGCCACCAAACACAACTTCCTCCTCCTTGCTATAAGACAACAGTCTTTTTTCACTTGGAAACCATGCAGAGACCTCACTTGAGGCAATTGACACAAAGATGTTGTATGTCTACATCTGCACCTTAATTTCCAGGCTTATCTTCATTTTATTTTAAAACAAATAGCCTTAAGTTGTTGCAGAGACCAATATTGGAATAACCACAAACTTAGTGCATTTCTAATAAGGGCTTAAAGAAACTTTTTTTTCATAAGGAATGCCCTGTTGAGAGCACGTGAGGATATTTAAGGTGCTGATCAGACTGAAGTTGACATTAGCAACTGGTTCACTTGGGCATTTCTATTACCATTGTATGGCCATGAAACTGGTTTACTTTATATTGGTGGAATTGCTAGTGTTCTCAAAAAGCTGATGGTAAGAGGCAGTACCCAATGGTAAGAGGCAAGATGGCAGTATTTACCAAAATAGACTTTAGATTGGAATGGTAACCAGGATGTCTTGAACTGCAGGCATCTAGGACATAACGTTTCTAGAGGTGAGATGGGTTTTACTTAGTCTACTACAAGAGACATCAGCCTACTACCTGGTCATAGAAAACTCTATTAAATATAGTCTTTCAATTAATGATGGCTTAATTAATAAAAGGATAGTCTATAAAAAAATCAACCATCAATTAATATTAAATTTAAAAGTGGTTAATTGCCTTAATGTATTTTTTTTTTATATTTTATGCTGAATTTTGTAGGGATGAAACCAGATATAAAGAGGTACTCCTATAAACTAACATATAATACAATTCTGAAGAATTGGTACATTTTGCGCTTTGTTGAAGAGCGGAGTGATTTATTCTATTTCTCTCCTCACAATACCCCAAGGAGTTAGCTGACATCTATAACTACAAACATACGAATCTTCAGTGAATATAGCCATTGGCTTTTAAAAGAAAAAAAGTTCTGATAAAGAAATTTATTTCCTTAAAATTTACAAGTAAAAAAATGAAACATTTCAATACTTGAACTTTGTTAACTTAGAGGAGGATTATTGCTGATAAAAACTTTTAATGTATCTTAATCAGGTTTTCAATTATTCCTCAAAAAATTATAAGGAATAAGGGAAGAATAAAAGTCTAACCATAATTTCCTGAAAAATTTTCCCGTAAATGGGTGCAATTATGCATATTTTAAATGAAAATCATATAAGCTTTCGGTAAACACTGATAACTTTCACATTTGAAAATAATCTATATTGGATGGCATGTTAATTTTCCTCATTACTGTGAGGAGTATTTTCTCTAACTTTCTATCTAAAAGAATGGTATTTAAAATGCCAAATAATCTAAAAATATAAAATGCAGATTTCAAACAGAATGTATTATCATAATACAAATCATCAACCATCAACAAGCTAATGTGGATTCGTTGATGTTTATTTAAAGTAGATACTTTAATTGTTGAAAAAAAATTTTCTATAGAGATAGAATTTTATGAAATGATGCAGGAAAATCAAAAGTAATTGCATTAATGTTTTTTCCTGAGAAGTATACCTCTCCAGATTATTCTGGTAGCTTATTATAAACAGGTTTATGGCTTGACCCTGTAATTCTGGGCTCTTCCAGTCTACAGGTTTTAGTAACCAATGATGGGATGATTCCACTAAGGTACACAATTATGTTTCCCTTACTTCAAATCTGACACTACCTCATTGCAGTCAGTGTTCCTTATTGGATCATTGGAAATCGAATAAAATACATATATATGTGATTATGGAGAGGAAAGAAGTCTGTTTATCCAATGAAGATCTAAACAAAATTCATGTTTATGACATATTTGGAGTACTTCATAGTTTCCTTATAAGAGGCAAAGATTATTAGAAGGCAACTGTTACCTGACATAGGCAAGGCCATCAAAGCTCTTTTAAATTGCTCTTATATAAAAAAAAACATTATCTCCCTTATGTATCTTTTGTTAGTCGTGAGAACTAGAACAAAATTGAACAGTGACATTGCCAGTGGTTCTGGACTTGGACAGCAATGGCTTTATGACATTGTCTGTTGAGACTTAGTAGCAAGTTGCAACCTTGCCTTTTCTCTGGGAATGAATTGTTTGTTTGTTAGAAGAAAGTTTGCTCGCTAAATGGGAAAATCTCTGGACTAGTATATATAAAAAGAAAGTTTGCACAGTGCCACAGGGTGAAAAATAGCAGCTACTTCCTTTGTTTGTTCTTTTGTTTATTTTCATTTCCTCTCCATTAGGAAGACTTCTTTTCCTTTACTTTGTGTAAATCTTGAGGAAAGATAATTACAGGACCCTAAACTAAAAAATACATGTAGGCTAAATTGGGCTAATTGCAATCTGTCACCTGGGAATGTAAATGGTAACCAGAGGCACGCCGAAATTTTATTGAAGAAGCATCATCTAATGTTTGAACCATAAATAGAAGATCCATGATTTCCTGCTACTGAAAGTCCTGAGTTTGCTCTATTCTCTGCGCTTATTTCTGGTTAATTACATACATATTCCTTCATTCCTGTGACCATGTACCCTATAACCATTGAGGTTTTTTGTTTGTGGAGATGAATATTTCTCTAATTTGTTTCTTATTTCAAAACCACCACTAATTTTCATGACCAGAAAAAGAAAAATGTTTAGAGGTATAAAAAACTGGATAAACCTTCAAAATTTTTAATACTTATTTTTATTTCAATGTAGCATAAAGTAGAAAAATTATAATTAAGAGAACATAATGTCTATATGTTAAAGATACTATTTAGAATAAGGCTATGAAAAACAAATGAGTCATGTTCAAGAAAACTTAGAAAATTATTAAATAGTATACCATAATGACAAAAATATACTTTAAAAAAATTTTTACATTTAGAACATTCCTAAGATGCTAAGAAAATAAGCCAAATATGATAGTAATATAGAAGATGATCATCTGTGCATATTTGTGTATGTGTATATGTATAGAGTCAAGCCCATCGATAAAAAAATATTGACTGTGGCTACATTTGGTTTGAATTATGAATAATTTCTATTTGATAATTTTTATATGTAAAACATATCTAAGTATAAAATTGAAAGCATGTTCTCATGTGTTGAAATTGTTATATTAGAAAGTATAATTTTACCTTTGAGTTTATGTAAATGTATATAGATAGATAACAAATCGATGCATACATATATAACTAGCAGAAACATCAAGCCCCTGGGTCAGAGATCAGAGCTTTATTTACTCATTGCAACACAAGAGAATAATAATATTCTAGCATTAGTCTCTCATATCTAGCATACCACAGGCAGCAGAATGAGAGCCAGATGGACAAATATACACACAAAGCGGGATCGTATTGCAGGAGAGTGTTTTGTGGGCCTTAGCCTGTTGATGATCTTATTCTCAGCTAGGAATGCCTGAGGCACCCACTTGAACCCACATTGACTCCTAAGGATCCCATAGACATTTCCCCAACCACCACCAGGGCCACTGTTGTGGGTGGACCAATCAACACTTGTGTTTCTTGTTATGATTGCAGGACACATCTCAGCAAAACTATGAGGAAACTTTGAAGAACAAGATTTCAGGTCCTGTAGAGTACATGACATGCCTGAGGAAGACTCAGTGAGGTCAAGAGCTGGGAGAGAGTGAGGGAGCTCAAACCTACAGCTCTGCCTTCATTAGGTCCTGAGATTGGAGTACCTAGAATCTTCAGAGTTCATTCTTTATTGGTGATTAGGGTGCAGGAAGGAAAAAGTGAGGTCACTCAAGTGGTCAGTTATATAAGTTACTCAGGGCTCTTTAAAAGGGGAATTTCATGGGGGAAGGCAGCCTGGTTCCGTATCTTATTTTACTAGTAGCTGTGTCATACATTACAATCAAAAAGTACAATGTCAGTTACATTACAGAGAAGATTTCCAAAATATGAATAAGCGAGTTTATATAGGAGTGCGACAGCGGTTCCCTACTTCCTGCTAAGACAGAGAAAGCTTTGCTTCCTAATAGAAAGAAATTCTCCTTAGAGGAAGAGAAGGATTCTGGCTTCTTACATATGGGAATATAAATATCCCTAGAGGTAGGATAAGACAAGTATTATACATATATTAGTATAATATTTTTAACATAATGAATCAATATTGATACATTATTAATTAAAGTCCATAATTAACTTGGATTTCCTCATTTCTTCCCTAATAGCATTTTTCTTTCAGAATCTAAACCAAGATAACACATTGCATTATTTGTCATGTCATCTTAGGATACTCTTGGTTTTGATGGTTTCTCAGGAAGTCCTTGTTTTTGATGACCTTGACAGTTCGAGGAGGACAAGCCAGATATTTTGTAGAATGTTCTTTGATTTATTGATTTTTTTCTCAGTATTAGTTTGAAGTAATTTGTTTTGGGGAGAAAGATCAGAGAGGTAAAGTGCTCTTTTAATCACATCATATCAAGGATACATACTAATTAATATGCCTTATCAATATTTATGTTGACCTTGATTATCTGGGTTGGGATAGTGTTTATAAGTTTTATTCACTGT
Source organism: Eidolon dupreanum (assembly GCA_028627145.1). Lineage (NCBI taxonomy): Eukaryota > Metazoa > Chordata > Mammalia > Chiroptera > Pteropodidae > Eidolon > Eidolon dupreanum. The sequence goes on from CM053507.1 coordinate 23,452,581, forward strand.
AAATTTACTTTTTTCTTTTCGTGCCATACTCTTTCCAATAAAATCCTATACAGAGCCCACACTTAAGTAGTGGGAAAATGTTTCACCTCCTTAAGGGACAAATATCTACATAAGTTACTTGGAATTCTTCTGCATGAGATACTTCTCATTTATTTATGTAGTTATTTATTTATACTATAGCTATTCTTTGGATTATAATCCAACACTATTTTGTTGCTCAGATCTTCCATCTTAGGTCATTGGGAGCTCTTTTATTTGCCTCCTGTGTCTTCTTGTCACAAGCTCTTAATTATGTGTTACTTTTAAGCACTTCTTTACATTACAGCATTACAAAGTGCTCCAAGATCATCTTGTGTAGTACCTGTCCCAATCCTAGAATCAGACATTTTTCCAGGATCCCTGTTTTCTTTCATTGGAGAATGGTATTAGAATTTAAATCTTGGTACTAGGCATGCTTATTGCTACTCAGGTGGTGCTGTTTTTAGGCCCTCTCAGATGACAAAGCAAGGAAATACATGTGTGTATACAAATTCTGTGTGCATGCATATTTCTGTATCCATCTGTGTTTACATTAAGCTAAACATGAGTTCATGCTGATGTCTCTAATTCTAATCCATTAATACCTGGATAATTCTAGCCTTCTCTTCTTGTCTCTACACTTCTACCACTGCAGTAATAAACCTAGCTCCTATCTACATGAACTTATTTAATTGTTCAATTGTGAGTTTCTGGGCTGTTAACCTATGCACTGTGGGAAACAACCAAATCAAATCCATTGAAACAGAAAGTAGTTTACAGGTCCCCGGGCTGTGAGTGGAAAAGGACATTGAGTGCAAATGACCACAAGAGATTATCTCAGGGTAATGAAAATATTCTAAAATTAGATTGTAATGATGATTATAGCTCTAATCTTACTAAAAAAAAATCATTGTACACTAAACTGGACAGATTTCATAGTATGTAATTTATATTTCAAGATAGCTGTTAAAAACACTGATATAGAACGTGAAGGGACAAATACTGAAAATCCACATGTAATAATAATCTGTATACCTGACAGTATGATAGTTACATAGTATGAAATCACTATGTATTTTGAGAATTCATATATTAAAATATCAACATATACAACAAAAGATACATCACTGCTACCTTTTCAGTTGAAGACGAATAACATAAGAAATTAAAAACTTCAGTTCCCCTATGTATGAAATTTATCAGAAGTAGACTTTGGAGTTACATAGAACTATATTGAACATCATGTCGATATGTTTAGTATGTGACTTCTCTGTGAGTTGGTTTCTTTATCTACAAACTGAGGATACTAATGTTTTCCCCATTGTACAATTTGAAATAAAAATATATGAGATTTAAATTAAAAGGTGTTAACACAAACTCTGGAAGGTAGGAGAAAGTACTTAAATATGTTGATTCATGAACAAATTCCTAGCAAGTTGTATTGATTTTGTAGGGCTGCCATAACATTACCACAAAACAGGTAGCTTAAAACAACAGATAATTGCAATGGAAGTTCTCTCACAGTTACAGGACCTAGAAGTTTAAAATCAAGTGGTGAGCAGGACTATGCTTGCTCTCTGAAAATTCTCAGAGAGGATTCTTCCTGCATCTTTATAACTTCTCATGTTTTTCGGCCATCCCTAGTGTTCTAAGGCTTACAGCCACATATCCATATCCCTGCCTCTGTTGTCATATAGACTTCCTACCATTGTGTCTTCAAGTTGTGCAATTTTCTTTCATTATAAGGACATCAGTCATTAGATTAGGGCCCACCCTAATTACATATAACCTCATCTTGATTAAACCTGCAAATAACTGATTTCTAAATTAGGTCATATTCACAGGTACTGGGTGGTTAGGACTAGAACATATTTTTTGTGTGCAGGCACAATTCAAGCCATAAAACAGGTTAACAAAACCAATTATGCAAAACCTGACTTGATAAAAAAAAATACTAGTGCTAAAACTAGCTTCAATAAATGATTTTATTGTATTCAAATAACATCCTATAGGATTCCTTTGAAATGAGTTATCTTATTAAATTTTAAAATACATTTGAGTCATTAAGATTTGATTTATACCCATGTATATGCATATTTCCTTAGGACTCAGTATTTTTGGCATCAACATTAGGAGTTTCAAAAGTCTTTATATAAAACTTAATGTTTCCAGAATATTATTTAAATGATTTACATTTATACAATATCAATTTCCTGAAAAACATTTGAAAATCAGGAATTTAAAACAATTTAAATATGTTTAATTAGCAAAAGGAAATGTAGGAGAATTCAAAGAATGTCAATTTATATATGCCTTTAAGGAATATTTTAATGTTAGCTAGCAAATAGATTGATAACAAATACATGTGTAAGAGACAGTATAATTAATTTCATAGTCAGGAATTAAAATTTTTCCATTTGTGGTTTTTTTAATTTCAATGAAATTTCTTTTAGGCTTCTAACAGAGTTTACAATTGACTAATGAAAATTACAATCATGGGAAAATTACAATCATGGGAAAATTACATTCCAGATTAATCAGAGAGAAATATTTGGTTTCTTTTTGAGATATAAGATAAGTAATTAAATTATTCATAAGCATCTTGCTACAAATTTGGCATTTTTACACACTTTCAGAATAACTGTATTAAGATCCAACTAAGGAGATAAGCACATTTTCAAATTGAGTTACAGAAAGCTGGACAATGATAATTACTAGAGCACATTAAAGATTAGAAGTTTAAAAAATTTCAAACCATGATGATGTTAGAACCATACCTCACTGAGTTAAAATTAGTTTTAAAATGTTAACACATTTCCTTATTTAATATTTGAGTCCCATATGAAGAGTACATGAAGGATTTGTGAGCTATTTAATCCATATATACTCTGGGTCATCAAAATAACAACTGATGAAACTTTAGGAAGAGTTCAAACTTCTCACATTTGTCAGTTGTAGTACATACCTCAATTTTTGCAGCGACTGCTTTAAATCTGATGCATAAAAATTATCTCATATAACTGTTGTGTTCTCAATAACATTTTCCTCAAATCTGTTATATTTCACATAATAAACTGATACATTTTGTAATAAAATGCATTAGCGACAGACAATGACAAATGACAGTGGCCTCAGAACTCCAGTTTAACAGATAGTCTCACCACAGAGTTAGACAAACATCCATGTGCACACACACATGCATGTGCGTGCATGCACGCACACAAACACACGTACAAACACACACGGGCACACACACAGGACTGAGTTCAATGTGGAAGATGAGTTCATTTACAACAGACAGCTCTATTTTGCTACAGATATAGAGAGCTTTTAGTGATAATTTCAACAGATTGCCCCTAAATATTCCTGTTTTCCTACATCTTTTATATAAAAACCAGAACTGTTATTGATTCATTAATCTTTTTGGCAGAATTTGCCATAAGTGATGATTTTATTCCAAGAACATTAGATCTTGGGGAATTCTACATAAAAATGTATGTCAGTTATTTACATACAGTTTCTTGGAGACCTCATGGAACTCTGCACAGATCTCTCTATGCAGGATGATTTCTACTTTATTTGTTGCTAAATTTTTGTTAACAATTGTAATTATATAAATTGTTTTAAATTTAATAAAATCATTTTTCAACACAATATTATTAAAAAATAAAAACCAAAGCAGAATAGAACACAGAAACAAACCCACACAAATATAGGCACTTGATTGGAAGAATGGACTGGAAACAACCTTTTCAGTGAATGTTGCTGGGTAATTTGGATTTTCATAAAAAGAAATAAAAATAAGCCTAATCCCCTATGTCACATTGTATTAGTTCAGTCACTGCTTTGGAACTGTCTCCTCCAGTTGAACATATGTTTATTTTTGACTAACACTTTCATTCCTAGATATATATCCAACAGAAACACATACACATATAGAGTGAAGAGCATATATCAGATTGTTCATAGCTACATGATTTGTAACAACACCATAATGGAAATAACACAAATGTTCATCATTGTTAAATAATTAATAAACTTGAAATTATAACAATTAAAATAAGAATATAAAGTACCAACACATATTTTTAAATTAAAAAAGCTAGGCAGAAAGTAATGCAACCTATGCGATTCTGTTTATATAAATATTAAAATCAAACTTTAAAAAACAAGACAGTAGTATTTTCGATATTGAGGGGAAAGTAGTGATTCCTTTAGGATATGAGATGGGCTCTGTGAATGCTAGAAATATGCTTGGGTCTTGGTTATATTTATTGTCATTGGTGATGGCTCAACTTGTAATAATATATGAAGTTGTCATTTTAATGTGCACTTTATGTATTGTGTTGTTAATATAAAAAAAATTTAAGCACATACAATATGTCAGTAAAATTTTAGCTACCCTAGATAGAATTTGAAAAGTTAATAGTTTTTGTTTTTAATCAAATTGAATTTTTTCATCATGTGTTGCTTTGCCCATACTTAAGATTAAATTTAAAATCAAATTTATATAATATAAAATGTTTTTTTTTATTATATGTCATATCTCATAGAGAAAATTAGGACCTTGACAAAAATATAAACTCTTCCATTTAAAATTTTTCTAAGAATTCAGAATGTGATGCCAGTGATAAAATAAAGTAACTATACAGTACATCATAATAATGATATACTTGCAAAAAAAAAAAAAAAACACATACTTCATACATATCCGAGTAAAGGCACGTAGAGCATACGCTATAGCAGGAAGATCTGAGCATTTTACTTGACTCAGAAGACTGTGAACACTTCACAACTGAAGAAAGTGTTATAGCCATGAGAAGTAAATCTACAAACTACAAATACATACGGTAAAATCATTCCATAGAAATTGCAATTCAAATTGCAGGAATTCAGTTACATATTTTCAGATGTGCTTATAAATCTTAGAGATAAATCGTCTTTATTTCTTGTTAAGTTAATGCATTTTTTCACTTAAAATAATCAAAAAATCGAAATTATTAAATCTATTTGATTTACTCAGATTTTGTAAAGTGTTTGCTTTAGTTTTATAGAATTGTTATGTTTTAAGTCAGAACATATATCTTAAAGCCATATAGTTTAATTCTCATTTTAAAGATTGTTTTTAGATATTAAAATGTTTTTACATATTAAAAACATTTAAAGTTAGAGGAAAGAAGCATGATAGCGAGATAACTTGTATTCGTAGGAAGAAAACAAAAATAACATTTCTCTTTATATGCAAATCTTCCTCAAATGATATTACACACACAAATAAAATTCAGAAATCACTAGCAAATTCTAGCTAAATATATTTGCGAAATCTTCATTCCATAGCATTCTCCTAAATTTAACAATAAACATTAATAGTTATTAATGGATCATACAAGAGATATTTGTGGATATGAAAGGATTACAAAAGTTCCAGTTTTTAAAAAATAAAAAAATAAGGTATTCCCAAGGTTATTTGACCACAGAACACACTCCCACCACCTGCATAACGCTTACCAAAGATATGATTAGGATGAATTCTTGTAGTTTTAGATTGATTGAGCAGAGGTGCAATGGTAGAAAATTTTAAACTAGTCGCCTCAGGTTTTTCCACCCTGCTTCAAGGAGAATAGACAGGCACAGGGTGATCAAAAAAATATCCAGAAACAATAATTTGCCTCTTTTTCTAACAAGTCAAATTTGCACATCTACAAATAAATTTTCCACCTGCAAATTACAATACCTTAGAACATTGCCTACTTCAGGATTTCAGCGTTAAAATCTTCCTACATTTGTTGTTACTTTTTTTAGAGATAATTTCCCTTTTTTTTTTTTTTTTAGTTTGCCCTGGTTATCCAAGTAAAGTTTAAATTTTGGACTGCTCTGCTATATTTCTAAAAAGCAAGGGCCTTCCTTAAGAGATTTCTTCCATGGGAGGGATATGTGACTGCTTTGTAAAATTAAAACTACTGAGCAAATGTATGCATTCATTATTCCACTCTCCATTCAACAATGTATTGCTAAGTAACTAACCTGTGCATATGCTCTTAGTTACAAAGAGAAATTAAAAAAAAAAATGATCCCTGCCCGCAAAGAACTCAAACATGAAAGAGGATGTTTATATGTGAAAGAATAGTATTCATTTTGAAATATTGTGGAAAACAATAAAATAAATATTATAGGAAAACAATTTAAAATATCAAAGAATAAATGCATAGGTGGAAAGAAAAGTGGGTCAAGAAACATTCACAGAAAAATTATTTTATTTCACTCACCCTGCTTTTTTATGATTCTTAATGTAGTAACATGAGTCAGAGGTGAATGAGACAATGTTTTGCATTCAGGCATCATGAATTTTTATCAATACATGAAGGTATAAAAGAACAGGCCTTGTTCAGAGAAATATTATTTTGGCTATACTTTATATAAGGAAAATAATTCCACCACTGCCATCAATATTTTTTATTCCCTTGAAAAATATAGTATTAGACAGACTTGTTAGAATTTGGTTTGAAAAGAAGTAAACTAAGAGTTAAATGAGGAAGTAGAAAGGCACTAAAGAAAAATTTCACCTAGTTTCATTTATTAAAGATGGTTTTCTTAGACAATTATATTGAAGTCCTGCCCTGATCACTAGGTTAAAAATAAAAAGATTTGCTGAATTAAGATAAGTTTCTATTTGTATCTGCAAGTATTTATTTCTGAAAAAAATAAATTTTCAAAGTATAGTTAAGATAATAATTCTAAATAAGAAAATTTTCAGAGAATATAGTGAAGATATTCCCACTAGTCCTTTTTTTAATTTTTATTATATTGGGGTAAGAACACTTAAAGAGATTTATCTTCTTGGCAGATTTTAACTGTACAATACAGTATCGATGATATGAACAATATTGTTCAGTGCATTTCTAGACCATATTCATCTTGCATAATTGAAAATTTATAACTCTTGCTTAACAATTTTTCATTTTTCCTTCTTCCCATACTCAGCAACCAGAAGAGCTTGACTATTTTAGATACCTTATATAAGTGAAATCATTTAATATTTGTCCTGTGACTGGTTGATTATATTTAGTATAATGACCTAAAGTTTCATCCACATCGTTACATATTAAGGATTTTTTTAACTGAAATAATATCCATTGTGTGTATTTTGTATATCTATTTTATATATTCATCCATTTGTGCATACTTATCTGTTTTCACATCTTGACTAAATAGTGCTGTAAAAAGCATGATAATACTACCATCTCTTCAAGATCTGGATTTCAGTTCTTTTGGATAAATACTCAGACATAGGACTGATGGGTCATATGATAGTTATTTTTAAGTTTTTGAGAAACCCATGCTCTTTTGCATAGCTTCTGCACCATTTTACATTTCACCAGCAGTGTACAGAGCTTATCTTTTTTCCACATCCTCAGCAACACTTATTTATCTCTTGTTTTGTTTTGATAATGGTCATCCTAACAGTGTGAGATGATGTCTCCTTGTGGTTTTTATTTGCATTTGACATTGAACATCTTATCATATATCCATTAACCATTTGTATATCTTCTTCAGAAGAATGTCTATTCAAGTCCTTAGCCCATTTTGTAATCATGTTATTAGTGTTTTGCTATTGAGTTGAGGAGTTTCTTATATATTTTGGAAAGTAATCCCTTATCAGATATATGGGTTATGAATATTTCCTCCCATTCTATGTTACTTTTTCAGTATGTTATTTGTTTTCTTTATTATACAGAAGCTAAAAGTGTGAAGTAGTTCCACTTGTTTATTTTTGCTTTTGTTGCCTGTGCTTTTGGTATCATATTCATGAAATTATTGTCAAGACCAGTGGCATAAAGATTTTTCTCATATTTTCTTCTAGGATCTTTAGAATTTCAGATCTTACATTTAAACTTTTAATCTATTTTGAGTTGTTTTTTATGTATGGTGTACGATAAAGTTCCAATTTTATTATTTTGCATATTTTCCTAGTACCATTTGTCGAAGAGATGGACCTTTTCTATTTTGTATAGTTGTGGCATTCTTGTCAAAGATCAGGTGATGATACATGCATAAACTTTTTTCTGGGCTATTTTGTCCTATTGGTTCTATGTCTATCTTTATGCCAGTATCATACATTTTAATTACTGTAGCTTTTAATATATTTTGAAAATAGGAATGGTGATATATTTAACTTTATTTTTCTTTCTCAGGATTGTATTGGCTATTCAGGATCCTTTATAGTTCCATCTGATTTTTTTTTCTATTCTGCAAAAAATAACATTTTGATTTTGATAGAGATTGCATTGAATCTGTAGATCGCTTTGGGTAGTATATATATTTTGGCAATATTAAGTCTTCTAATCCTTGGACCTGGAAGCCTTTTCATTTGTGTCTTAAAATTTTTTCCATTAATATTTTGTAGTTTTTAGTACATAACTCTTTCAACTACTTAAGTTTATTCCTAAATATTTTATTCTTTTTGATGCTATTATAAATGAAGTTTTTTCATAATATCCTTTTTTCATATAGTTCATTATCAGTGTATAAAAATGCAACTGATATTTTATATTGATTTTATATCCTGCAACTTTACTTTATGTATGAGTTTATATGTAAAATTATGTCATCTACAAAAAAGACATTTTAGTTCCTCCTTTCTTATTTAGATAACTTTTTATTTTATTTCATTTCATTTCATTTCATTTTATTTTCATTGTTTGTCTATTGCTCTGGTTAGGACTTCAGTCTATTTAAAATAAAAGTGGCTAAAATGATCATCCTTGCCTTGTTTCTGATCAGAGAAGTAAAGACACTACAAGAAAACAAAAGTACAAGCCATTATCCCTGATGAATATATATACAAAAATTTGCGATAAAATGCTTGCAACCTTAATTAAACAGCACATTAAAAGGATCATATACCATGACCAAGTGGGGTTTACCCCTGAAATGCTGGTATGGTTCAGCATAAAGTCAGTTAAGTGATGTGCCTGCCACATTAATAAGAGAAGAAGAATAAACACATCATCTCGATGGATGCAAAAAAGGTGTTTGATAAAATTCAGTACACTTTCATGATTCAAACTCTCAATAAACAAAGAATATAGGGAAATTACCTCAACATAATATAGGCCATATGTGAAAAACTCAGAGCTAACAACATACTCATGGGTGAAACATTCGTCTTTTCCCTTAAAAATTAGTTTGAGTTTAAAATATATATTAATATATTCTTTTTCAGTTTTTAATCTTTATTTTCCCTAACTCATGTTTTAATTAGATATAATAGCACTTTTTATGAAAGAGAATACTAGAGCATATTTTAAATAAAATTATAGTTAATCATGTAATCATGTCTCTCATTTTCAAAGAATCCGAGGTGCTATTTTATGTGAAATAAATTACTAGTTATTATGGTATTATTCTGAGTAGAGTATATATTTGAAAATAATTATATTTTATGTTTGAGAACTCTAAGAAGGAGGAAATAAAACTGTTATTCAAGAAATCAGAATATCCATTGAACTAGAAAACATGTTTTACTTAAAATTTACTAAAACAAGCAAAAACAATTAAAACAAGGAATTACTGAGATATCAACTATTTAAAAATATTTTAAGTAATGTATTTTATTCTTTGACAATCTTTGATAATTTTAAATTCTCTATTAAATTTTAAAAATCTGGATGCTGAATTATTAACATGTTTTATATTTGTCTTTAATTTTGAGTTAATTTTTGTGTATGGCTACCCTAGGACATAAAAAAAGGACTTAGAATAATTCAAAATGCTTCACTTATAGTCTATGACCTGGTAACAATATGCTTTACATGAAGTTATAACAAATCTACATTTTTCAAATTATGAAATTTATATTATGTATACTCTGACTCATATTTATATTGAAACAATAGTACCAAAATTCAATAAGTCAATACAATATATATATGAATATAAATATATATATATGTATCAATCACTTAATCTTCATAAAATCCAAGAAGTAGTGTTAATTGAGTTAAATTTACAAAAGAGAAAGTTTGAAATCAATGAATTTAAATATCCAAGATTAAACAGCTGGTATGTAGTCAAAACAAAATTAATTTCAGGTATTTTATCTCAAAATTCTAGTTTTTCCTCACTATACTAAATTTCAAAAGCCACAATTTGGAATCAGAGGAAACTGCAGAAAATCAACAAATTTGTTTAAGATCCTTATCAGCAAGAAAGGAAGAAACTAATTTTATACACAAAAACAAAATAGCCTACTTAGTCTACTTGGCAGTCTGAAGCTTCTGAAGCTTAAGCATCATGGGTAATAAATAGTCTAGCCCAAAGGAAGAATGGAGAAGGATCTTTGTAAAAGTGTTACATAACTGGCACATTCGGAGTGCTAAGGGAGCACTTATTCCAAAAATTTAGTTTGCTTTCTTCTACACTAATGGTCCAGAAGGCTTTTTCTTCCATCCTATATAAGATTTCTGCTGCAGTAATCAACCTGTGCCTCTGTTTCCCAGGAAAACAATCTCTACGTGGTAGTTTAATCAGCCAGAGATAAGAAAACAGTGCACTCAGAGAACACCCTCATTAAAGTTGTCTGGGAGGAAATTGATAAAAACTTCTATTAAAAAAATCACTTCAGAGTTTCAAACAAACACACAAACAGTACAAACAGACAACAAACAGAAAGTCTGAATCTAATTTTAAAACTATATTTCCGACTGAAGGAAAGACAGTTATATCTCAAAGTTGAGGTGAATGACATTTCATAAAACAGAAAATAAGTATGTTGAAGTTATAAGAGACTTGAAGAATAAAGGTAAGAGATTAATATTTAAATACTAGAAGTTCAAGAGAAAAAAATAAATAAATAATGGAAATAAATGCTCTTGAGATTTGCCTATCCTTTTTATGGTGTTTTACCTGCTACTTATTTCCTTTTTCATCCAGAGGTTATGCAAATTATTTCTCAATGAGTATTCTTGTTCTTATTTTCATGTATGGTTTTCCTGATATTCTGTCTATTCTATATATAGATATTCTATATATATTCTACTCTATATATTCTATATAGAGAGGCCTTTCACACAGAACTTAAAAGGTGTCTGACCTTTCTCTATTTTAGTTAGAAAACCTCTTTGACCACTTCCTTGATACTTTTACCATCATAGAATATTCTCTTTATTATTGGATAAGAGCCTCAGTTTTCTTTTCCTATTCTTTATTCAATCATTTCAATTCAGACAATCTTTCTGAGTTTATTTTTCTTGTACAGTGTTTAAACATTAAAATGGAAAATTAAATATATCTGCCTTGCTGCATGGGTACAATATATTCATTTGACATTAATTACATTCTGTATGTCAGCAAACACATATTATGCTCAGTGTGCTTCTTTGAACTGTCTTCTTTAAAACAGTAATTATAAAATGATGATCTTTAAATGAAGCATAGTCAATTTAAGTATACAATGTGTGGAGAAAAACAAAAGAGAGAGTCATTTGTCTATTGACTACCTCCTGTGGAATGAGATAGATGTTTGTTCTGGTTTTTTAAGTACTCCTATTTTCAGTTTGCATTCCCAGTGGTAGGGATAGTACGAGCATGCTCATCACTAATTACCAAATAAATTACATTAAACAAATATTTACTGAGTGCTTTATATGTGAATGAGAGAAAATAATACAATGGGATTTCTTTAGATAGGAGGTATTTGCTTCATTCTTAATCTGACTAGGTCAGATCACATCATGGGGTTATCATAAAAGCACCTAGGTAAGGTTTTTGTAATTGGAAAAATCAGCATTATAAAGATGTGAGCACTTTCTCAAGCTGATCTACAGATTTAATTCAATACTAGTCAAAATTGTAGAGCAAAAACGGCAAAAAATGTGAGGGGTTTTGGGTGAAATTGATAAGCTGGTTCTAAATTTTATATGGATAGCAAAGATTAAAATAACAGTCAAGAAAATCTTAAAGAAGAATCAAGTAGGAATATTTATATAAACAGCTATCAAGATTATACTAAAACTATGACAATTAAGACAGTATAGTATTGATGAATAGATACATAAACAGATAAATGAGATGTAATTGAAACAAATGTAAAGGTATAGAGCCCTAACTCTTGAAAAAGCTTGATCCAATGGAAGAGTTTTTTATTTATTTATCAGGGTCTATTTGGATAAGAATATTAAAAAAAAAAAAAATGAATGTTGAGCCCTAAATCATACTATACCAAAAAAAAAAAAAAAGTAATTTAGTATTGATTGTAGATCTAGAGATGAAAGCCAAAATATTCACAATAGCCATTATCAGTTCTCCACACTCCTTACAATCTCTCAGGACAGTGTAATGATAGTCAGATAGTTATGCCTGTGCATCAAATAAGTGGGGGAGGGAGGTCATAAATGACAGAGGAGAACCAACCCCAAAATTATCAGTCTGGGAGTTTGCATAGACTATACAATGTCCCTTGTACCCCAAGAAAAGAAGAAAAAACCTTACTTTGTAATATTTTACAATTAATTGAAATATAAGGGAAGAGTTCAACACAACAGTAAATTCAGGGTTCAACCCAACAAGATATAATTATATTATCCTGTTATAATATAATATATAATTATATATATTTCCTTTGTTCAGGAAACCCTTGACATTAAAAAAGATATAATAGTATTCATAGAACACTGTGTCCCTGACAATGCCTCAAAGAGTTGTTGCTGCACACCCATCAGAATGAATAAAATTATAAAAACAAAACAAAGCAAAAAAACCTGCTCTTAAGTAGTGTTGCCAGGGAGGTGGAGTAATTGAAACTCTCATATACTTCTGGCAGAACGAAAATTATTGCAATCTGGAGAACTTTTTGGCAATATCTACTAAAGAAATTACAACTTCTAGCATTCCCAGTAAAAAACTGTGTGCATATGTTTATCAAAAACATGTACTAGAATAATTCTTAGAAGCATTATTTATAATAGCCCAAAATTGAAAAGAACCCAGATGCCCATCAGCAGTAGAATGAATAAATAAATTGTGGTATAGTCATGTCATAGAATAGTCTAGAATAATGCAAAGGAATTAACTGTTGCTGAAGATAATATTCAGGAATCTCATACACATAAGTTTGGTGTTCAAGTAATCAAAAACCGGCATGATGGTAGTTTAATGCACCATCAGTTGCTCTATCAAAAACTAAGGCTATTAAGGATATAATTGCTTATAAAATAAAATATTATTCAATAATTGAAGTAAAAGTACTGGCATGAAAACATTTTCAGGATATACATTGTAAAGTGAAAAAAAATTGAGCAGTATGCATAGTCTGACACCAGCAAATAGAGTATATACAGTATGGTTTGAGCTTTATGTGTATACTGCATGTTTTATATTTGTTTATAGATAGACGGTGTTTAGAATAAGCACAGGAAATTATTAAAAGGCAGTATTGCACAGTGGCTAGAAATGTGGTCTTTGGAGTCACAAAGCTTCAACAACTACTAGCTATGTGAAATAACAGTGTTTCGAATATACACGAAGGTGGGTACTTTAACTCTCAATTGCTTAGTTTAAACATAGATAATAGGAATCATAATATTTAACTTTAGCACAAGTTTTTCTTGGGGGTAAAGGGGTTTAAAATACCAGATAGTGTTTGATGCATTGTCAACTGTTATAATAATTCTATATTATAAATTATACTAATTTTATATTTTAATAATTATTACTTTTGCTATTATATTAACAATAATAATATCGGGAGAAAACTTAGTTGAGCCAAAATAAAACTAAAAGTCAGATGTAGGATTGAATTATTAGAGTAGTAGAGCTTCAGTGGGTGTTGAATTTTTAACTGTGTCATGTCTGCTATTCTAAGGTAAAGGTTACAATTAGGAAAGAGGATCTCAGATTTGGGATAGTTACTTGAAAATCCTGAACTCATTAGAATCCTCTAAACCTCTGAATATGCTGAAGTGGCCCACTTTTTCCTACTAAAGCTAGTACTTCTCCTTTCTTGAACATTATGCATAGGGCAATTACTTGTGTCTCTCTTGGGGTCCATATAGATTCTGGTAAAAACTCATTGACTGTATGCATACTCTATAAACAAATAGCAAGTTCATGGATAAAACTTGGTTTAGTGATACTAGATTTTATGTTAGCATTACCAATAACAGATAACAATCCATGCTTAGATTGAAAGAAAAAAGAGAACTGTTACTGTTGGCCAGAGAGACACAATTATAGTTGTAGTTAACTACACTATGAGTTAACCAAAATGTAAAGTTCTTTATTGCCAGCAAATAGTTGCTTAGGATTTGTGTGGGAGTATATTGCATTGTATTGTACCTAACTTCATTGTTTCCCTAAATTTGTACTGCTAATTATATGAATTATACTTGTTTCATTTTCCAGCAAGTATATCAGTCACTTTAAATAGCTTTTATTTCCTTTGCAAAAACTAAAATAAAATTAAACCAAGAGAAATTACCTGACATTGGTAAAATTCAATTAACCAAACCAAAATATACACATAATTTATCATAGTATGACTGAAATTTGTCCTTTTTAATAAGTCATTATTATATGTATTATAATATACTTTGCCATAATTTTTAGAATATAAGTAGAAATATAAAAATAACATTTAATTTAAAAAAATAATCTTGTTAAAAATAAGGGCACTAAGTATTATCCAATCTAAGTTAATATAAACAATAGAATTTATAACATATGCAAACTAATGCCAGAACTCTAATTCCATAAAGAGATAGTAATTGTCTACTTTATATTGTGACAAATTTGTGGATTTACAAACACATCTAAATATTTAAAATGAGTTTCTTTTAATTTCATACACCTTGATCTGACATCTCCATATCTGAGTGGAAACTATTTAGAATTCTGTTCCCACTTTACATTAACTGAACCTCTGTGACAGCTGGCATTTTATTCTTTCCTTTATATAGGTTACTTATCTATTTTATTTCCTCTTCCACTAGCCTATGGATTCATCGAGAGCTGAGACTTGTCATAATATCCATTTATCCACCAAAATACATATGTTGGCTTGTATACCATTAAATATTCAAGAGAATAGTTATTTTTCATCACACATGTTTCTCAAGTAACAAAGAAACCCCTCAGATGTTTTAGGAAAATATTAAATAACTTTACATGCTATTTATGCAGATACAGAGACAGACTTGGAAAAAAGAAGAAAGGTTTCCTCTCTCAAGCTCATTCAAGTCGTTGGCAGACATGTTTCTAATAGCTCTAGCAATAAGGTTCCTGTTTCTTTGCTGGCTATCAGCTAAGATTGTTTTCTGCTCTCAGAAAACAATGTAGAAGAAGAATGTAGAAGCCATCTACATTTCTTGCCATGTGGCCTCTTCTATCTTAAAAGCTGCTAATGGAAAATTCCTCTTACATCAAATATATCTCATTTTTAGAATCTCACTTTGGATTGCTCACCGGGAGCTGTTCATACCCTTATCAGGGCTTATCTGACTAAGCGAAGCTCACCAAGGATAATTGTCCTGTCTTAAGGTCATCGAATTTGAAACATTAATTACATCTACAAAATAACATCATAGCAACTAGATTATCGTTCATTTGAATAAATGGCAAAAGGTATGTGTTTCCCAGTGGGAAGGGTATCTTGGAACACATTTTAGAATTCTGCCTAAAATCATTGAACAAGTCAGTCATAATCTCTTTCATAATATGTACAATAGTGTTTGGGGGGGGGGATCAATCTTTAAATAAAGATTTAAATGTATATTTAACAATTGTTAAATAGAAGTATAGGTTGCTTTGAGTGCAGTTAACTAAAGTTCTCGTAATTGGATGATGCCGTTGAGCTCTCCATTTGCTCCAAAAGCATAACCTGTCTTTAGGTTTCGATTAAAGGCATGCCTCTCCCTAAATCTTTCTTTGGTCAACGTTTCTCTCACAGTCTTAACATGATATTTGGAGATTGCCCTGGCTATTCTTCACTTACACTTTGTATCTATACCCTCCCTTTGCTTTGTATTTTTCCCACCCCTCTCACCTTCCCCAGGAGGTAGAAATTTGTAGACTGTTTTAATTGGGTCATTACTGTCTGTATTCTAGTTGGATTTGATCAGTGACAGATTCCAGTAAGCTATCAGAGGCAGAGGATAGTGATGTTGGGGTAATTATTCTCCCTTTGCTTGTCTGTACATTGACACAGCTACTGTCCAAAAGACTGCTCCTATGACTATAATTCTATCTTTCTAGCCAACAGTAACAGTTCTCTCTTTGCTTTCTTTGAATCTAGGCATAGTAATGGTTTCTTCTTGTTGCAGACCTGTAATCCGTTATCATCTTTCATTTCCCATAGCATTACCCAAATATTATAAATATTCCTCTCCTCAATTATCCAATTTGATAATTACCCAATACTCTGATACAAATATTGTATTATTACCTGGTATTCTTTCTTGCCAAAATACCCTAAAATTTGTTTAGGGTAGAGATGCTACGTTACACATGAGACCACAAAACACAGTTATAGCCAATGGGACATAATCAGGTGGACCTTTTGAATAAAGCAATTTACTTTTCTATTACAGAAGATAATCATTCCTTATTTTCTCTCCCTGCTTCTTCCTATTTGTTTGGGAGGAAGAGACATGTAACCATAAAACCACAAACATGTAAAAAACCAAGCCCCTAGGAGTGAGAGAATAAAAGGATGGAAACAGCCTAAATTTTTAGTGAGAATACTGACCTTCATGGTACAAATAAATCCTACTGTCAGTAGTATTTTTGTTTGTTTCTACCTGGCAGATGAATGTATTCCTGACTAGTATATCTACCCACCCTGTCCCTCTCATACTTCTTTCCATGTAACAATGTCATAAGCAGCTTAAATGAAGAAATATGTGTTCATGAAACATTTACTTTTTTCTGCTGACCATATCAGAGCACAGGTAGGTAAAATAAGTCTTTGGTTCCCAAGAGGTTCTTGAACACACAAGCTCAAGTCAACCCTTTAGCACATACATTCTTCTAATTTCTTATTCTCAGTAGAAACTCATCAAGACTCCTATCCAGACTTGTTCATAATACTTTGCATGAGTTTCATGTTCCTCACCCTCTAATTTCTAAATACTTTACACTTATTTTCATCCCATAATCAGGGGGTGGGGTGGCAAGTTCAGTTCACTTTTTCAAGATATGTGTGCAACTCAGCATTTATAGAAGCATTAATACCATTTTATTAAACCATCTTCTTTGTTTTTGGCTCACCTCACACTTCTGGTGACAAAAAAGTAAACCATTGCATCTCACTGACTTGATTTCTCCTCCTATATCAAGTTGATGTTCTGTAGATTTTATCCACAATTTGCTTTCTTAACTCATTATCTTTCTACCAAATAATCTGGTAGATTCTACCTGTTATATGATTAAATACACTCTCTAATTCTCTCATACTGGTCACTACACATTTTATCTGTGATGTGTTAATAGCTGGTCCCCTTAGTGACATTTAGAAAATTAGATGAACAAAAACCAGCTCTTTTCTTTTTCCTCAAGGAAACTCTTATTCCTTTATCCACAATAGAAGCTATATGAGCAATCAAAGATTTTGATCAAACATCTGTCTGGTCATGGCTTAGCTCATAGAAGCTTAGAGTAATTAAGCCTGAAAAAGTTTTTCAGTGTATTTGTAAAGAAATGGATTTGAGAGATAGAAGGAAAAACAATCAAGACATTAGTGAATTTTATTTTAATAATATGGATAGAAGAAATCTCATGATATATGATGTCTGATAATTAACAAATTTGATGGAGAAGCAACAGATTTGATGAGCCAAAGATATTTTTAAATTAGAAGACTGGATCATAAGGCAGCCTGAGACTTTTTAATGGAATATTCTTTCATATAACATTCATTTGATTCTGATTTCTGAGGCTGAGCTTTGCTACAGACCATTAGGTTTTAACTGTGAACTACTGAAATGAGACAGCAGCAAGATAAAACAGCAAACAAAATACTTAATGTGAGAAATTGAAATGGTCAGCTTGTTGAACTTGGATACATTTTACTAATATGAAGGAAAAGAAAATCTGTTGCTGAAGTGATAAGGAAATGCTAGATAATGATTTTATAAATTGTTCATTTTATGTCTCATTTTTATTATGGTAACAATTAAAACTTAAATTGTATTTACCAGTATAATTGCCATTACAGTGATATTTCATATGTACTACTTGGTGCTTTAGTACTGAGACATTAGTATTGAGTGATAAAAGGAAACAATATGCATATATGCTTTTGTGTAATAAATTTCATGCTTCTCTTCAAAATTTGAGATGATTCTTATTAACAAAAATAATGATTTGGGGAATTTTCTGTCACTGTTATTTTGCTGCTTCTGACTTATTTGTTCTTACTGAAAGGTTTATATAAGTACAGTAAGTTACACAGCTTGTATTAACTTCCTTTTTTCTTCCAATGCAAAGTGACATTTGTCATATTCCTGAGTCATTTTTCAGAGGAGTGTGATATGAACGCTAAAATTATCCACATTTGGGGCTTTTAATTTGTGACTGGTAGCATGCATTTATATCTTTAGTTGCCAGAAATGAGTATGAAATGGAAAGACAGAGGGATAAATTGTAAGTAATGCCACAATGGCCCAAGGGGAGTCAGATAGTACTCAGTGATGAGATGATAATGTGTGTCCTATGACATATATCATAACATTAGTCTTACATGAGACCTGGAACTGAAACTAAGCAGCTCAAATCTACTACATCACCCTCTGTAATGGATATAAAGCAGTGAGTAAATCCTTAAATACAGCATACAACTGTAAGCAACAATTAAGATAATAGTATGTTTTCTATCTTTCTGCCTATAGTTCTTTTTGGTGACCTAAAGCATGCCCAGGATGAGCGGGTGCATGTTCATGGGGCTGATGGATTTGATCTTATTTGATCCCATCACCACCCAAATTTTGAGATCTAGGATTTTTATTTGTTGTGATAATGGCAGTCACTTCAATGACTTATGCAGACTAAGTATTACTAAATATTTGCTGAATAATTAAAGTTTTCTTTGTTTTCTTTTTTATATAGGCAAATTACAAAAGACATATCTACATATACTAAGAAAGACTTGTAGAAATGACATGTCATGTAAACAAATTAGATTCCCATAAAATTTTTGCCAAGTTTGATTATATATAAAATCTCTGTCAAAATGAAGAAACATTAATCATTTCATATACAAAAGGTAATTTACAGACAATCTTATTCTAAAAAGAAGTAAAAGCTTACATTTCAAATTATAGGTTTTATTGAAAGAACTACATAGGTCCATTGATGATTTTTCAAAAAAATTACTTCATTCCTGAGAAATTGGATTTTTTCATTTACAGCTTATTTTTCAGTACTTATGAATATAAAATAGTCATTTTAGCAGCTTATTTTTTTAAGTTTCTCTCTACATTTACCAATTCTTTCTTGACCCATATCTCTTTGTTAATAATAATGATAATATATAATACAGTAAAAATGTAATTCTGCTTTAAACATTAACCTCAAATAGTTACTTTTAGACATGACCCTCTTTTATCTCTCTTTGTAATTTGTAAATATTTAATAAATTTAAAATTCTGAGTATAATTTTATGAAATATTAGAAATTTAACCATTGTGTTATCTTTGATAACTTATTTCAATTGGAAAATAATTCATGGAGATGACATATACTATATGAGGGAAATCTGATTATATTAAATCACTTTATGCTTATTTAGCCATGCTGACCTTTTCATCTGAGGGCATTTATATTACAAAAGTTCAGAAATTTAGAGCACTTACTAAAAATATTTTTGTGTCTGTTTCAATTCCATAAATAATACAGGAATTGCTTTATGATTGGAGCATGAATAGATACTAATTCAATGATAATACTATAAATACACTTTACCACTTACCTCAGAATACTTACTGTTTCTAACTTCTGCTATCTCTTCTTACTAAATCACTTCAAAGACATTAATTCTACCTATTAAACAATCCTAGTTATGTCTAAGAATACAATGTCCTTCATCTGTACCCCAAATTCCTATAACTATTCATTTTAATACTGATTAATTACTTGCACATCAGTTATACCAGAGTTAGTGCCTTTCACTTTTTGAGGCAGATAACACTATGCTATTTAAAATATCAGAATTGGAAATATTAAAAATAAACACTTTAATCATTTTAGAAAATTAAATATAAATTATATATTCTCTTTTAATTTCAAGTATACAGTACATTGGTTAGACATTTATATAGTTTATGAAATAAACCCTCCGATTATTCTAGCACCCATCTGGCTCTACATACAGCCATTACAATACTATTGACTATATTCCCTATGGTATACTCTACATCCCCATGATTATTTTTTACCTACTAATTTGTACTTCTTCAACTCTTCACCTTTTCCTCCCAGCCCCCTAACATCTCTCCTCTTTGTCCTCCGAATATGTGAGTCTGTTTTCATTTAGTTTGTCCCTTTTGTTCCTTTGATTCTGCATATAAGTGAAATCTTATGGTATTTATCTTCCTTGTCTGACATATTTCACACAGCACGATACCCTCTAGGTCCATCCATGCCATTGCAAATGGTAGAATTTTTTTTTAAAGGCTGAGTGATATTCTCTTGTATATATAAGCCATAACTTCTTTATCCAATTTTCTATCCATGGACACAGGTTGCTTCCATATCTTGACTGTTGTAAATAGCGCTGCCTTGAACATAAGGGTGCATGGATGTTTAAGTTACATATTCTTCTCTCTCTCTCTCTCTCTTCCCTCCTGACTTTTTCTTATTTTACATATGATAATGTAGCATTTGAAACCATATTTATGTTGTGAAATAAATTTCATGTTCTAAGCATTGAATTTGATGAGAATGTAACTGAAAACTTAAGTAGGCATCACTACTTAACATAATACTTCATTAACCATTACACGAAGACTTATTTCCATAATTTATATATTATGACTGAAGGGTCAACCTTTCTAATAAAATATATTAGTCATACAGGATATCTATTACTTTGGCAAATAAGATAATATAAATGGTTATAAGTAAAATTTTTCCTGAGGGGAATAGTACTTTAATCTTCTCTGCTTCAATCTATCTTAATTATGAGGCTAGAGGATAACTAGTTCTTAGCAACAGCTCATACATTTGCCAAGTAATATGACATTGGGAAAGTTATTTAATGTGTATAATCATTACTTTATTTACATATGCATTTGAAAGATATGGTTTATTTTATCATTAAGGATTTATTTAGAACAGTAATAAAACTAATGGAAATCACAGTACTTGTAGAATATAATTTTGCAAAGGAGTAACAAAATACAAAGATCTGTTATTAGAAGATTAGTTATATAAACAGTGTACTTTGAAACAATGTTACCTACCACTCTTTTTTTTTTTACTTTATCGAGGTGATATTGGTTAATAAAATTATATAGTTTACAAGTGTACAATTAGATAATACACTACTCTTGGGCTGTCTACTTCTATGTTATCTCCTTTAGGTTTTGCCTCTCTATATATTTTATACATATACATATTCTTTTGCATTTAAATTGTAGTCATTTTGATCAATGTGGTACAGTAAGTTTATTCTGTGATGTACCCTCTCATCTCCAAATATATAAATACACATCTGTGCTGTCATTTATGTGGTATTTAAAATGTAAAAAAGGAAAAATATTTTAATGTAATTTCTCTGAATTAAACTTGATAGAACAATGTGAGAAAACTTTAAAATATAGGTACATGAAAAATGACCCCCAAAATAATTGCAGACATAACATCAATTTTAAAAAGAAAAAATCATCAAAAATAAAAATCGAATAGTACACGAAAAAGAACATTTACATTATTTATTACTTTGTTAGTATAACATGTTTCATGTTTCTTTCCCAAGTTTAGTTGCTTGCTTTTCACTTCATTATTTCACAAGAAAATGCTCTTAAGTTTAATGTAGACCAAGTTATCTTTTATACTTAGTATTTTTGTATTTTTTATTTAAAGACTTTCCCCTACTCTAATGTCAGAAACATTTATCCTTATATTATTATTTAAATTTTTAAAATTTGCTTTTAACATTTAAAAACCTAATTCAGTGGCATTGATTTCCATTAATGATATGAGGTAGGTACCTAATTTAATGTTTATTCACATAAATAACCAAATTTTCTAGCTCTAGTAACAGAACAATTCCATTATTCTCAATTGTTCTGCCTGCCAACTATGCCACATATCAAAGTCCGTTTGATAAATTTATTTCTGCATCACTTTTTTTTTTTTTTTAATTAAAATGCCTTTGTATTAAGATCTCATTTCTGCTAGGGATCTTTTTCCTTGATTCTTCAACTTTAGGTTTCTTGGTTACTCTTTTCATTGGAGGATAGCTTCCCAATTTTACCTCTAAATTCTACCAGTGGCAACACTGGAAAGAGTTAATCTCTTTCATTGTGACCCATGGGCATTTAGGACTTGGCATGAGAGGAATTAAGAGAGTCCAGGAGGATGATCAAATCTTGCACTTTACTCTAGTATGACATTTAGGCTGCCATCATATTAATCTTGTTTGTATCTGAATCTTCAGTTTTGGCCTCAGGAGAAAATTTTTACAAGTAAATGGTCAGGCTGCAATTGTCTTAAAGAAGAAGAAAGGCAAAAAAGTTAATTTAAAGAATTTTTCTCTAACCTCTGTTCTAACTGCCATGCTCAGGATCCCTTTGTCTAGGTTATAGTCTCATCCGATACCAATATATCAGTGGAAGATAAGCATTTGCTCCAGGGTTTTCCCAGATTAAATACTAACTAATTTTTGTTCATTCCTAACACTCAACATACCCCTTAAAATTCTCAGTGTAACTGGAAAAAGGTGATGGAGCAGCAGTCCCTTCTAGCAGACCATCTTGACAGGAATTAGAAAAAGCTGCCCTTGCTCATAAATATCTGAAAGATATTTTACAACTTAGTCTTTATTGTGATTTTCTGGATTAGTTTCATCTTCCTAAATTGATGTAAATGTTTCCAACCATTAAAATTTTATAAACACAGCCTGAAATTTATTTTTTATTATTATTTTTGATTGTTGCATAAAACATTTCTTATGAACTATTCTAGACCTTCTTGCCCCAGTATTTTTCTTTCCCAGTCACTACTACCAGGTGTATGCTCCAACTAACTTGATGAGGGCTCAACCTTACAAAGCCTACCAGAAATGTGGCAGAATAAATGTCAGGGCAAATCATTAACCAATGAGAGATAAGAGTCGGTGGATAAATTATCCATTTTCATTTGGATGAGCTGTCTTGAAAAATAGTTTGTGCAGCTTGTCAGAAGATAGTTCTAGAAAATGAAATAATAAGTTGCACTTAGCAGAGGCCAAATCAATAACATTTCCTCTACAAGTTCACTCTCCTAACCAGCCTCACTTCTTCCTGAGACTATCAACTTTAGTAATATAGCACATGGGCTATGACTTGGGCTCTGATTTCTGGGAAACCTGTTCTAAGACTTCTACCCTATATTGACCAAACAAAAATCGAAAGTGTAAGTGTTCTTTAGTCCATAAATTACCCTTCCTATTGCATATCTCTGATATTACTGATGTTCAAATGACTACAGGTTCCTCAAGAATTTATTCGTCTTTCTCATCAAAGCTAATTTCAATAAACTTTCAACCATGATGATGTCTGAATAAATATATTTATAAATTACTTTTTAAATCAAATTGATTGGGGTCACTTTGGTTAATAAAATTATATAGGTTTCAGGTATACAATTCAATACATCATCTTTATATTATATTATACGTTCACCACCCAAAGTCAAATCTCCTTCTGTCACCATATATTTGACACCCTTTATCCTTACCTATATTCCTCCCTCCTTTTTTTCTGGTAACCACTAAGCTGTTGTCTATGTCCAGAGTCTCTATTTGTTTGACTTGTTTGTTGCTTTCTGGTGGCTGAGTAATATTCCATTTCATATACATGCCACATCTTCTTTGTGCAATCTTCTATCAAAGGGCATTTCAGTTGTTTCCATGTCTTGGCCACCATACATAATGCTGCTATAAACATCAAGGTGCATATATCTTTATGAAAAAGTGTTTTCAAATTTGGGGTGTAGATACCCAGAAGAGGGATTGCTGGGTCATACAGTAATTGTATTCTTAGTTTTTTGAGGAACTTCCATACTGTTTTCCATAGTACCAATTTACATCACTACTAGTAGTATATGAGGATTCCTTTTTCCCCACTACCTCTCCAGCACTTGTTTTACTTGTTGATGGCAAGCATTCTAACAGGTGTCAGGTAGTATTTCATTATGGTTTTGAATTTCATTTTCTTAATAGTGAAATTGAGCATCTTTTCATATGTCTGTTGGCCATTTTTATGTCTTCTGGGGAGAAGTGTCTATTCAGGTCTTCTGCCTATTTTTAAACTGGATTTTTTTTGAATTGTATGAGTTTTTCATATATTTCAGATATAAGCCCCTTATCAAAGGCATTGTTTACAAATATCTTCTCCCATTCAGTTGGTTGCCTCTTTATTTTGTTTTTGCTTTTTTTTTTTTTTTTGATGTGTAGAAGGTTTTTAGTTTGATATAGTCTCATTGGTTTATTTTTGCTTTTATTTCCCTCGACTTTGAGGTCAAATTAATAAAATCTCTAAAATGAAGTTGCATGACTTTAGTGCCTATGTTTTCTTCTATGAAGCTTATTGTTTCAGATCTTATATTTAGATCTTTGATCCATTTTGAGATAATTTAGGTATATGGTGACACATAGCAGTCTAGTTCCATTCTTTTGTAGATGGCTTTTCCATTTTTCCAGCACCATTTATTAAAGAGGATTCTTTTCTCCATTGTACGTTTTTGGTTCCTTTGTCAAAAAATCATTTGCCCGGATTTATGTGGATTTATTTCTGGGCTCTCAATTCTGTTCCAATGATCTGTGTGTCTCTTTTTCTGACAATACCATGCTGTTTTGATTACTTTCACTTTGCAATATAACTGGAAATCAGACAGTGATACTTCTGGCTTTGTTCTTTTTTCTCAGGATTACTTTGGCTATTTGATGTCCTTTGCTCTTTCATACAAATATGATCATTTTTGTTCTATTTCTTTAAAAAATGTCATTGGGATTTTGATGGGATTTACATTAAATCTATAAATTATTTTGGGTAATATTGGACATTTTAACTATGTCAATTCTTCCAATTTATAAAAACAATATCTTTTTATTTCTTTCAATTTCTTTTAATAATATCTTATTTTCAGTGTATAGGTCCTTTACATTCTTTTTAAAGTTTATTCCCAAGTAGTTATTTTATTTTATTTTATTTGCAATTACGAAGGAATTGTTTTTCATTTCTTTTTCTGAAATTTCATTGTTAGTATACAGGAACGAAATGGATTTTTGTACGTTGCTTTTGTATCCTGCAGCTTTACTCTATTTGTTATGGATAAATCATCACAGGAGAAAATTAGTAAGGAAATATCAGCCTAAAATGACACATTAGACCAATTGGACATAATTGACACTTATAGAGCCTTTCATCCTCGAATACATTATACATTCTTCAGTAGTGCACATGGAACATTCTCAAGGATAGACCATTTGTTGAGACACAAATCTGGCCTCAAAAAAATTAAGAAGATTGAAATTATAGCAAGTATATTCTCCAAACACAGTGCTTTGAAACTGGAGATCAACTGAAAAAAAAGAGGAAAAAAGAACTACTATGTAGATATTAAATAACATGAAACTAAAGAAAGACAGTGTCAAAGGAGAGATCAAAAGATACATAGATACTAATGAGAATGAAAATACATCAAAACTTTGGAGATATAGCAAAAACAGTAATAAGAGGAAAGTTTATATCATTACAGGCCTATATCAAGAAAAAAGCAAAATCCCAAAGAAACTACCTAACATTATATCTTAAAGAACTAGGAAAAATAGAACAAATAAAGCTCAAAATCAGCAGAAGGAAGGAAATAAAAATTAAAGCAGAATTAAATGAAATTGAGAACACAATGACAATAGAAAAAAATTAATGCAACAACAAGCTGGATCTTTGAAAGATTAAAAAATTGACAAACTCCTGCCCACACTCACTAGGAAAAAAAAAAAAAAACAAAGAGACAAAAATAAATAAAATCAGAAATGAAAGAGGAGAAGTTACTATGGATACCACAGAAATACAAAGGATCATACAAGAATACTATGAAAGACTAAATGCCATCAAATTCAATAACCTAGAAGAAATGGACAAGTTCTTAGAAATATACAACCTTTCTATGTTGAATCACAAAAAAAACTGGAAAATCTAAATAGACCTATCAACAGTAAGAATATTGAAACAATTATCAAAATTTCCCAAAAAGTAAATGTCCAGAACCAGATGGCTTCACTAGTGAATCTATTAAACATTCAAAGATGATTTAATACCATCCTTTTCAAATTCTTTCAAAAAATTGAAGAAGAGGCAATACTTCTTAACTCATTAGATGAGGCCAAAATTACCTTGATACTAAAACCTGGTAAAGATACAACAACAATAAAAAAAACTACAGACCAGTATCTCTGATGAATACAGACACAAAAATCCTAAACAAAATACTAGCAAGTTGAATATAACAATACATTAAAAATATTATACACCACGATCAAGTGGGATTCATATCAGGGGCTCAAGGATTGTTCAACATATGTAAATTGATCAATGTGATATAGTACATAAAAAAAATAAAAGCTAAAAATCATATCAATAATACAGAACCATTTGAAAGATACAGCATCCATTTATGATTAAAACACTTAATAAAATGGGTAAAGAAGGAAAGTACCTCAACATAATAAAGGCCATATGTAACAAACCCTCAGCTAATATCATACTTAATGGTAAAAAAAAAAAAAAAAAAAACTGAAAGCTTTTCCTCTAAGATCAGGAACAAGACAAGGATGCCCACTCACCACTCTTATTCAATATAGTATTGGAAGTCCTAGCTAGAACAATCAGGCAAGAGAAAGAAAAAGCATACAAATTGGGAATGAAGGAGTCATTTTGCAGATGATCCTTTATATGAAAACTCTTAAAGACTTTACACACATACAAAAAAAAAAAGCCCTATTAGAAATGAAAAACAAATACAGTAAAAATATTTTAATATTGAAGGAAAAAATAGAGAATAACCTAGAATTATTATCAAATAATTTTGAAAGTTGAAAATAATCATTTTTTAAACAATGTTGGAAATATTAAAAGCCCAAAAATAATTCTAATGTTCCCTCTTAAGCTGGAAAAATACAGAAAAACTAAAGGTAGAAGAAGAAAATGAAGATTAATACAGAAAGAAAAAAGTAAAAAATCTTAAAGAAAAATTTAACAAACTGAAGATCATTCTTTGAAAAGATTACTAAAATGGTAAAACATCTTGAAAGAATAAGCAAGAAAAAAGCAGATAATAAACTAGATACTAAAGGTACTGTAGCTTTTTAGTAAGTGTGCCATTAATACAACTATAAGTCAATAGAAAAATGGAACATAACAGAGTAGAAATAAACCTATTAATTTCAATAGCTAAAGTATGCCTACAGCTGAAGTATAGAGCTTTACTGTCTAAATGCATGCTCAATCTATATCGTGAGGTGTTGTGATAGCATACCGAGTTTTAAGTTGTAGCCCTGTTAACTGATAGGAGCATCAGTTTTACATGTTTATTGCTATACAATTATTTGTTAGGTCACTTGGCAAGACAATAGCTGTATCACAAAATTGAAGATTCCGGAGATTACACCCTATGTACAACAAGGAGTGTACAAGCTAGCAATAGGGTAATTATTAATAATTAGAGTACTCTCCTGAACTAGTCCCTTCATTTCACAAATCTCATTAGTAAACATAGGTTGAAATCAAGCCAAGAAAAATCTCTTGCTTACCCTGATAACAAAACCAGAGAAAGACACAACAACAACAAAAAAGAAAGCTACATACTAATATCTCTGATGAATATTGATGCAAAAAATCTTAAAATACTAGGAAACCGAATTCAATAGCACACTTATAGGATCATATATCATAAATAGGTGGGGTTTACATCTGGAATGCAAGAATGGTTCAATACATGAACTCAATCAATGTAATACATTAACAAAAACTGTATGACCATCTCAATTAATACAGAAAAAGCATTTGACAAAATCCATGTATGCCCAATTTTTTATGATGAAAACATTCAAGAAATTAGGAATAGAAGGATACTACCTCAACATAATAAAAAGCATCTATGAAAAGCCCACAACTAGCATTTTATTTAATGGGAAATTACTAAAATATTTTTCTCTAAGATCAGAAAACAGGCAATGATGCCACCTCTTGCCACTGTTGTTCAACATAGTATCAGAAGTTAGAGCACTCGGATAAAAAAAAATTTTTTACAATATTTTACTTTTTCCTTCTGGCATCATCAAATATTATTCAAAAAGTCCCAGATATTGTCCTCATTTATTTATGAATATATATTTTCCAGATATCTTCTGATTTTGGAGAAAATTGCTGAACCATAATGGGTTTTTTAAAACTATCCAAAGCACACTTTTGAGTATTAGCAAGGTCTTAGTGATTGCTGCTTATCTGATATAAAGTGAAGCCATTTCCTAGCTTAGTCCTTTCTGTGGGCCTTTACGTTTTTAGACATAGGCAATATAGGACTTAAAATATCTTTAACTCGTTGGTCATTCTAAATGAAGTTTCTTCTGAGATCAAGAAATCTTGTGGTTTCTGTAATATTCCTAATCATGGTCTATCCCAAAAGCATTGCCACTATTAATAAATATATTAGCTTTTTAAATTCTAGATACTCAGCCACATGGGCAAATGACATGAGTTCTACTATCACAAAGGTTTGTATCTGGTAAGAAGACTTATTCTAGGAATGAGTTCAGATTTGTTGTGTTGTATGCTGCCTGATATTTTCCTATTTCTCTCATAGTATGTCCCTTCAGAACCCAAGGTTTTATAGAGAAGAGATGTTTAATGAATGTACTTGGAATAAGGACAGTTTTCAGAAAGACACTAGTATACCTATGGGTTTTCCCTTGTTTGGTAGCAAAAGGAGAGTTAGAAAGAAATGTTTGTGTTGGAAGGGAACATAAGAATTTGCCTCCTAGGTATAAATCATTTCCTAGGAGATTCACTTCTTTTAATGATATTAAAACACAAATTTGGAGGTTTAGTATTCTTCCTGAGCTAAAGTAGCAGGCAGATAGTTGTAATCAATCTTAAAGCTCATCTCATATTTAAAATATATCAAGAGGTCATTTCCATATTTAGATAAGACTAGAATTTCAGGGAAATCTAAAAATCTAATAAATTTTCCCAGGGTCCTGGCTAAAGGTTTTGAAAAGTAGGACAATGCCTAAGTAAACTCTGGAGACATAACTTCCAGTATACTGTTGTGTTGTCTGGGAAAAGAAAGATAGATATTTACTGTCTTGCTGTAAAGGGATAACAATGTAAAATTTGCGGCATGGGAAGTATCTGTGTGTTATTAGAAACAGAATGTGAGTCAGTTTGTATAAAAGTGACAGGTATGTAAGGTAGATATCCCATGCCTATATCTATCAAAAATGTGTAGAGTTGTCATAAAATATTTAGACAAATTTATCCATGATTTTTTAAGGATAAAATAGAATATTGGGCACTTGGTTCCCACTGAGCACTTTCATTGATCAGTGGACTAATCTTATTTCTTCAGTTTCTTAGTGAACATACGACAATTGTTTATTTTCTGCTTGCAATTTCTGAAGGTGTCTTTTTTCAAAAGGCTCTCTTCCCTACTACATAATGACTGGATAAGATCAGCTAGTTGTTTTGTTTGTAAAGCCTACAGCATCAGGTTATGTTGGGTCTTCCCCTGCTTTTATTCTAAGACTTTCAGAATGCTCAGAAAAGTAGTTGGAGTCCTGACAATGGGACTATTTACCAATCAAATTTTGCTGCTTTTTAAATTCTTAATTTCTGGCTTAAGGTTGGTTGCAAAACAGGAAGAGAAAGATTGGGCACGTATGTTTCAGGATTTATACCCAATCATTGCATGAAAGTGTTAACCTATTCCTGAAGGCTTCTAAGGATTCATCTTCTCTTTGTTTATAGAATATATTAAATTATAAACTATTTTCACAGGAAAAATACTGGAGAGAGGCTCCAAATATATTATCTAGCATTTTCTACTTTTTGAAACCACTCCTGTTCCCGATACAAAATGGAGTTTCTTAAATCAATCTTTGGATTTTCCTCCTCTGCATTTGTCACCCAATATTTATATATGAAATTTCTAGATTTCATTCTTAGAACTATTTTAAGTTCTTCTAGAAGTTTATGCTTCTATTTCTAGGTTTCAGGTTGTTGACAATAGCTCTCACCTATTATGAAGACAAGGGCTTAAAATAAACTGTAAAGGGCATGTTCTATTCTAATTTTGGCTCAACTGTAACACACAATTAAGCATTAAGAGTTTCTGAGCCATTAGTCTGGTAGGTAAGTTAGTCAGGTGGAAAGGTAGAGGCAGAGAGTAATGGGGATATATAGGATAAAGGAAGGAACATGTTGGGATAAAAACCATTAGGTTCAATTTATTGTTAGGAGAGTATAAAAGAGACCAATTTAAGTTTTTCACACATTTTTTTATTTCCCTGGTGATACATATATTTTAAAAATATAATTTTGTTATCTGAATTTATTTGGAAGCATTCCCATACCAGTTAAAATGTAGACCATTGGATATTTGGGGTTTGGGATTTTTCCCCCCACTCCAAGGTATTTTTCAAATAAATAATTTTGTTTATATTAAAAGTTTAGGATTGGTAAACATAAAGAAAAGGGTCTTGGTGAGCTATCTATTTTTCTTTGAAAAGTAAGCAGTTTTCCTAAATGTGCAATTTATTGCCCAACTGGGCAACTGTTGCCCAGATGAGTATACTATTTGCCTGGATAAATTGGTTTTCAAGAATTTGCTAGAACAAATTGTAAAGTAATTTATTGGTTTATGGACTTATTTTCTGGGCAAGAATTTACTGAAATAAACATCTGAGTTAGGTTGATAAAGATTGTCTAGGTTCTAAGTGCCATTGTTGAATTATATTAAAATCTCAATTGTATAGAAAACTGTAAAAACTCTTTTCAATTATTAAAGCAGGCTATTGATATCACTGGTCTTAAATTTATTTTAAATCAAAGATGGACTCTGCATACTGTATGGCTCAGATTGTTGGGAAACTTAAAAGTTTTACAGCAATTTTATCTATAAAAATATGTACATATTATGTAGTAAAGAATTTAACCTTGACCAAAAGGAGGTCTGGACTTTGCACTCAGCTCTTGGGAAGTAATCTCTAAAGTCTTGAAGTTTGTTTAACTCAGAGGCATTGCGACAAACCAGGTAGTCTAACAGTATGGCTTATGGTAGGGTTTCTGGGTTTCATAGTATTAGATCTCTGAAAGGCAGGAAAGTAGGCCCACCATATGGGCAGTTGACCATGTCTATGTGAAGGAGCTCCAACTAAGACTCCAGACATCATGTCTGGATTGGTCTTCCCTAGTCATTAAAATTACATGTATATATTCACTCATGGTTGCTGGGAGGAGAAGACAAAGGGAAACTCCATGTTTGGAACTTTCTAGACTTTGCCCATGGGTCTCTTCCCTTGGCTGATTTTAATCCATATCCTTCCAAGTAACAAATAATAATCATGAGCTCTCTAAAACTGTCTAATGAATTATCAAAGGTAAGAATGGTCTTGGGAACTCCTGAGTTTTTAAGTGATGTCAGAAGTGATGGTGGTCATGTAGACTATTCCATAACTTATTTTCTCCCTCTCCCTCTCCCTCTCCCTTTCTTTCTCTCTCTCTCTCTCTCTCACACACACACACACACACACACACACTTGCCTTCTTCATTTCTAACTTATGTTCTAACTTATGAGATATGCAAATCATGATTTTTCAGATGCTATATAGTACATATCTATCTCATATATCAAGAATGCAATCATGAGTATCTGATAATTCAGCTTTTATAATAGCCTGATATAAGCTTTTATTTGAAAATGAATACTCAAATATGCATTATTCTTCTGAGGTTTACATATTTATAATTTAGTAAAAAATATGACAATACTACATTAGTGCTCTATTGAAATGCTTTCACATAGTTAAACTTCCATGTATTATAGTTTCTGTGCTGTTTTTAAACTTAAAGACCTAAATCTCATATCATCTGATGTTTCTTATAAAAGGAGAAAATTGTCTGCAGATAACTTTCTTTAAAATTTATTTTTTTAACTTTTTATTAACTAGGAAAACTTTATATTACATGATAATTCCCTTTCTACTTTAGCTTCCAAAAAAATAGGCAAATTGAAGCCCAATGTAAAATGTAGTTTCATTCAGATGAAAGAAGTTAATTTTTCAAATATTTATTAATATTATCCTTAATTTCAGTGCAAGTGTTCCGAGAAATAACAGATTTTATTTAATCACAGCAAATAATACACCAGTTTTCCTGTGCCATAATTTCCCCCTTCTAGTATGATGTGATGAGGACCAGACATCACCCTAATATACCAGATCAGTATTATAGGTAAGGAACCATCCAAAAATGAATCTGTATACTTATTAGGATGGAGAGGCAGCAGCTGTCATTCCTTCCCCTTCTGAGATAGTCTCATTGGAAATATAATGAGAAGGATACTGGGTCCTCATGCTTTGGAATATAAATAAGTTTCTTCAGGGGTAAGATAAGATTAGAATCTCCAGTTTACAACCTAGGGATGTCTCCAGGGTCCCATGGGTCTCATGGCCCCTTTGAAAATTTGAGCATATACCTCTGGGGTAGTAAATCCCTCTGAAGATCTCACTGGCTAATCAGTTATAAATTAAATTTTAAGACTTGTCTTCTAGCCCTGCTCCCAAGTTTTAGTAAAATTTTCTCAGAGAGATTTAATTGTGCAGAAACATAAAAATATATTATCTCTGCCCCCAAATTGGTATCATTTAACCCCCCTCAAATATTTGGTTAGCTTTCCTTTAGTTCTGATAATTGCATGATTTAAGCTTCTTAATAATAATTACAAAAAAAGATAAGTATACCTTCAACAATACATTCTTTAAGTAGTAAAATGAATTTTCAGTTAACACCACTCTAAATATTTGCCTCATACAATCAAAAGCTCGTATAGAATCTAACAAGATAATAATGGATATTTTAGGTATCCTTTCCTGATATTCTATTGGCTTTTTCAAATATTTTTAAAATTAAACTTTTAATTTTGAGATAATTAAAGATAGGCATGTAGTTGTAAGAAATAAATATGGTGAGATCTGGTGTACCCATCCTTTACCCAGTTTACCCCAATGGTATCATCTTGCAAAACTATAGTACAATATCATCATCAGGATATTGATGTCAATGCAGTTAAGATGCAGAACAGTTTCATCACCACAAGGATCCCTCATATCTCTCTTCTATAACTATACTCAAATCCCTCTTCTCCCCCGCACCCTCCTTACCTCTAGGAATTTCTAGAACATAGACTCTGTTTCTATAATATTGTCATTTCAAGGATGTTAAGTAGAATCCTCTGACTTTTCTTTCTTTTTTTCTTTATCATTTATTTACCTTTATGTACTTTTTCACTTAGCATAATTCTCTAGAGATTAATCTACATTAATGCATGTGTCAATAGTTCTTTTTTATTGAATAGTATTCCATGATATGACTGAACCATAGTTTAATCATTTGCCTATTGAACTTTTTTTTTTGCAATTATGACTAAAACAATTACACCTATTTTCGTGTGTGTGTGTGTGTGTGTGTGTGTGTGTGTGTGTGTGTGTGTGTGTGTAAGTGCACGCACCTGTATGAATAGGTTTTAATTTCTCTGGAGTAAATGTCTAGGAGTCAATTCCTGGGTCTTATAGTAGTTGCATATTTAGATTTACAAAGAACTACACAACTGTTTTCCAGAGTGATTATAATGCTTTACATTCTCACCAGCAATATATGAGTGATCCAGTTTCTGCATATACTTGCCATCATTTGGTGTCATCAGTATTCTTATTTTCACCATTCTGATTAGTGTATCTCATGAATTTAATTTTTATTTCACTAATGACAAATGATAACTGAACAGTTTATATGTTTTTTTGATATTTGTATATCCTCTTTGGTGAAATTTCTCATGTCTTTTTCTATTTCCTAATTGGATTGCTTTTTTTTCCATAGCTATTGTGTTTGAAGAGTTCTTTATGTATTCTATGTAGGATATGTGATTTATAAATATTTTCACCTAGTCCATAGCTTGTTTTCATCTTTTAACAAGGTTTTTCACATAGCGCATTTCTTAATTTCAATGAAGTTTAATTTATCAATTTTGTCTTTCATGGCTAATGTCAGGTTAACACTTTGTGTAACCTTAAATTCTGGAGATTTCTCTAATTTTTTGAGGGGGATAAAAGCTTCATAACTTTAAATTTTACATTTATGTCCATAGTTTATTTTGAGTTAACATTTTTTATAAGATGTGAGACTTAGGTCAAATTTCCCATTGTTATTATTATTATTAATCTATGCATGATTTGTCATTGCTCTAAAATCTTTCATTTAAAAACTAACTTTCCTCCCTTGAATTGTTTTTTGCACATTTGTCAAAGTCATTTGGGCATATTTGTGTGACTCTATTTCTGGATTCTCTCTTCCATTGAAGTATGTGTTTACCCTCTGAAAATGCATACAGATTTGTTTCTATAACTATGTAATGAGACAAAATTGGGTAGAGTGATTCCTCCCACTCTATTCTACTTTTTAAGCATTATTTTAGCTATGCTAGTTCTGCTTTTTTATTGAATTTGGAATAATCTTGTCTGTATCTCCAAAATTTCTTGCTGGGAATTTGATAGGAATTGCATTGCTCAAACATTTCAATTTGAGAGAGAATTGACCTCCTTACTATGGTAAATGTACTAATCCATGAACATGCTGTGTCTCTCCATTTTTTTAGGCCTTTTGATATTTTGTTAGTATTTTGTAGTTTTCAGTATTCAAATGCTATACACATTTTGCTAGATTTTTACCTAATTTTCTTATTTTTTAAGCAATTAAAATGGTATTATATTTTAAATTTCAGTATTTTTATTGCTAACATATAAAAATGCAATTAAGTTTTCTATATTGATCTTAGATGCTGCAAACTTGACTCTTTTATTAATTCTAGGAGTTTATGGTAAATTCATTTTGATTTTCTGTGTAGATAATAATGCCATCTAAATATAGTTTTTTTTTAATTTCTTCCAGTCTGTATAACATTTCTTTCTTTTTTTTATTATTTATTTTTCAATAGAGTTGACATTCAGTATTATATTAGTTTCATGTGTATAACATAGTGGTTAGACATTTATATAGTTTATGAAATGATACCGCGAATTAGTCTAGTACCCGCCTGGCACTATACATAGTTATTACAATATAATTAACTGTATTCTCTGTGCTGTAATTTACATCCACAAGACTATTTCATAAATACCAATTTGTATTTCTTAATCCCTTTCCCTTTTTCATCCAGCCCCCAACCCTCCTCCCATCTGGCAATCACCAGTTTGTTCTCTGCATCTATGCATCTATTTTCATTTTCTTTGTTTCTTAGATCCCACACATAAGTGATAAAACATGATATTTGTCTTTCTCTGATTTATTTCACTTAGCATAATGCCCTCTAGGTCCATCTATGTTGTTGTACATGATAAGATTTCAGTTTTTGTAATGGCTGAATAATATTCCATTGTATGTATATGTATGTGTGTGTGTGTGTGTGTGTGTGTGTGTGTGTGTACATATATATATATACCACTTCTTTATCCAATCCTTTGTTGGGCATTTAGGTTGTTTCCATTATCTTGGCTATTGTAAAGGGCACTGCAGTGAATATAGACGTGCATATATCTTTTTGAATTAGTGTTTTGGTTTTCTTCGGATAAATACCCAGAAGTGGAATTGCTGGGACATAAGTTAGTTCTGTTTTTAATTTTTTGAGTTACCTCCAAAATGTTTTCCAGAGTGGCTATATAAATTTGCAATCCCACCAACTGTGCATAAGGGTTCTTTTTTCTCCACATCCTCCCCAACACTTGGAGAGGATTTATTGATGATAGCCATTCTCACAGATGTGAGGTGAAAGCTCACTGTGGTTTTAATTTGCATTTCTCTGATGATCAGTGACCTTGAGCATCTTTTCATATGTCTATTGACCAGCTGTATGCCCTCTCTGGAGAAATTCCTATTCAGAACTTCTGCCTATTTTTTAATTGGATTATTTTTATGGTGTTGAGTTGTATGAGTTCTTTATAAATTTTGGATATTAACCTCTTATCAGATGTATCATGGGGAAATATCTCTCCCATTCACTAAGTTGTCTTTTTGTTTTGTTGATGGTTTCCTTTGCTGTACAAAAACTTTTTAGTTTGATGTAGTCCCTTTTTTTTTAAATTCTGTTTCCCTTGCTCAAGAAGATATATCAAATATAATACTAAGAGCAATGTCAGAGTTTATTGCCTATGTTTTCTTCTAGGAGTTTTATAGTTTTGGATCTTACATTTGTCTTTAATCCATTTTAAGTTTATTCTTGTATATGGTATATGAAGGAAGCCCAGTTTTATTCATTTTTGCATGTATCTATCCAATTTTCCACCACTATTTATTTGAACAGACTATCTTTACCCTGTTGTATATTCTTGCTGCCTTTGTCAAAGATTAAATGACCACATGGGCATGAATTTATTTCTGGGCTCTCTATTCTGTTCCATTGATGTGTCTGTTTTTATGTCAATACCATATTGCTTGATTACTATAGCCTTGTAGTATAGTTTGATATCAGGTAGTATAATACCTCCAACTTTGTTCTTAAGATTGCTCTGGCTATTTGGGATCTTTTATGGTTCTATATAAATTTTAGGATTGTTTGTTTTAGTTCTGTCAAAAATGCCATTAGTATTTTGATAGGGATTGCATTGAATCTATAGATTGCTTTGAGTAGTATGGACATCTTAACGATGTTGATTCTTTCTACTTATGAACACGGTATGTGCTGCCATTTATTTGCACCTCCTTCAGTTTTGTTTCTTAATGACATAATTTTCCAAGTTCAGGTCTTTTACCTTCTTGGTTAAATGTACTCCTAGGTATATTATTGTTTTTGATGCAATTTAAGTGGGATTGTTTTCTTAATTTCTATTTCTAATAGTTTATTATTGATGTATAGAAATGTAACCAATTTCTGAATATTAATATTGTATCCTGCTACTTTACTGAATTCATTTATTAGTTTTAACGGTTTTTTTTTCCAGTGGAATCTTTAGGGTTTTCTATATATAGTGTTGGTTAAAATAGTGATAGTTTTACTTTTTTCTTTCTAATTTTGACATCTTTCATTTCTTGTCTGATTGTTGTGGCTGGGACTTCCAACACTATGTTAAGTAAAAGTTGATCTTAAGGAAAATACTTTTGCCTTTTTCCTGTTGAATATGATGTTAGCCGTGAGTTTGTCACATATGGCCATTATTATGTTGAGGCATATTCCCTCTAGTCCCACTTTGCCGAAAGTTTTTATCGTAAATAGATGCTGGATTTTGTCTAATGCTTTTTCTTCATCTATTGATATAATCATGATTTTTATCTTTTATTTTGCTAATGTGGTGTATTACATTAATTGATTGGCAGATATTGAATAAAACTTATATCCCTGATAAATACAACTTGATCTGATGTATGATCTTTTTAATGTATTGTTGAATTCAGTTCGCTAATATTTTGAGAATTTTTGCTTCTGTGTTCATCAAAAATATCAGCTTAAAATTTCTTTTTTGTAATGTCTTTGTTTTTGAAATCAGAGTAATGGTGGTCTAATGGGCTTGGGAGCCTTCCCTCTTGAAATTTTTGAAATAGTTTGAGAATAGGTATTAATTCTTCTTTGAATGTTTGGTAAAATTTGCCTGTGAAGCCTTCCAGTCCAGGACCTTTGTTTTAGGGGAGTCTCTTGATTACTGATTTGATTTCATTAGTAGTAATTGATCAGTTCAGATTTTCTGTTTCTTCTTGACTTTGTCTTAGGAGATTATATGATAGATACTTAGTTATTGCTATTTTATTCACGTTAATGTTATTCTTTCCCTCCCCTTCTTCTTCTTAAAGAAGTCCCTTCAACATTTCTTGTAATACTGGATTGTTGGTAGTAAATTCTTTTAGATTTTTCCTTGTTTGGAAAATTCTATCTCACCTTCAATTTTAATTGATAGCCTTGTTGGGTAGAGTAGTCTTGGTTGTACGTCCTTGCTTTTCATCGCTTTGAATATTTCATGCCAATCCCTCTGGGATGCAAAGTTTCTACTGAGAAATCAGCTGACATTCTTAGCCATCTGAATCATGGTGTGTCTTGCTGTGGGTCTGTTTGGGTTCACTTTGTTTGGGACTCTGTGCTTCTTCAACTTGTATATCTATTTCCTTCACCAGATTAGGGAAGTTTTCAGTCTTTATTTCCTCAAATAGTCTCTCAGTTCCTTATTTTCTCTCTTCTCCTTCTAGTACTCCTATGATGCATATGTTGTTACATTTAATGTTGTCTCAGAGGTCCCTTAAACTATCTTCATTTTTTTTTTGTCTTTTTTCTTTTTGCTGTTCAAATAGGGTGTTTTCTGCTGCTTTGCCTTCCAAATTGCTGATTCAATCCTCTGCTTCATCTAATCTACTATTCTTTTCTTCTAGTGTATTCTTTATTTCAGTTATTGTACTCTTCATTTCTTACAGAATCTTTTTTATGGTTTCTATGTATTTTTTAATGCTTACTATATCTTTATTGATATTCTCATTGAGCTCATCTATTCTTCCCCTAAGTTCATTGAGCATCTTTATAACCAGTGTTTTGAACTCTGTATCCGATAGTGCTTGCCTCCATTTTATTTAGTTATTTTTCTGAAGTTTTCTCCTGTTCTCTCATTCAGGACATGTGTCTTTATTTTCTCATTTCTCGTTTTGCCTCTCTGTGTTCTTTTCTACATATTATGTAGATCTGCTATGTCTCCTAGTTTTAGCCAGGTGGCCTTATGCCAAAAGTGTGTTGCCTAGTGGCTCAGTATCCCTGATCATCTGTGCTGGGTGCTCCAGAAGTGACCCTTGTGTGGCTGTGCATGCCTTCGTATTATAATTGAGCCCCAATTTTTGTTGGTACATCAGTGAGTAGGATTGATTCTCAGGATTACTAGTTTGAGAATTGGCCATGCCCATATAGGAGCATCTATGTGGGGGCAGAACCCACAGAGTGGGGTTTGCCCAAATGTGTTAGTGTTGAAACCACTCTTCTGGTGCGCCACTTATTGGGCTAATCAGGTAATGCTCTATTGAGCATTTAACACCAGCCTCCAAGTCTTTTGGTTCTGAAGCCCCTTGGAAGTGGCAAAGTCAATCACTGCCTGTGAGCAGCCTGGGGCTACCTGGTATGAGCTACAAAGCTATTTGTGTTTGGTCACTGCCTGAACTGGACCTAGAGGTATTTAGGAGAAGTCACACAGTGAACTGAAGCCAACTGCCACAAGTACCAGGCCTGGGGCAGCTCAGCAAAATGTCCAGGGAACCCCCAGGCCTGAGGTTGCCTCCCAGATGTCTGTAAGTTTCAGGAGCTGAATGACCCTCTTGGATACCAGAGTTGAATAAGGCAGGGTCTCAGGCAGTCATCAGTCAAGTGATGTTCTCCAGATTGGTGCAGATTTAGATTTGTTGCCAGTGCTGATCCTGTGGCTATTTGCAAAAGTCTTAGCTCACACCAGGGCCAGCTGCTACCTGCCTTGTTCCCATAGACCCAAGATTTGTTCATGAAATATTGCAGCTAAAGCTAGGGCTGGTTTCCTGCCACTGAAAGTGTTTTCTGAGGTGTACAAGCTAAGGCCTGTTGATTGCTGCTGAAGGAACCTCTTGATAAGAGCAGGGAGTGAGGCTGGCTGCATAGTAACCACCTGAAATTTCCACCAGGCAACTTGTAAGCTGGGTGGGGCAGTGTCTCGGGTAAAAGGGTAAGATTCACCAGACCAATGAAAATTCAGGTTTGGACCTGTGGGAGAATGGTCAACACAGCCAAGATGGCACTCACGTACAGGTTGCTCCTGATGAGGGCTCAACAAAGGGACAAAGGTAGCTGTCCCTCCAGCGCTTGCCCTGAAGCCACACAACTCAGTCCTTCCCTGTATATCTCTTGGCACCTCCTGAGCTACTGTCCCTCCACTGGAGCTCAGGGTGAGTGCCTGTGAGTGAACAAGTCTGTGTATGGGCCCTTTAAAATGGCATTTGAATTTCCAGTTGCCTCTGCCTCACCCAGATGACCAATATCCCCACTGATTTTTTACAGCCACATTTTATGGGAACTTCTTTTTCAGCACTGAAACTCTAGAATGGAGGGGCCCCAGTGTGGGGCCTCTTGCTCTCCGGGGGAACCTTGGCAGATAAGATATTCCTCTTGATGCTCAAACACAACATGTGAATGTGGGGTCAGCCTGTTTCATGTCTCTGCCCTTCCTACCATTCTCAATGTGGTCTCCTCTTTATATCTCCAGTTATAGGATTTCTGTTTAGTCATCAGATTTTCTCCAGATTGACTGTTTGATCATTTAGTTATAATTTTAATGTGGTCATGGGAGGAGGTATGCACAGCATTTACCTACTCTACCATCTTGACTGGAACCCTCCCTGTATAACATTTATTTCTTCTTCTTGCTTTACTGCTCTGTATAGAACTTTCAACACTATATTGATTAATAGTTGTGAGAGCAGACATCTTGCTTTGTTCCCAATCTGTGGAAATAGCATTCAATTTTCACTCTTAAATGTTAGTTATAGGATTTTTTTTGTAAATGTTCTGTATCAATAAAAATTTCTATTTCCTATATTTATGAGACTTTTTATCCTGAATAAGTACTGAACTTTGTCAAATACTTTTTCTTCATCAATAGATACAATAATTTAATTTTTATTCCATAGCCTGTTTGTATAGTACAATACATTGATTTTTTAAAATATAGAATGTCTTGCACCCCTGCAACCACTGAAACCCCACTATTTCACAGTGTATAATTATATATACATACATACATATAATTATATATGTATGTACATATATATATTGAATACTATCTGCTAATATTTTGGTAGGACTTTTGCATTTATATTAGGAATATATTGTAATTTTTTCCATACTATTTTTTGTTTTTAAATGAGGATAATATTTGAGAAGTGTCCCCTCCTGTTGTGTTTTCTAGAGGATATCATGTAATATTTGTCTTAATTCATGGTTTGACAGAATTCCTTAGTGAAGCCATCTGGGCCTGAATAATTTTTTTAGTAGTTGCTATTAGTTACAAATTCATTTTCTTTAGTAGGCAAAGAATTTTTTTGAGTTATCTATAACATTTTGAATGATCTTTGGCAGTTTTACTTTTTGAAAACTTGGTCCATCTTATCTAAGTTGTCAAATTCATGTGTGTAGAGTTAATATTTCTTTAGTATCAGGAATGTATATAGCACTTTTCCTCTTTATTGTATTTGCATTTAGTCAATAAGTTTCCCTCTCAACAGTTTGTTATGTCTCATAAATGTTGACATTTTCTATTTTTTTACATTTATTTTGATGTTTTTTTTTTTTTAATTCTCCATAAGTCTTCTTTGACTCATAGATGATTTGAAAGTGTGTTGTTTAGTTTTCAAGTGTTTGGAGGTTTTTCTATTATTTTCGTGTTATTGATTTCTAGTTCAGAATCATTGTGGATGGTGAACATACTCTGTATGATTTAATTATTTTAAATGCATTAAGATTTGTTTTAAGATATCTATCTTTATAGATGTTCCATGGGAACTTGCAAGGAATATTTATTCTGTGTATGGGTGGGGTATTCTATAAATGTTAATTCTGTTAGTTGATGGTGTCTCTATTAGTTCCCTATAGCTGTTGTGACAAATTACCACAAACTTGGTGGCTTGAAACAACAGAAATTTATTCTCTCACAGTTTTAGAGAATAGAAGTCTGAAACAGTTTTGTGGGACTAAAATCAAGGTGTTGGCATAGTTACATTCCTTCTGGGAGCTCTAGGGGACAATCTGTCACTTCCCTTTTTCAGTTTTTAGTAGCTGAAGGAATTCCTTGGCTTCATGGCACATGACTCTAATTTTTAAGTCTACTATCTTCAAATGTCTCTCAGCTCCATCTTCATATTGCCTTATCCCCTGTCTATATCAAATCTTCTCTGGGAACATCTAATTCAAATCAGATATGGGTGAGACTCTAGATACAACCCATTCTTGGGCAAAGTTCCCCTCAAACTATAGATCTACAAAACCATAAAACACATTATCTGTTTCCAAAATACCATAACAGGATGGCATAGTATAACAGTTATAGAAATTCTCATTCCAAAAGGGGTTACTGGCCTCAAAACATTTTTAAATCCAGCAAAAAAAATCCCATTAGGTTTCAAAGACTGGGTATAATACTCTGTGGTTTGAGACTCCAGTCTCTGACCTAATGGTTCTGCCTTAGGAGTGATACTTCCTTTTTCCTGAACAGCAAAATGTGTTTGTAGCTGAGTAGTTTTATGAGCCTGTTTCCTGCCTGTGAAATACGGAGATTCTAACAGCATTCTTTCATTTCTTCCTGTCTCTTTCTTTTTCAGTCCAAGCTGGCAGTGCTTCTTCTAATAAAAAATTCCCAAAACACTTTGTGGGTCTCACATATATATTATGAGGGGTGTACACTTTTAGAGAAGAGGAACCACCATAGATATTTTCTGGATAAT
Source organism: Eidolon dupreanum (assembly GCA_028627145.1). NCBI lineage: Eukaryota > Metazoa > Chordata > Mammalia > Chiroptera > Pteropodidae > Eidolon > Eidolon dupreanum. Next base: position 23,495,547 of record CM053507.1, read on the forward strand.
CCCATCTCTATTCCTCGCTTCCTGATTGAGTGAATCCACGAATTACATACTTAATCTCTTCAGCAGTAGCAAAAGGTTGCCAGCCTGCCCTTGCTGATATTTTCTATATCCTTACTTAATATATATCTATTGATATGAATTGTTTAGATCAAGGTGTTAATCTGATTTAATGATGTATTTTTCTTTTTATCCAAGTAGTACTATCAGCTTTTTCATTACATATTTTGCAGGTCAGTTGTTAGGTACATACATATTCAGTACAGTAATGTATTTTAAATCCATTCTGCTAATCTCACACTTTTAATTGATAGACTTATCAAATGTAAATTGTCAATTTACATTTAATGTTTGTATGCCACTTAAATTTTTTGTTTTCCATTCATCCTCTCTATTATTAATGAATTTTTTGGTACCTCTTTTTTCTTTTCCCTGCCTTCCTATATGTTTAACACTTTGTAGAATTCTATTTGATTAATTTATAGTGTTTTTATTTTAATCTCTTTTTATAACTTTTCTAGTGGTTGTTTTAAGTATTACATTATGTCAGATGCAATACATATATACACATTTAAGTATTACATCAGACAAAATGTATGTGCATATATATACACACACATATATAGACACACATTTATGCATATTATACTCTATTATAGAATTTTAGAATTTTAGTGAAATGTAAAAATTTTACCTCTCATATTGTCTCATTACTCTTCACTACATATACTTATCTCAAACATTTTCTCTTTAGATTTTAGCCCTGGGCATGGGTGGAAGTAGATTGAGGCACTGCATTATAACTTTGTGAGCGGTGGAAATCTAGTGTCTCTACTCAGCCTTGGGTGATATAGGTTGGGGTGGAGCCAGTTTTTCTTGTGCTGTTTAACTGCAGTGTAGCTATTGTAGTCTAAAAGTTTTCTGTCTTCTTAAGCTGTCTTTTTCCTGGTACTTTGGCTAAAGACAGCAGGAATTTCAGAAAGGCTTTTTTTTTCTGCTCCCACTGGTATTTTTGGGTTGCTGGTTTCTTCAGCACCAAGTTTGGGAATCGTGGTGAGAAAACAAAACTAAAGAACTCACCACTGTGTCTTTCCTTGGGTTGCAACATCCCTAGCCAGTCAGGCATCCTCTTTTTCCTTTTCAAGATCTTTTTAGATTGGTTTTATGTATAATGTATAGTGGTTTTGGTTGTACTTAATGGAAGAAATAGTCAAAACTATGTTTCCTCCATTTTTCTGGAAGTGAAATCCTTCTATTGGCTTTGCAAATCATATATCTAATCTATTAACTATTATCTCTCTCCAAGATGTATATTAGCATTTGAAAAGTTCATTTGGTTCATTATTTTATAATTCCTCATGCATTTTCTCCTTGAATTGTTATCTTTAAAGAAAAATGCTATACAAAAAATTTAATGAAATCTTGACTTAGATTGCTTTTGTTCTGAGTATATATGTAGAAAATGTGTTCAGTTTGCTAGCTTTCTTTTATAGCATAAGAATAGCTATATTTATAATCAATTATTCTTCAAAATAATTTAAACACCAGAGGGTTCAAGGGTTCATTGACTTCCAAGGTGTATCAAGGTAATGTAATCTAATCAGGCAACTAAGATATACCCTCCAACAACTAGAGTATATGAAACTGTTGACCTAAGGTTAGAAATAATTTCAGAGGGAATGACTTCCAATTAAATGCAATTCTTGTCTCAGTGTAGGTGGAATCAGCATTGTAGATGCAATTTTCTTCATTGCAGTAATAAAATTTACCATCAACAAGTAATCAAAGATTCTAAAGCCCCTATGACCTACTTTTTTTTCTTCTTTTTTCTGGATCAACTAGGTTTCTATTTAGGACCTTTTTGATAACATGGAAACATTTCTAACACTGATACCTGTAATGATAAACCTGACTGATTTATAGAATTAGCAGATTATAAGATACTCAGTAGCGGGGAGACTTATAAGAAAAATATCCAGTGCCAGAAATACTTTGTGAACAGTATTGCTCATACAGGGTTTCTGTAACTGACCAGCTGTACCTCCTGAAAAATCTCATTTGGGTTTTATTACTTCTTATTTTTAAATTTAGTACTAAAGTGCTGAAGCAGCTGAGTAAGCACAGAGGTACTTATGAATACTAATCCCTTAAACAGCAGCCTCTGTTATATCAAATACATTTTAATGGAAGAAAAGAAGATAGAAAGTTTCAACACTAACTTAATTTAGAATTTAACATTTTTTTCTTAGGAGACGTAAATTTTCCACCACATGATTATTGTTTTATTACTTTAGTAGAATAAATGTCATTTGGAAAACTGAGCTGCTACAGAATACTATTTAGAGCAAAAACAACTGCTATTCTAATCATGTTGACACACTTTATAGCTATGCTGTAAAGTATTTTTTATACCTGGCACCTATGATAGAAAACCAAAATCAAACTTAGCCTTAATGACTGCTGTTTTTCTGTGAATATATGAAACAAAAGAATGTAATAATAACTGAAAATATATTTTCAGAGATTAAAAAATCAATTTGCTATTTAATAACAAGAAAAACTATTTGATCAGAAACTATATATGAGAGGAAAAGAATAAAATCTTGATCAGGTATATGACTATGTAGCTTATATTTCTAATACTATAATTAACTTTTGGAATAGGGTACATTTTCAATACTTGCCTCTAATACAGAGCAAGGAAAGACTAGAATTAACTTTCTAAACATCATCATAAAGTTATTTTCTTGATTCCGCAGTCTCTACTAAATCTAATCACCAGTTAATTAGTGCTTAAGCTTTGGTCATAACACAATTTAAATGCCTAATTATATTAATTATAAGTGTTCAGTACAAAGGAATCTATTAATCTTTTCTCCATTAATAAGGAGTATGTGAATTTTCCAAGATATAGTTGAAATATCCCCAATGATTTGATTATTCTCTTTTCAAATTGGTTATGTATATCTGACTCCATGGTGTGTGTCAGCATACAAATAAATGGTGATTAGCCAAATTCAGATGGTCTCACCAGCTAATGTCCTTAATGATAAGCAAGATGATTAGCTGAAGGTTAAAATCTCTATCAAGTACTGAATATTTCTTACTAAGTAATCATTTCACCTGAGATCAGATGGGAGGCACAATCATTTTTTAATTTTTATGTTGTATATTATTACAGAGATTAGTTTTTAAAGAGCATGTTTTGATATCTACAGGGAGAAATTTTCAGATTTTATTTTAATCAGCAACTCAAGCATTTTTCTGCTATCTGAAATTATTGTGACATTATGCCAAATATTTCATTTTTATAGTATGATGTAATAAATTTATCTTCTTGAAATTTTAATGGTAAATCTATATTTGCTATGGGAAATATGTTTAATTTGTAATGTGTGCTCTATATGTATAGATACAAATATTTTATATAAATGTGTATAGATACAAATATAAGTTTGTTTTACTTAGCTTTTATACTACGTCAGTGAATTTAGTTTTTTTGACTCTTTAATCTAATTTTTATCTAATTAATGATATTGAATTCAATAAATGTAGCAAAAGTAGCTTAACATAGTAGGCAATATTAAATTATTTAATATGTAAATAAAGGAAAGAGTAAAATGTTTGATTGACTTATTGCTGTCATTATTTTTAGTTATCTAGTTCCTGAGTATTTGTTTGAAAAATAGTCTTACTGGAAGTTTTCAGATAATGACTATTTTGAAGTTAAGCATAAATGGAAGTAAAGTTTATCAATGTTTCCATTTTCTTTAAGTTTGAAACTTTATTTTGACTAATTGTAAACTTATAGAAATGTTATGGAAATACCATAGAGAATTCCAATATACCTCTTACACTGCTTCAACACATAATGCAAAAAGCTTTGATGCCGCACAAAGTCAAAGCTACAGAACTGAACTATGCTACATGATTTATGGCTTTGAAATGAAAATTTAGAACTGAATATGTTTTTGTCTTAGCTATCTTTCAATGTATCTTTTTCATGAATACAAGTATTATTTCATTCAATCAATGCTCTTAAAGTGGATATTAAAGTGAAAATATGACTCCAGATTAAGAGGTAATGTGATATTATAGCAGTGACACTGTATTTCCAGAAGAAAGGTTAGTTACCAAGTTCACTCCTGTTTCTTGCTAAACTCTCATCTACAGTTCAGAAACTTCCTGAGACTTAAGTTATTTCATTTGTTACATGTTTGTGTGTGTGTATGTATATTGTATTTTCCAGTAAAAGATTAATGTATTCCATACTAGGTTTCTTTTAACTTTAGATTTTATTTTTCAATTATTGGTGGTGACATATTACATTAGTTTTGGGTATATAACATAACCTTATGGAGTGTTCAGTTTTAATTATATAAAGAACATAATTTAACCAATATATCTGTTAAATACAATAATTCAAATATAGGTATTATTTTAATTTACAACATTATTGCATTAATACTATAATTATTAAGAAACATAAATTTAAAGGGTGTGAATTTCAACTATATTATTTATTAATTTCTTAGGCAGTCTTTTGTAACTGTCCTCTACCTAGAAATAATAGAAACTCTTAATCATAAAACATGAGACTCTTTACTATCTGACTACAATTTCTTTTGCTACTCATATTTCCTATCACTGTATATACCTTTATATTATATTCATTTGTACTTTCCCCAATAGCCTCGAAAACCCTTGCCCCTGTAATGACTTGTCCACATTCTACTGCTTCCTTTCCCTTCTCTTGTAATTTAAATGTTCCCTATTTTGTACTCTGATACAACTTTGGTCATAACACAAGAAAAGCACTTATCACATTGTACTGTACTTAGCTTTATGGTTTTCTTTTCCCTCTGCTAAATAGTGGATCTCATCAAGTAAGGCCCACTAAAGCATATTTGGAATATGGATACTCAATATAGAGATTTGATTCAATACATGAAAAAAATAGGATTTATAACTAAGATAAAATGCAAAAATGATTATCATTGTCCAGATCATTAGTGAAAATAGCACATTTTATTTTGTTTTTTAACATTACATCCCCATAAGTTACTTATTTTATAGTTGGAAATTTATACCTCTTATTTTCTTTCACTTTTTTTTTTTTTTTTTTTTTTTTACCTATTCCCCAACCCTCCTCTACTTTGGTAACTATCAGTTTGTTTTTTGTATCTATCAGTTTTTTTTTTTTTAATATTGTTTGGTTTTCTTAGATTCCACATATAAGTGAAATCATATGGTATTTGTCTTTCCCTGACTTATTTCACTTAGCTTAATATGCACTAGGCCCATCCATGTTGTCACAAAGATTTCATTATTTTTCATTGTTGTGGAAATATTCTATAATATGTGTGTGTGTGTGTGTGTGTGTGTGTACACACACACACACACACACACACACACACCACATCTTCCCTATCCATTCATGTATTGATGGACATCTATATTGCTTCCATATCTTGGCTATTGTAAATAATGCTGCAATGAATATAGGGGCACATTTATCTTTTTAAATTAGTGTTTTCATTTTCTTCAGATAAATACCCAGTAGTGAAATTGCTAGTTCTGGTATAGTTCTATTTTTAATTTTTTGAGAAGCCCCACACTGTATTCTATGTTGGTTGCACCAATTTACAACCGCACCAATGTGCATGAGTGTTCCATTTTCACCACATCTTCACCAACATTTATTTGTTGACTTTTTGATGATAACCATTCTGGCAGGTGTAAGGTAATAACTCACATGTTTTTGATTTTCTTTTCCCTGATAATTAGTGATTTTGGGCACCTTTTAATATGTCTGTTGGACATCTATATGCCTACTTCGGAGAAATTTATATTCAGGTCATCTGCCCATTTTTGAAACTGTTTGGATTTTTTTTTTTTTATATTGAGTTGTATGAGTTCCTTATATACTTTGGATATTAACCCCTTATCAGATATATCATTTGCAGATATTTTATCTCATTCAGGAAGTTGCTTTTTCATTTTGTTGGTGGTTTCATTTACCCTCAAAAAGCTTTTTTTTTTTTTTTTTTTTAGTGTGATGTAGTCCTATCTTTGCTTTCGTTTGCCTGGCCTGGGGAGACATATCCAAAATATATTTCTAAGAATAATATTTGCTTCATATGTTATCTTCTAGGTGTTTTGTGGTTTTAGGTCTTAAATTTAAGTCTTTATTTCAGTTTATTTTTGTATCTGGTATAAGAAAGTTTGAAAAAGATATTTCATGGTGGACCTAGAGAGTATTGTGCTGAGTGGAGTAAGACAGAGAAAGAAAAATGTCATATGATTTCATGTACACGTAGAATCTAAAGAACAAAATAAACCAAAAATTCCTCATAATTACAGAGAATATTTTGAGGGATAGCAGATGGGGGGTGGTCAGCGAAAAAAACAAGGGATTAAGAAGTACAAAGAAGTAGTTACAAAATAGTCATGGAGATATAAAGTATAGCATAAGGAATGTAGTTAGTAATATTTTAATAACTACGTACAGTGTCAGAGAGGTACTAGATTTATTGGGGTGATCACTTCGTGAATTATATAGATGTCTAATCACTATGTTGTACACCTAAACCTAACTATAATTAAAATTGTTTTTAAAATTAAAATCAAAACATTTCCTATTTGTTAAAAAAAAAAAAGTGGTCCAGTTTCTTTTTTGCATATAATTGTCCAGTTTTCTCAACACCATTTATTAGAGAGATTTTAATTTCCCCATTGTATATTCTTGCTTCCTTTATTGTAAATTGACCATATAAGTGAGGGATATAGTTCTAGGTTCTCTGTGCTGTTCCATTGATCTATGCATCTGTTTTGTATCAGTACCATACAGTTTTATTATAGCTTTGTAAAATAGTTTGAAACCAGAAAGCGTGATACCTCCAACTTTGTTCTTTCTCAAGATTGCTTTGGCTATTTGAGGTGTTTTGTGGTTCCATATAAATTTTAAAAGTGTTTATTCTAGTTATACAAAAAAATGCCATTGGCATTTTGATAGAGATTGCATTGAATCTGCAAATTGCTTGGGTAGTACGGACATTTTAACAATATTAATCCTTCCAATCAATAAGCGTGATATATTCTTCCATTTATTTGTGTCTTTAATTTTTTTGATCAATGTCTTATAGCTTTCAGCATACAAATCTTTTACTTGCTTGGTTAAATTTATATTTGGATATTTTACTTTTTGATGCATTGTCAATGCAATAGTTTTCTGTAATTTATCTGATAGTTTGTTATTAGTGTATAAAAACACAACAGATTTCTGCATATTTTGTATCTTGTAAATTTACTGAATTCATTTATTAGTTCTCATAGTTTTTTGGTGGAATTTTTAAAGTTATTGATATACTATTGTATGTCATCTGCAGATATTGACAGTCTTCTTTCTTTCCAATTTGGATGCCTTTTTTTCTTGTGTGATTGCTGTGACTAGGCCTTCCAATACTATGTTGAATAAGAAGTGTGGACATTTTTTGCTTTGCTCCTTATTGTAGGGAAAAGCTTTCAATTTTTCACCATAGGATATATTAGCTGTGGGTTTGTCATATATAGCTTTTATTATTTTGAGGTAAGTTCCCTCTATACCCACTTTGTTGATCATATGTATCATAAATGGATGTTGGATTTTGTCAAGTGCTTTTTCCTCTTCTGTTGACATCTGCTTTTTATCCTTGGTTTTTCTGATATAGCATATCACAATGATTTACAGATACTGAACCGTTTTACATCCCTGTAATAAATCCCAGTTGATCATGGTGTACAATCCTTTTAATTTATTGTTTAAATTTGGTTTGCTAAGATTTCATGGAGAATTATTGCATCTACATTCATCAGAGATTGGCCTGGTTTTGTTTGTTTGTATTATCCTTACCCGGTTTGGGTTTCAGGGTAATGCTGGCCTCACATAGTTTGGAAGTGTTCCTTCCTCTTCAAAATGTTACAATAGTGTATGAAGGGTAGCTATTCTTCTTCAAATGTTTAGTAGAATTTACCTATAAAACCATCTTTTGTTAGAAATTTTTTGATTACTGCTTCAATTTTGTTGCTAGTAATTGGTCTGTTCAGATTTTGTCTTCCTAGTTAAGTCTTGGAAGGTTGTATGTTTCTAGAATTGTATTTCTTCTAGATTGTCTGATTCATTGGAATATAATTATTCATGGTATTCTTTTATGATCCTTTGAATTTCTGTGATGTCAGTTGTAACATCTCTTTCGTTTCTGATTGTATTTGAGTTTTTTTTTTTCCTTGAAGTGTCTGGCTAAAGGTTTATCAATTCAGTTTATCTTTCAAAGACCGTCTTTCATTGATCTTTTCTAATGGTTTTTCAGTCTCTATTTTGTTTATTTCTACTCTGAACTTTATTTCCTTCAATTTACTTTGGGTTTTGTTTGTTCTTTTTCAGTTCTTTTATTTGTAAAGTTATGTTGTTTATTTGCATTTTTTCTTGTTTCTAGAGTTAGGCCTGTATCATTATGAACTTTGCTCTTAGAAGTGCTTTTATTGCATCTCATAGATTTTGCAAAGTTTTAATTTTTTTCATAATATTTTTGGATTTTCTGTTTAATTTCCTCTTTGATCCATTGTTGTTTTAGTAACATGTTGTTTACTCTCCAAGAATTTGTGGATTTTTTCCAGTTTTATATCATTGTGACCTAACATGTGACTGATCCTGGAGAATGTTCCACATACACTTGAAAAGAGTGTGTACTCTGCAGTTTTGAGATGAAATGTTCTGTAAATATCTATTAAGGCCATCTGGTATAACATGACATTTAAATGCCATTCTTTTCTTATTTTCTGTCTGGATAATTTGTCCACTCATACAAGTAGGGTATTAAAGTCCCCTACTATTACTGCATTACTTGCAATTTCTCCCTTGATGTCTATTAATTTGTTTTATAAGTTTAGGGTCTCCTATGTTGTGTTAATATTTATTTATGTTATATTCTCTTCTTGGATTGATCCTTATATGTAATGTCCTTGTCTCTTTTAACAGGCTTCATTTTAAAGTCTATTTTATTCGATATGAGATTGTTATCCTGAAATTTTTTTCATTTTTATTTGCATAGAACATCTTTTTCCCTCTCTTTAAATTCAGTGTGTCTTTCAATCTGAAGTGAGTCTCATAGGCAGCATATAAGTAGGTCTTTTTTTTTTTTTATTCAGCCACGCTATATCTTTTCATTGGAGCATTTAGTCCCATTACATTTAAAATAATTATTGATAGATATGTTCTTATTGCCATTTTGTTAATTGAGTTTTGGTTATTTCTGTACTTTTTGTTCCTTTTATCGATCTCTCCCACTATTGTTTGCTGGTTTTCTTTAGTATTATGTTTGGGTTCATTTTTGTGAGTGTACATTTTGTAGGTTCTGATTTGTGGTTGCCATGAGGTTCATATAGATTGACCTATATCTATAGTCATCTAATTTACGATGATAGGCATTTACTTTTGAATTCTTTCTAAAAACAATATACTTTTATTTCCTCTAGGTTTTGTTTTTGACATCATAATTAAGGTATTTTTGTTTTGTGTATCTTCTAACTACTTATTACAGTTATAATATAGTTATACTAGTTTTTTAAGCAGTTGATACACTTCCTTAAATAGACTAAAAATACAATAAATGTTCTGTCCCGTTCTCTCTCCTTCTCCTGGGACTCCTATTATGTGAACATTGGTATGCTTAATGTTGTCCCAGAGGTTTTTAAAATTATCCTCATTTTATTTTTCTGGTTGTGTGCCACTCCTCTTTCAGGTCACTAATGCATTCTTCCGTGTTATCTAATTTAATATTGATTCCCTCTAATATATATTTTTTTCAAATTTTAAATGCTTTTTTTAAATTACGGTCGACATTCAGTATTAGTTTCAGGTGTACAGCATAGTGGTTAGACATTTATATAATTTACAAAGTGATGCCCCATAAGTCTATTAACCACTTGGCACCATAAATAATTATTACCAACTATGCTCCCTATGCTGTACTTTACAATCCCTATTTTTATAACTACCAATTTGTACTTTTTAATCCTTTCACTTTTTCACCCACCTCCCCACCCATCTGGCAATCATCAGTTTTTTCTCAGTACCTATGAATCTTCTTGTTATGTTTATTTTTTTCTTAAGATTTCACATATAAGTGAAATCATATGGTATTTGACTTATTTTACTTAGCATAAAACCCTCCAGGTCCACCTATGTTATTAAATAGTAATATTTCATTCTTTTCAATGGTGAGTAATATTCCATTGTATAGATGAATCGCTTCTTTAACAGTCATCTATTGATGGGCACTTAGATTGCTTCCATATCTATAAATAACACTGCAATGAACATAGGTGTGCACATATCTTTTCAAATTAAAATTTGGGATTTCTTCGAATAAATATCCAGAAACGGAATTGCTTGGCCATAAGATAGTTCTATTTTCAATTTTTTGAGGAACATTCCTACTGTTTTCCATAGTGACTGTACCAATTTGCAGTTCCACCAACAGTGCATGAAGATACCCTTTTTTACACATGTTTGCCAATACATTCGTTGATGATAGGCATTCTGTTAGGTGTGAGGTAATATCTCATCCTGGTTTTAATTTGCATTTCTTTGATTAGTAACATTGAGCATCTTTTCATATGTCTATCGGTCATCTGTATGTTCTCTTTGGAGGAATGTCTATTCAGGTCCTCTGTTCATTTTTATTGGATTGTTTTGTTTTTGATGTTATGAATTTTTAAAATAAATTTTGAATGTTAATTTTATTGGATGTACCATAGGTGAATATCCTCTCTCATTCAGGAGGTTGTTTTCATGTTGTTGATAGTTTCCTTTGCTGTACGAATACTTTTTAGTTTGTTCTCTAGCATATTTTTTATTATATTGTTATTATATTGTTCAGTTCTTATTAGTTCTTTACTTTCTAAATCTTTGTTAAAATTGTGTTTCTTTAGTCTTCTCCTAAGTTCAGTGAATATTCTTATGACCATTGCTTTGAATTCTTAATTAGGCAAATTATATGTTTTATTAGTTTTTTTTCTCTGTATTTTCCTTCTTTCATTTGTAACATATTTCTATTCCTCTTCATTTTGTTGGACTTTCTTTGTTTCTATGAATTAGGTGAAACAGCTATCTTCCCAGTGTTGAAAAAGTGGCCTTGTATAGGAGCTACCTCTGTGTAGGCTGCATGTTTTAGGTGGCTTTGGCAGGCTGGAGCTGAAGTGGTCATGTATGGTACCACAAGTGTCCTGGCAAGCCAGCTGTTTGGAGGGGGCACAGGCAAGGTATCCTAGGGCACATGACCATTGGGGTACCCTAGCAGTTTAGTTGGCCAGAGCTATATATGGCTTGTGTGGGGCAGGAAAGCCCAGGGTACATTATTGTAGCCTTGCAGGTTAGCTATAACACTTGGTCTGAGCTCCCACCCAAGCTATCTAAGTGCAGATGGATACACAATGGCATCCACTGGCACCTCTGATCCAGCGAGTTCCTGAAATTCTCAACCTGGGTTTAGTAAATAGATTTTTTTCACCTATAGTCTAGGTGCCCTGTAAATCATTGTTTTCTTGCTGTGTCCCAGAGCAGATGAGTCCGTATATATGGGCCTCTCTGTGCTATCCCTCCCTACTGAGGTTACTCCATTGGGTAGCGTTCCCATGGTACTTGCATTTCCATCTCTCCCATCCTTCTCTACATGGTTTCTCATTTCCTGTGCAGAAGCCGTGCAATAAGACCTCAGTTTTTCTTCATAAGGAATTGCTCTATGTATAAGTGCATACTCGGTATGCCATGTTCTTCTGATACCACCATCTTGAACCTGCAGTAGCACGCTTTAAATATTAATGTTAGCCAAAGCTAGATAAATGTTTAAATGGAAATTTGACAGAATATTACACTATGTGAAGGTATTACTTGAAAGGGTAAATTTTTTTTTTCTGTCTGAAGAGTTTAGTATTACATTCACTCTCTAGTGTTGAAAGTGTTATTTGAGTAACTCTGCATACAATTAGACAAGACACATACAGAAATAGCAACAACGAATCTTTGATTAATGAATAAAAATAATGGTTAATATTGTTAGAGTGCATACTATAAGCAGTTCTAAATTATTTGCATGTGTCAACACTTCTCATCTTTGCATGTTTTTTATAATGGCAACACTATTATTTTCCTGTTTAAAAGATGCAAAGTTAAGACAGGCTAAATAACTTGCCAAAGGACACTCAATACAAAGTTGTGTGTCTCAGCGGCTGGGGGTCTTGCTTCAGATTTGGGGTAAACTCTTTTATTACACTACTCCTAGTACTAACAAGAGCAAGGTGTAGGAGGATCAATAGGTTAAAGTAAAAACAGCCATGGAGAAGACTGTACAGATATTCTAATCATCTAGGCAAAATAAGGATTTAGATTGTTAGATCCAATATGATTTTCAATAGTTTTGTCTATCTCCTTTGAAATTTTCTAAATTTTTTCTACCTTTTTTTTTTTTTTATTTGCTGTAATCCAGATTCTCTTCCCATCCACAGAAAATAAGGTCAATGAGTGAACATCAGAACATTATCTCTCAATGCTGAAGAGATGGCTGGTATAAATTTTATGGACAAAGAAAAAAAAAATCAAGATAGTTTAGGTAGCAGTCCTCTTTCAAAGTGTCTGCCCCTTCACAGCTTGCTGCTATGCTAAAATCTATTTTTTAAATTACTGGAGGATATTTCAACTCTGTATATACCTCCTAGAAAAGTGTTAATTTTCTTGGCAAGTCAAAAACAGAACATCTGCTTATATTAAGTCTCTAGTTGAAAAACAATAAGAAAAACTTTTTTGTGTGGTGGTGATATGATGATAATACCCTATTGCATATTGATGACTCTTGAAATATATACTTGTTTGAATTTGAATGGGTCAGAAATAAGATGATGCAATATTGAGTTATAAAACAGAAGTAAATACTTTATCAAATGAAAACATACACATATGATGTAACAGTAAAATGAATGACAGTTTAAAAGAAAGTTCTTGTTTATAATCTTCTTCCCTAGTTATATGACAGCTAATGTAGTAGTCACGGTCAAATTTAACTTTTGAGACCATCTGCTCTATACAAGATGTCATGGAAATAAAAGCTGTTTTAAAATGAAAAGAGAACAAAAATATTCAGAAAACACCTCCCAGCTGTGTTACCAGTTGCTGTGTAATCATCTTTCATTATACATGTTGTATGGGGGATGGAGGACAATTAGAGTGTGAACCTGATGTTCTGAATTTGTACTTCTTTTAGGGCCAGATCTGCTCAGCAAGGAATTTAGCCTCAGATTCCCATTGTATCTCATGAAATGTTTTGCTAAGTCATATTTATTGAGTGATCATTTTAATATTCTAAAAAGCACAAAAAAGAACAAGTTCTAAAATTCTTATATTTATAGAATACCAGACATTAGGCCAGTATAAATCATAGCCATATAGTTTTCATTTTTTCTTCCAGTTGACTTCCTACTAAAATGATAATACAGCATAGCAAAGAATCCAATGCTACAAGTTTTATACACACGCACACACACACACGCATATATACATATATGCATATATGTAAGTATATATAAATTTCCCCCAAAGTCAAGCCCTGTTACCAGTTTTTGGGCCATCCCTTTTGATATTCTATACCTTTAAGAGCATAGCTATAGTATATAGCTTGATAATAATGTCTAAAGCAAGAAAATTATATATAATATTTTGTAGCTCACTTTTGTATTTAATTTGCCAGAGATCATTCTATTCTGGGTAATAAGAGCTAACTTATTCTATGTGTAATTGTTTATTTCATTGTAGACATGTTTTCAATTGTTTCAGTTACCTATTATTGCATAACCCTACCCTAAAACTCAAAAATTTCTTGGCTAAAATGCCAACGATTTTATTATATCTCATCCTTCTTGGAATAGGGAATATGCACTAAACCTAGCTAGGTGATTTTCTGTATAAACTGGGGTCATTAGTATTACTTAGCTGATGCCAGGCCAGGCTGGATGATATAAGATGCATGTTACATGTTTGGAATCTTGGAGAAGATAGTTGGAGAACTGGGTTCAGTGGGTCTCTTTCAAAATGGTCTCAAGTATTCTCCATATGGTCCCTTCAGCATGGTAACTGGTCTTCTTACAAAACAACTCAGAGCTTCATAAAACCTAAACTGGATGCTTCCAGTTCTCTTAAAGGGTATACTCCAAACTGGCAAAGCATCATTTTCCCCAGATTCTACTGAACAGAGAGCAGTCACAGGTCAGGATATTTTCAAGGAGATGGGGGAGAGAGTTCTCACTTCTCTATAGGAGGAATGTTAAAGAATCTTTGGTTATTTTTAATCTGCCACATCAGTCTTTAAACTTCAATAATTATTCTTGCGTAGGTATTTTTTGTGATTACATTGGTAGATACATTCTTATTGATGAGTCAAATTTATTTTGCAGATGTACTGTGCTATTCTTATTCATCTTTTAGGATAAACCAAGTGCCCAACAAAAAAATGTGTTCCCCAATATTTGAAGAAATAACATAGGACTGAAAGGTAGCAAGCAATGTAGAGAGTTATAGAAATTATAGTGTAAAAGAGAAATCTAATATTTGAAAGTCATTCAATTTTCTGCTGTTTCTTCTGTAACACAGAGGTGGATTAGCTAATCTCTTAGGTTCATTTTTTCTGCTAGCCTATTATAATCCCAAGATTGTACTTAAAAAAAATGTTTAAGCAGGGTTGGGTCTGGTTAGTACTTGGATGGGAGACCATCTAGGTATACCTGATATTGTAGGTGTTTAAAAATCTTATTTTTATATTTGAAAGATTTAATTTTGAGAGAACATACAAAAACCACAAACTGCAAATAGGTTTTTTTCCCCTCTTGACACTTACAATTCAATTAAGTCTGGACAATTTTAATGTTTTTATAAAAAGCTTAGCAATTAGAACTGCTTAGATTATAAATGATTATCAAATCAAGTATTAACTCTAATTCTGAAGAATATAATAACTACAATATGGTTATATTAATATTTGTTTAAATATTTACTTAAATATTACTATTTACTATCCAAAGAGAGGTCATTCTAGAAATCAAACACAAACTAATCAGTAGTATATCATATTAATAGTTTAATATTTACTTCATTTAAGCTAGAGTAAATTAAAAAAATTTTAACTAATTTATATATCTATAGTAAAATATAAACCAACTTTAACTGTGTTATATCATAAAATACATATGTCCAAAATAGGAAGTTACTTAAATATATATTTGATAATTTCATAAAAATTAAAAATCAGGCTTTAGAATGCCTGCAATAATATCATACAAAAGTAAAAATACTTGACTATGGTTCAACTGCTTAAGTTTTAACTTTGAGAGCTATTAAAGGAAACTTCACATGCACCTTATAAAAGTGGTTGTAAAAAGGGCTCTCATATGCAAGACCTATTTGTCAGTTAAAATATTTATGTAAAATATTCATTGACAAAATATCTAAAATATCTATGAAAGAATGAGAAGTTGTAATCAAAGATAACAAAAAAAAATTATCCCCTTTACATTTTTGTTGTTTAACAACATGTATGATGATGATCATCATCTAAACTTAGTCTGGAAATTTCCTTCTGTTTATCAAAATTAGGGACTGGAGTGAGGGGGAGACATAGTAACAAGATGTCATTGGTTAACTGAGATTAAACTCATGACCTTTTGAAGGTCTAAAGTTTAAAAATAAATCCTATAATTTTTATCTTTCTATCCTACTACTGTCTTTCTCAGATAAAATCTTATAGTCTATGCAATAGTCTGATTTATAATTAGTTGGAGAAATAGAGGGCATCACATTATTTAACAAGCTTCAGCCTCTCTTTTTCTTGTGTCTCAAGTCCTTGATTCATGTTTCTCTCCAGCATAAACTATACTGGAATTCTACCAAAGAACTCACCTCCACTGATCTAAAGCAGCAGTAGTTTGTAGTATACTAACTGTCCACTGTTTACTAATTCTCATTTAAAATGTATTTACTTTCACTTTGGGGCTGCTAAACACTGTGGCAGAACTTCAATTCACTTTGCTGACAGATTGCTTCATAATTTAATGTGATCTTTTATACACTGATTACTACCCTTTCCACCTCTTAACCTTGCCCTGTTGGTTGGCCATTCTTTCAAAGATTTTCAGTTGTACTCTTCATTGCAGTGGTTAGTCATTTTGTTTCATAAGAATTTTTAAACAATGATAACATGATCAGCAATTGTGTGTTCATTACATATGCAGAGATTAAATGCCTTTCATATATTTCTTTAATCTTTATCCTTAAATAAATAGAATTGCTTTCTTTGTTATTTTCTTTCAGATGAGGAGATTGAGACCTAGAGAAGCTTAATTGGCTAAGTTTATATGCCTAATAAGACAGAGGGTAAGTAAACTTGTGCCTCAACAATCTCGGTCTTTTTCATTCATTCTATGTATCATATGTCAATTGCCTAGTATACGCCTCTCTATTAAATATCAAGAGTCTAAAACAATGTGGTTACTTACCATGTGGAGTTGTCAGTAACTCAAAAAATTGACATTGGCCAAGTAATGACAGTTTTCCTTGACAGAATTTTTGAGTAACAGTTAAGTTGAGGTCTGAAAAATAAATAGGATTTAGCTATGCAAAACATGTTATGGGTGACAAGAGGCACCAAAGCCTTAAAAAAATGACATTTTCAAATAAAACGTGTTGAATTCCATTAAGTAAAATGAGGCTGGTTGCCTGGCGCACAGAGAAACTAGAGAAAGGTTTATTTTTCTCTATTTCTTTTCAAAGTTTCCTTAAGTGGTTGTTAGTATACACAACATGTTTGTGATGTTTTAAAAGGTAAACATTTTCTAATATTTCAATGTTTTTTGAGAATGAGAAACAATATTAACAATAACATCTCTAATTCTAACATCCAGAAATAACCACTGTTAGCTCTTTAATGTGTATCCTTTCAGACATTTTCTCTAGAGAAATGTATATATTTTTACTGAAAAATATGAATTAACTAGCATACTGCTTTGAAGCATTTATTGATGTGATATCTGGAACTCTTTTTCATGTCCATAAATTTTCATCTACTACATAATGGGTGAACAGTATAGTACTGATATAAGAATGAACCAACAGATCAAACAGAATAAATATTCTGAAGATGATGTTGCCTATGTACTATAGATAAACATCACAGTCTGAAGAAAAGTTCAGTTACTTAACAATTATTTTGAGATACTTATTATGTGATAAAAACCAATTTTAATCCTTGAGTCCTCTTTTTCTTACACCCCACAGATTTCTAAAATTACAGATGACTTTTATATAATTCTATATTCTCAAATTCAAAAGAAAACCAGAAATATACTTGTAATACTGATGATAAAGGGTAAATATATAAAATAGAAAAATTCCTAACACTCAAATGAAATCTCTGATAAAATTCATGAGCAAAATCAAAACATCCAACTGAAACTCTTTTAGTGTTCCTTATGGAACATACAGGCAGAAAAAAAAATCTCATTCTCCTGTGAAATTTCTCTTCATATTTCTGCTCTGTGAAATCAAGCTCATGTGTTTTTTCTCACTAATATCGTTTGATCCACAGTTCTTAGAGGTGAAACAGTTGCCCTCCTCGTTCATCATTGCTGTTTCTAAGCCATCCTTTTTCTTTCTTTAACTCTCCAAGTAATCATGTGCTATCCCTCATTGTCACCATCTGTTCCTATGGTCTCCTACCTGCCTCTCTTGTTATAAGATGCATGATTACAAAATACAGAAAGATAATCCCTACATTACTCTTGCCTCTTCCTTGATCTCTCCTGCAATGATTTTGTTTTCTATCCTTCATGGCCACTTTGTTAATACCATTGCCATTAACTGAAGCACTTCTATGACTTCAATTTCAAGCATCCAATCAAACACCAGTTCTTATTTTTCCAACTCAAATTAATTACATGATTATACATACTAGTTATGTTCATATTTTTTAGTAAAATTCATGCTGTCTAATATCCTACCTCTAACATCTTTAACCCTTCTTGAACCACTGATGCTATATCACCCAACTTTCCTAGGTCCTTCTGTTTTCATCAAAATTCCCAAGGTGAATCATTATATTCACTCATTCCATACATACTTATTGCCTTGTTTTTCCCTTTCCTTCATTATGCTCACATGAACAAACTCCAAACTTCTGTCTACTGCAGGCCTATATTCTGTGGCCAGATATGACCGAAAAAATATAGTCATGCTAACTGGTCTCACTTTATATATATATTTTTTAAACACAAAACTAAAATAGCCCTTAGTGCTGCTGCTAAACCAAACTGTATTTTCTAAACTATATTTTCTCAGATACCTCTTTCATACATAGTTCTTTTTCTTTAAACCTACTATATTTCCTCTTGAACAATTGGGATCATTACTTGAGAGTAAACATTATCCACAAGCTTCCACTGCTATGTCCTTCATCTATGATTATACATACTATACTCAACCCTCTATTCATCAACTGGCATCCAGGACTCATACTTCTACTTGTGAATTATATTCTATCCACTTTTACTTCAGGGACATTTGTTCCACCGATTCTCCCTCTGTAAGCAACATTAGAACAGATTTTAAAATCTATTTTGTTGAATTCCCAGAGCCTACAATAGTACTTGGCACATAGCAAGTACTCAGTAATGAGTAAATTAAAAATAAAATGAATGAATGAATAAGCCAAATTTAATAGTTTAATATATGATGCTATTTTACCTGTCCAGGGTGAACTGAAATGTTTACTTTCATGGTAGACAGAAATATATATTAAACATTTCTCAAAAGAAATCTTACAAAAGAATCATAGATTCATGGAATTAAAGCCTTACTATTATAATCTCGCTGTTCATTGCTTCCTCTAGGTAACAAGGAAAGAATATATGATAAAACCTGTTTATACAAAGTGTTAATTCGAGTAAAATATTGAAAATGGCAAATATTTACACAAATTGAGTTTACCTTGTTTAAAAAATTAAGTGTTATTCCAATTACATTCATAAAGCACCTCTATTTACTTTGGTGTATGGCTAGTTGGTATGCCACTCGAGGTGTGGCCTTGTCTATAGCCTCATTATAGAGGATTGATCCTGTAGTACTCATATAAGCTAACTATCCAAGAAGAGGTTATAAACATTCTTTATTATTAATGGTCAAGTTCAACACTACTGACTACATCTCTCTCTCTCTGCAATACCACTCTTTCCAAAAGTCATGTCTAATTGATAATCTATGAGCCAGCCAATGGCTGTTGAAGTTGCCTAATTTCTCTGAGTGTGAATAAAAGTCATCAGCTGGTTGCTAAAGAAGATATACAAGATCCAAGGCTTGGCTTTAAAAATTGTTTGTGCAGTGATAAATTAAAATGGTTTAGGTCTGTAATAATTATTCTACTTATTCATGGTTGTATATTTGACTAAAAAATATCCCAAATGGAGTTTTTCATATGTGTGTGTGTGTGAGAGAGAGAATGAAAACTACAAGAAAATGACAAAAAAAAAAAAAAGTCATTTTCTTGCTTGTGAAATCAAAGCTAAAACATCTGCTTGCTTCACCAGCTGAAAAGAATACTCCAGTTTGTACTTCATGGTTAACAAGACTGAACACTTTGAAACACACTTCTCTAGTCATCCAACCTGTAAATTAAATACACCAGCAATGCAATTATTGCATTGTGCTCTTTTCACAGGTATAAATCACATATAAAAGTGTTGCAGTGCTGAGCCACAAAAACTATAATTTATGTTTTACTGTCAGTGCCTGAAACTTCACAATGTAAACCAGTGTTGCTGAAGTTGAAAATAGGTTCCATGGCTGCTATGATGAGGTGATCTCATAACTAGGAAAGAAATCAGACTAGAAAGCAATGATGTTTTGTGGAAACTCTCAGATTGTTTTTCTTTTGTTATGCATTCCCTTAATAGAATGATCATATCACTGTTTAACGTTTTTAAAATATATAATTTTTTAAGTAAAAATTTTGAAAAACTACAGCAGTAGTCAATTCTAAAAACACTTACCAGAGGGTCATTATTAATAATTTAAGATATGTATGTTACAATTGCATATGTACTATATGCTCAATACAGAAAACATTAAAAAGACAAATATGTGACATAACTCATAAAACCACTAAAATTAAATTCTGGCTTTCTTCTTTTACTCAGGATTTTCCTACATAATTATTCAGACTGTAGGATATTTTCTTTTACTTCCTCTCTGTCACTTTTTCTCAGAAAGATCCTTGCTTGATATTTTAAAAACAAACAGTACCATTTTTATTTATCAAATTTTTCACCCACTGTAATAATTTCTATCTTTAAAATCCTTTTAAGTTGTATTATTTGTTTATATGTTGAGCTACTCTTTGATTTTTAAATAAAACTTTAAAATGTTTTCAAGATACGAGCCTATGTTTCTATTTTGTTGTTTGATTTTTTTCTGCCACATATTTTCAACTCCTCAACACCTTTAAACACATAGGTTTCTAAATCATGGTTTATATGGAATTTTGCAAAATTAAAATTATCTTGCAAAGCATTTCCTAAATTTGGAGTTTAGAATAGTGATTCTCAGACCTAGCTGTGTAGAATTACCAGATATTCAGTCCCCATCATTAGATTCTGATTTGATTTTTTTTGTATGAGGCTCAGATTACTTTTATATTCCCTAGTGCTTCTAACAACCAATCAGGATTTAGGACTATTTCAATGCCATATATTTAAATCAGAATATAGACAAACGTATTTGGGCAACTAAGGCCTAAAAGTATAAACAGGCTGTCACTACAATTTTTAATCTGCTTTCTGACCCATAATTTAACCAATTTTTCCTAAATTTTCCATATTTGTTTTCTCAACTTAAAATGAGAAAAACTTATTTCCATTAATTATAGAGTACAGTTGATCCTTGAACAACGTGGGGATTAGGAGAACCAACTCACAAAACATTCATATAACTTAAGTCGGCTCTGTGCCTATGCAGATTCCCATTCACAGATTGAAAATGTAGTTGATCTTTAAACAACATGGGTTTGAACTATGTAGATCCATTTACACACTGCACAGTTCAAACTCATATGTAGCAACTCTACTCTGAAAATATACAAAAGCATCCATAGTCCCTAGGAATGAGGAACAAGTTTCCCCAATTTCCTATAACTCATTTTGCCAATTTCTTATTTTCAGGCTTTTTTTCACGTTATCCCAAGGGCCCAAAACAGTCTTATTTTTCTTTTTCTTATTATAATTTATTGTAGGATAAGTCCTATTTGTTTCAGAAATGAGAAAATAAACCAACTAAAACATGAGCATTCATTTAACAGAGCATCTATTCTTTACCCTGACTGGGCATGAAATTCAACATTTAACAAAATAAAGATCCCAGAACTGTATAGACTCAGAGACTCTGGATTAGTGGATTGAGGTTAAGGACCTGTCATCTATGCTTTTAAGAGCCCCAAAAGTGATTCTGATGTGGATACAAAGAGCCACAGTAGTTAAGAAATATAAGTACTGGTTTATACGACTAATTCAAATTATGAACTTCTTATATACAGTAAGTAGGCACTGGAGACAAGGCCAACTACATTCTTTCCTTTTCATAAGGCATGTAAAATTGCTCACTTTCAATTGGTAAAACATGTGAGTGTACATTTGCATATTTTGAGTCCCGCATTAGCTTTACATATTTACTACAAGACATGAAAGAAATTATAAAAGATGCAAATAAATGGAAAGATACACAATGCTCATGGATTGGAAGAATTTATATTTTTAAATGTCTATATTACTCAAAGCAATCTACATATTTGATGCAATCCCCAACCAAATTCCAATGGCATTTTTCACAGAAATGGAACAAACAATCCATATATATGTATATGGCTTTGTTCATTTGCAGAGCCAAGACAGTGGCACAGCGGAACTCAGCAGAGTGCAGGTTTGCCTGATTTGGGATGTCAAATAATGAGCCTTACTAGTCCTGGAGGCTAGTCAGCACCCCCTCCTCATATTCCCTGCTGAGGCAAGAGTGCTAAGTCATGACCCGACCCAATGCTGAGTGTAGCATCCAGCTCTTCCTGCCAACGAAGCCTGGTCTGAGCATCTGGGATATGGCTTGGTGCAGCAGCACTTGAGCAAAGAACTTGGCCAGCAGCTCTGCATATACAAGCTGACAATCCTCTCTGGAGAGTTTGGTGCACAGGTCTGCCCAATTAACTCTTCAAAAGTCTTGTCAGCCTGCTCTGCACACCCTTCCTCCCAGACAGGGAAGCTAATCCATACCCTTGCCCTTTGCTGAATACCACCTCTAAACTGCTAACAAGAAAACCTAACCATAACTCCTAGGAATCTCAGTAGCCCATCTTTCAGCCCCAATTACAGCAGCATGTGAGCAGAGAACTCAACCAGTGGCTCTGCAGATTCAGAGCCAAGATAGTGCCTCCATACGCCCAGAGAGCTTATCAAATGAGTCTGTCTGATTTGATTCCCAAAGAGCTTTGTTGGCACTGGAACCTGTATTGCAGCCCCAACCAGGCAGGGAAGCAGATTTAGAACCACAACTAAAGTTGAATACAGCCTCTAGGTTGAACCAATTAGGAAAATAAACCAGAGCTCACAGAACTTGATGTAACCCATCTTGCAACTGCAGTTATATTGGCACTTGAGTGGAAAACCTGGACAGAGTCTTTACCCATCTGCATAGCAAGTATGGTAGACTGGCAAGAAAACTTGGTGCACAGTCTGCCTAATTCTATCCCCTAAACTAGAGCCTTGCCAGCTTTGAGGCCTGTAAGGGGCCCCTCATAGGCAGGGAAACTAATTTATAGCCCCATGCAACCCATCCACTACTGAATGCAGTCTTCAGCACACCTGACCAGAGCACGCAGAGAACTGCATAGCCCATTCTACAACCCTGCTTTCAGTGGCACTTGAATAAAGAGAATAGCTTGGGTTATTTCTCTCTACAGAGCAAAACTGGTGGCCCTGTCTGGCCAGGAAATTAAGTATACAATCTAGCCTGATTTGAGTTCCCAACAACAAGCCACACAGGCCTGGGGACCCATTCTGCTGCTCCACCAATGCAGGAAAGCTAATTCATATTCCTGCCTAGTACTGAGTATAGTACTCAGTTCTAACAATCTAGGAAGCTAACCAGAGAACCCTGGCAACTATGAAATCCATTTTGTAGCCTCCCTTGGGCAGGAAATGAAGCCAGCAGTTTTAATATTTCTTGTCCAGCAAAACACACACACACACACACACACACACACACACACACACACACTGACTTCAGAGTGTGGGATGTGGCCTTACCCAAAAATAGATCCTGATGGCAAACACCATCTGCCCAAGGATGTTACCAGCTGAAATGTCCAGAACACTAAACTGTGCAGACAGGTGAAGAATTCTCTGCTAAAATTAACCTATAACAGCTTATAAAAGGAAATTTCTTACACAGATATGCAGATGCCAACAAAAGGAATCAAGGCTCATGAAGATCAGGTAACCATGACACCAACAAAGAAAACTAACAGAGCTCCAATGACAAACTCTAAAGAAATGGAGATCTATAAAGTGTCAAAGAATTCAGAAGAATCCTCTTAAAGTTTAGTGAAATGTAAGAACATATAGGTAACTAAATGAAATTATAAAAATAATGCATGAGCAAAACTAGAAGTTTAACATAGAAATGGAAACCATAAAATAAAATTCTAGAGCTGAAGGACATAGCGAGTGAACTGAAGAATTCAATAGAGAGCATGCATAATGGAGACTTGATTACCTAGAATACAGGACATTTGAAATTATCCAGAGAGCACAAAGAAAAACAAAAAGAGTGAAAAAAAAAACTAGGGATTTATGGAAATCCAGAAAATAAGAGAAAAAGGGACAGAAAGTATATTTAAAGCAATAATAGCTGAAAACATTCTATTCAACAGAACACATATTCTCAAGTGCACATGAAACATTTTCTAAAATAGACTGTGTTAAGCCACAAAAGAAGTCTTAGCTAATTCAAGAAAACTGGAATTATGGCAAGTATATTCTCTGACCACAATGGCATAAAATTAGAAAAAATAGTAGAAGGAAAACTGGAAATCTCATGAATACATGAAAATTAAACAACTCTCCTGAACAACCAATCGATGAAAAGAATAATTAGACTGGCAATTTAAAAGTATCCTGAGACAAGAAAAATGGAGGGGAAAAAACTTACGTGATGCAACAAATTAGTCCCAAAAGAGAAGTTTATTGCAATAAACACATATAGAAATGAGAACAAAAATTAACTAACTCTACACCTCAAGGAACTTAAAAAAAGAATTGAATTCAAAGTTAGCAAAAAGGAAATAATGATGATTAGAGAAGAAATAAATGAACTAGAGAACAGGAAAATAGAAAAGATTAACAAAATTAAAAGTTCATTTTTTGAAAAGATAAACAACATTGACAAACCTTTAGACTAACCAAGGAAAAAAAGAGAGATGACCAAAATAAACAAAAGTATGATTGGAAAAGAACACATTACAACTGACACTACAGAAATACAAAGGATTATAAGGAGCTACATGAACAACTAAATGCCAAACAGTGGGACAACTTAGAAGAAATAGAAATATTCTTAAAAATGTAGAACCTACCAAGACTGAATCAGGAAGAAATAGAAAATCTGAAGAGACAATTAGGAGAGGAGATTGAACTAAGAAACAAAAATCTCCCAAAGGAGAAAGCCTAAGACTAGATGGCTTCACTGGTGAATTCTATAAAACATTATTTAAAGAAAAATTTCAAGCACTCCTCTTCAAACTTTTTAAAGAAATAGAAGAGAATGGAACATTTCGAAATTCATTTTATGCAACCAAAGCCAGTAAAGGACACTACCAAAAAACTATAGGCTGATATTCCCAATGAATAGAGATATAAAAATTCTCAATAATATACTAGTAAACTGAATTCAGAAGCACATTAAAATGATCATTCACAATGATCAAGTGGGATTTATCCATGGAAAGCAAGGATATTTCAACATATGAAAATCGGTAAATGTGATACACCGCATTAAAGAATGAAAGAAAAATTCATATGATCACCTCAAGAGACACAGAAAATTCCTTTGTCAACATTCAACATCCATTCATGATACAGCCTTTCACAAAATAAGTATACAAAGAACGTACCTCAACATAATAAAAACCACATGTGATAAGGATACTGCTGACATCATACTCAGTGGTGGAAGTTTAGAAGCTTTTCCACTAAGATCAGAAACAAGATAAAGCTGTTCACTCTCCCTACTCCTATTCAATGTAATACTGGAAGTCCCAGCCAGAGCTAGCGAAAGAAATGAGGGGTGAGTAGAGGAAAAGAATTGGAAAATCATCTCTATTTGCACATAATTTTATACTTAGAAAATCCTAAAGCCTCCACCAAAAAAACTTTTTATACATAACTGACATATTCAATATAGTTGCAGTACACAAAATTAACATACAAAAATCAGTAGTTTTTAGACACTGAGAACAAATATCTGAAAAATAAAGAAAACAATCCCATTAACAATCAAAACAAAGTACTTAGGAGTAAATTTAACCAAGGAATTAAAAGATCTCTCCACTGAAACTACAAAACATTGATGAAAGAAATCAAGCAAGACAAATAAAAAGGTATCCCATGTTCATGTATTAGGAAATTACATTGTTAAAATTTCTATATGACCCAAAACCGACCACAGATTCAATGCGATGCCTATCAAGATTCCAATGGTATTATTTATGGCAGTAGAACTAATTCTAAATTCATATGGAACCACAAAAGACACAATAGTCAAAGCAATCCTGAGGAAGAACACAATAGGAGGCTTCACATTCCTTGATGTCAAACTATATTATAAAGCTATAATAATCAGAACAATATGGTATAATAGACACAAACCAATGAAACAGAATTAGGTGCTCAGAAATAAACACATGTAAACATGGTCCATAAATATTTGACAAGGGAGCCAAGAGCACTCAGTGGAGGAAAACACAATCTCTGTAAAAAACAGTGCTAGGAAAATTGGGCATTTACATGTAAAAGAATGAAACTAGACCCATGCCTCACACCATTCACAAAAATTAACTTGAAATGAATTAAAGACTTAAATGTCAGACCAGAAACTGCAAAAATCCTAGAATAAAATATAGGAAAAAAGTTCCTTGACATGAGTCTTGGCAGTGATATTTTAGATCTGATACCCAAAGCAAAGGCCACAAAATCTTAAACAGGACTACATCAATCAAAAATGCTTCTGTATGGCAAAATGATCAAGAAAATGAACAAACTACAGGAAGGAAAATATATTTATAAACCACATTTGTAAACTCATACAACTCAACAGCAAAATAATAATAGTAGTCTGATTTAAAATGGGCAAAGGAGCTGAATATTTTTTCAAAAAAGATACATCGTTTTACTGTACACTTGAAATTTATTAGATTTTGTTTTAATGTCACCATAATAAATTTAAATGAAAAGATATACAAATGGCCTCCAGATATATAAAAAGGTGCTTAACATCACTACTCTTTAGGGAAATGCAAATCAAAAACAAAATTAGTTATCACCTGTTAGAATAGCTATCGCAAAAACATAAGGAATCCAAAATGCAGGAGAGAGTATGGAGAAAAGGGAACCCGTGTGGTGCAGTTATAAATTGTACAGCTACTCATTGTGGAAAACAGTATGGAGTTTTCTCAAAAATTAAATATAGAAGTAGCATATGATCTAACAATTCCACCTTTTGTGTGTATAGCCAAAGGAAATGAAAACACTGTTTAGAGAACCCTCATATTCACTGCTGCATTATTTATAATATCCAAGACATGGAAACAACCTGTGTCCATAAATGGATGAATGGATAAAGCAGTAGTAACATAGGAATATACAATGGAGTATAATTTAGCCATAAGAAACAAGAAAATCTTGCCATTTGCAGCATGAATGGGCCTTGAGGGCATTATGCTAAGTGAAATGAGTCTGACAGAAAAAGACAAATATTGCATGATTTAACTTATATGTGGACTCTAAAATAAAAACAAAAATGCCCCGTGGACATACAAAAAGACTTGTGGTTACCACAGGCAGGGTATAAAGGTTGGGGGGACTGGACAAAAGTGGTAGGTCAATGGGACAAACTTCCACTGATACGATAAGTACTGGGAATGTAATGTACAACATGGTGACTATCATAAGCACTGCTGTGTGATATGTTTGAAAATTGTTAAGTGGTTCCCTAAAGGTTCTCATCACAAGGGAAATAAAATTGTTTTTCTATCTATATGAGATAATGAACATTAGCTAAACTTACTGTGGTAATCATTTTACAATACATGTAAGTCTAGTTATTATGCCATATACCTTAAATTTATACAGTGTTTTATGTCAATTATATCCTAATAAAACTGTAAAACTTTTTTAAAAATCCGAGAATTGAAAGAAGCATTTATTCACTAATTTCTCTCCTCCCTTATGTTAGGGTTTCCTGAGTTGTTAATGTTCTAACTTCCAGACAAGTTTGCCTGTAAGATAAGCAGGCATCCCATAGGGCAGCATCAGAGAAGCCCTAGGACTAGAAGTGAAAGATGTGCTGACTGTGCTTCAGGGGAGATGCTGTCAGCATGAAGTGTGATGAAGTGTGTATTGCAGCCCTGGCGCTGGCTGCTGGTGTTACAGGTGTTGCAAAAGATATGAGTCAGTGAGAGATATAAAGCAGTACACAAGTAATATCTAATACATATCCATATATAAATATGTATATGGATACATATATGATATAGATAAATTTAAGGAAAATATTCAGTAAATTTTTTAATGGAAGTTATTTCTCTGAAGTAGAGTGACATTGGGTATGTGGATGTATTAGTTTTCTGGGCTGCCATAGAAAGTTCTACAAACTGGGTAGCATTTATTGTCTCATAGTTCTGGACATCAGAAAAGCAAAATCAAAGCATTGGAAGGGCCATGCTCTCTCCCAAGCCTCCAAAGAAATACCCTTCCTTGCCTTCTAGTTTCTGGTAGGTCAGGACATTCCTCAGTTTGTGGCAGCGTAATTTCAATCTTTGCCTCTACCTGCCCATGTGTCTTTGTCTCTGTGTATTCACATGGCCATTTTCTCTCTGTGCCTCCCTCCTCTACTTATGAAGACACCTGTCATATTGGATTAGAGCCCATTCTACTCCAGTATGACCTCATCTTAACCAATTACATCTGCAGTGACCCAATTTCCAAATAAGGTCACATTCTAAGCTCCTGGGAGTTACAACTTGATTTTTCTTTGTTGTTGTTGTTTTTTTGTTAGCAAGGGGTGGGGAACCTAATTCAACCTATAAGAGCAGACAAAGGATTTCCATTTGTTAATCTATATTTTTCTGAAATGTTTGTGTTTGCTATGCATATTCTGGAATGTTGTACTTTGTCTCATTTTTATACCTAATATCAATTTCCTTTTTCACGTGTCTACCATGCTATGAAACAAATACTCATTTGCCTAGTTCTTCTTGCCACTAACAGTAGCTCTGACACAACCCTGGCCATTAAACAAAGATGTAATGACCCTTCTTTCCTCTTTTTTATTTTTCCTACTTTTAAAGAAAACAGAATGTCTAGTACTTCACAAGAACTTTATGAGCATAAGAGAACAAGCAGTTTACTTAAACAAAAATAAAAAAAAGGAATACATGGGCTCAATCACCATAAGATTACTGTAGCAGCAACTTAACTCCAGGTCTTATTGTTACATCTGAAACACATAAAGTACGATTTATTTTTTTTAAATCACTGTTATTTGTGTTTCTGTTACTTGAAGACTCACACCTAAATGATAGAGATGTGCACGTTTCTGGTGATCTTATAATTTCCAGAGACATATTATGGAGAAAGTTGGTGTCTCAAGCAAAGGATATCATCAGAAAAAATTTCGTTTTGCTAATTTTTTTGAAAGACATTTTAGATAAAGATTTTCATTTCCTGATGGAGAATATAGTTTCCAGAAAAAAATAAATGTCGATATCCCCCCTGCAAAAAACACCCACAACAAAAAACAAAGCTCCACCTCTACTACAAAGGTTTTAGTTTTAATTATATTTTGTTAGCCTCTAAGCAGCCTTAAGAACAGTGACTGTATAAAACTCAGTGAGAATCATCTAATAGATTTTGAATGCTGAAGAGTAGTACTCTTTTTTTAATGAAAAGGTTAGCTTTTTAAAATATGTGAAGTATAATTGAGTAGACTTTGGTGCACATTACATTTTTCTGACAGAGTAGAAAGTTTCATTGGAGTTAGTGTTTCTCAAATAAGGATTCTGTTCATATATAACTTTAAATATTTTTTTCTGTTAATTACTTACTGCTTTAATAGTTTAAGTAAAATTACATGTAATAATATATCAATATTTGAAGTTTAACTTATATGAAATCTTTATCACAGATAAAATTTGGTTAGTATTAAGTGATTTTGTAAACTCTAAAATTTAGGTCACAATTACTTGTTGAAATTGATGCTATATTCTGTAAATTTAGCTGTAGGATATATTCATATATCCCTAGACATAGTTTAACTTTACAGAAGGTTAGGAATGGTGTCTATAAGAATGGTGTCATGATTACTGCTGTCTCTTAATGGTTCTTTCTAGTGACCTTAAAAACCTTGACCAGGTCCCTGAGGGGCATCATCAATTCCTCAGTGTCTTTTTAAAATGCTGATAGAGATATGCATGACTCAAATGATGATTCTTTTTCATTTTGCTGATACAAATAATTCCCTTTTCTTCATATAATTTATACATATTTTTTCAAGAGATACTTGAAAAACAGAAAAGGCATTTTTTTTTTCCTGCCTTAGGAAAAGACACACAATTATTCCCATCATTATTATAAATAAATCAAAATGAATTCCTTACATAACATTTTAGAAATAAAAATATCAGTTACATACATAAATACCAAATAGATAAATAGGAGCTATTTTGCCCTCCGTCATTAAGATTTCCTTAAAGAAGTGATCAATGGAAACAAATAAATATGGCATTACCTGATAACAAATTGTGACTCAAATAGTGGATATACAAAATTTATTTTATCTTCTAAATTTGGAAATGTCATTATTTCCATTCTTAGTATTTTCCAAATTGTCTTATTTCTCTCAATGGTAAATTGAGAACAAAAATATTAGAATGTGTTTTTAAATTATTTAGATCACCAATTCTCTATTTCTTAGAGCTATTAATAATTTAGTCATGTCACAACAATTAATTGCTTCTGTGTGGTTGATATAATCAATTGTTTTCTTTCATATTTTGTTTTTAGCATGTATATTGATCTTTCTGAATACGGCTCACTAGGATGAAGGATAAAGGGGACGAGTTCTCCTTGTTGAATGCTAAAGGACATCACAATGTGTATATGATGTGGCATATGCCACCTGGCTGTGCTCTCTTGGAGCATTTTGAGAAGGCTTATGTAGCCAAATCTTTAAGCATACCTGTGGAGTACAGAATCACATGACAGAGAGTGACATTGAAATTCTCCCCCCAAAGAAACACACACACACACACACACACACACACACACACACACACACACACAGTTATTCGATTACTATAATCAAACCAAAACAAATTCCTTACAAAGCATTTTAGAAATGAAAGAATATCACACACACATATACCACAAGAAATAATAATAAAGAATAAATCTTGCATTTATTAAAATTTCTGTACTTTAAAGAAATGATCACTAGAAATAAGTTAATATGCCATTACTTGATAATGAATTGTGAACCAAATAGTGGATATACAAAGATTATTTTATCTCCTTCTAAATTTGGAAATGTCATTATTTCTAGTCTCTGTTTTCCAAATTGTCCCATTTCTCCCAGTGGTAAATCGGAAACAAAAATATTAAGGTGACAACCATGTAGAAAAAAATTTTTTTTTTCTGAAATAAGTATTTCATTTTCTCTTTTATTGAATTCCAAAAATAGGGTTTAAACCATAGGAAAGGATAGCTATCAATGATCAATTTAGACCTCTTATTTTTGCTAGCTCCTTTTTTGAACCGAATAAACAAATAAAACATATAGTTGATTTGAACAAGGTAAAAGTGGCAGAACAGATTCCAGATTAAACTAAATGTTTTTTTCAGGACCCATATGAATGGTAGTCCTGATGAAGACTGTCTAGGACCCAGCCATGGCAGAGCTGCCAGGACAGTATAGGAACCAGCAAGCTGAAAAAGTAAAGAAGCTGACCCAAGCCTTTATCAGAATACACAAAGAAAAATAAAGCAAAGCTATTCTTTTTCGTAAATACTTATGGACAAATTTTTAAACCTTCCAGAATTTTGAAAGATGGATAACTTTAAAACATATCTTTAAATTTATTCTGTCTATATAATTCATTAAAAAGGATTCTAAGTTTTATATACAATTCGTGCATGCTTTATATAATTGTATATTTTTATATAGAAGAAAAAACAAATATCATTTAAATTAAGTATGTTCATTTTATTGCCTCAAGTAAGCATACCCCATTTGATTTACAATAAGAACATTCTTCCTTAATATACTACATTGACTGATGTAACCCAATATTTTTCTGGCTAAGTTTAAAGAGAACTTTACTGATCAATACTGAATTAATTTGATAGTAAAGAGGACTGAAAAGCAAAACCTTACACAGACATTTTTGTTTAAATTTATGTTATTTTGTATCTCATTGAATTCCACATAAAATTATCTTTTTCTGGAAAGTTCCACTTTATAACTTATAAAATTGAGACATTTAACTCATTTATTTAAGTGACTTCTTATAGTTCTAAACATGTGGGAACTTTGATGTTATTTTTATTGTTAATTTCTAATGTACTTACTGTATAGTCAGAGAATACAACTTGCATGATGCTGGCTGACATCTCTTTCACCTGGCATGCAGTTATTTCATAAGTGTTCCATACATATTTTTAAAAGTGTGTGTGTGTGTGTGTGTGTGTGTGTGTGTGTGTGTGTGTGTGTATTCTTAATTTGTTGAGCATATTAGACTAAGCTTAATTTTGTGATGAAAGTCATCTATACCCTTACTATATTTATGCCCAGTAAACGTCTAATAGAGATGTATGTAACATCTCCTATCCTATTTGTTCATTTCTCTTTGCAATTTTTCAATTTTTGCCATAATGTTAAGAGCATAAAAGTTCATGATTGTCATTAAAAATGAGAAAATATATTTGTGCAGGAATAATGAAAAATTGAGAACCCAGTATTTATTATTTATTTTATAGATTTTTTTCTCAATGCCAGATTACATGGACTTATGCTTAGAGATATTTCATGCTTATTAAAGCATTTGATAATTATATCACATTTAGTAACTCAGATATTTGCAGATATATTTACTTAAGTAAAGGTCTTTATTGTTTCCTTATTTTATATAGCTATTTATGAATAAACTTAAAACTCCATATAGTTGTAGTTTAGTAGGGGGACCTAGATTCAGGCAAACATGATTTTAAAATCAGGCTTTATCAGTCATTATTTGTCAGATTTTGTACAACTTCCTTAAATTCTCTATGCTTCTTTCCTTATCCATAAAATGAGAAAAAATTAATTCATTACTAATTTGAGTTATGTTTATCAAAGGACACAATATATTTAAAGCGCTAAGTGACTACTTGGCACAGAGTAAGCGTCTACTCTTATCGCTATTATTATTATTTTCTGCATTATCTTTTACCTTAGAAATAAAATGAGATACAGAAAATATCACATAATGACTCACCAAAATATTCTTTTTGAATAAACTACTTTGGTTGTTTGAACTGGTCACAACTGATTTACTTGTACTTCACAAGCCAGAGCTTGTACTTGTACATTTTGTTTCTTGTACCATTTGTTATGTGCACATTCAGAGAACATTCATCAGTGACCCACAGAGGGAATTAATTACAAATGACAGCAGAAGAATAATTCTAGAAGTGTTATGAATTCAGCTACAAAGAGTATAAAGAAGTTTCTGTAGACAGCACAGCCACATTGCATTTTTCAGAGTGACATTTAAAGCTTATTAAGGGTGATTTAAAGAGATTTAATGTGGACTTAAAATACCTCTCTAAAAATATTGGAAACTTGATGTACGCATATGTATATACAATACTATTTTTCAATTTAAAAAAATAAATCATATGCACATCAATTAAGTTAAACTTAATTGTGTATAGCTGAGCTAGTCAATTAGCAGCTGAATTACCCACGTAAGTCAACAATGGCCTAAACTAACACACTAGAAAAGAGCACAGAGTGGAGTTCGAGTGTATGAACCAAGAGAACCTGAAAGAAAATGTTTTAAATGTCCTTGAGCACAATCTGAAGGTCTGAATAAAACAACCAAATTGCATATAAAGCAATGGAAGGGGGTCCTTGCTTCTAGAGACTTGAGGTTCATAGAAAGGAGGATTAGAATACTTGGAAGAGTACACTAGGAGAAATAGATGATTCGGGGAACATGATGATGGGGATCCAGCTTACTTTCCACCATTGAGACTTCTAGTCTATTGGCCTTGTGTAAGTCAAAGAACCACTGGGGTTTAAAGGCACATAGGTTCAAAGAGGACTGTTTGCTCTGTGGTTGTCAAGGTAGAGAACTGTTATTTGGCTTTCTCCTCCATGGCCTGGGTGAATTTTGAGATACCAGAGTGAAGAAGCAGATGTGAGATCCTCAAAGCAAAGTATCCTGAGCAGACTACGACCTTTGGCTACCTGAGCATTCTGACCAGTACAGATTACAACTCACCCTAATCTCTTCCAAGGCAAGGAAATGAACAAGCAAGTTAAGATGTGAGACCACCCCTGGGACTGGGAAAGCTTGAGGGGATACAGAGTTAAGAGAATATTCCATGTTCCATGGCCTCACAAGTGCAGCAGAGAAAAAAGTATTCCTCAACCATCTTAGGGTCTCTGGCTGTTTCTGACAATTAAACTGACAGATAGATTGACAGAAGAAAGGCATACAAATTTTATCGAATTTTTACATGTACATGGAAGCCTTCCCAAGAGAATGGACACATGAAGAAGTGACCAGAACAGGAGGCTTTTATACCTTTTAAACAAAGAAACGATAAATTTGTACAGAATTGACAAAACAAAGGGGTTTGGGCTATGGATAGTAAATGGGGTTGTTTATACAATTTTCTGAGCCCTAAATTCCCTGTCTCTGCTGATGAGGTACAGGGAGGGTACCTTTCACATGAAATGTAATCGCCTGCTATCATGAGACAAAGAAGAGTCAGTTCTTGCACTGGCTATTTCTTAAGTACCTTTAATTCAAAATAATCAATATGACAAAGTGGCATATTTTGGAGTAACATGTTCTGCTACCCTTCACGAATCTCACTTCTAACTATCGGCCCATGCGAGAAAGTATTTTCATGTTCTCTTCTGACAAATCATCACTGCACAGGGTAAGGCAAGAATGAAACCTGAGCTTTAGTAAACCAACTCACTCAACAAAGAAAAATAATGGTGTGTCTCAGCAGGCCCTACTTACAGAGAAGATCTGTTACAACTTTAGCTAGTAGAGCAGATAGGGAAAGATGATTGAAAACAAAACCAAATAAAAATAGAGCTAAAAGGCATTCCGAAGGTTAGGCAGAGAAAAACCTACATTGTTTCTTAAATATGACATATTTATGTAATAAAAAATAGAATGGTCAGTGTTGCCATTCAAAATTAGTGGCTTGGAAATAAAAAAATATTGCTAAGATCAAAGGAAAAATATAAAGGGATACAACATAAGAAAAAAGATACATGGAAGTGATATTCACATTTGATGTGCAAATAATGTTTCAAGAGGGGGAAAAAAGACAGATGCAGAATAGGCAATGATTAAAGAAACAATGGGAGGGAATCTGAGCTTTAGGAAGACTTGTGCTTGGTTATGAAGATACTTATCAGATTCTAAGGTAGATTAATAAAAAAAAAAGAAATATACCTAGTCATAATAATTTTTAAAATTTTTCAGATAAAGCTAAAATCTTCAAGTTCCTAGAGCATAATAACAATTTATACTATTGTTAATAATATTGTTAATAATAACAATAAAATGTTAGCCACACAGGAAAAAGGACTAGCATCCAATTTCTCATTTGTAACACTGGTAACTTGAAGAAGGTAGTATGACATTTGCTGACTACTGAGAAAAAATTATATATCCCCAAATCTTATACCTACTGACAATAGTTATCATCTCATAGGCAGGTGACTGAAAATATAATGTAATATATTCCATCTAAGGGCTATGATGGAAAAAATACTTAAATCAAATATAATAGAGGATCCAAAACAGAATTCAAACTTTAAAGACACTTGAAACAGAAAGAATATGCAAAACTATGAGAAAACTTGTATCATAGTCAAGAATTAAATTTTTTAACTGGTTCAGTAAGGAATAGGGGCATTCTAAATGCCTCATAGTGATGGCAGAGAAGAGAGGATACTGGATAAATGAAAGTGTTTTCTTATGTCTAATCTTAGTGGGATTGGTGACACAGATCATCTTGGTGGGGGGAATCATATGTTATCATAGGAAAATATTTTCTTTTCAAAGAATAATAGAGAAGTCTATCTAATTATAAATGTAGGGTAAGTAAGTGAATAGAATGAAATTATAGTGGGGAAAACATTAAATGAATATCAACTTGATAAAAACATGCAAAAGAATAAGGAAATATCAGAAAGGGTAGTTTAAAATAAGCAGCAAACATAAAGCAAGATGGAAGAAGCATGACAACTATATGTAATCTTTGCCCGATGTGTAGATAGAATTGACTCCTATTAAAAGAGAGTTCAAAAGCATCTGTTTAAATGAGGTCATAAGAAACAGACTTAAAACCAATAATAAAGGTTGAAAATAATGGGTTTGTCAAGTAAGTACCTAAAAAAAGAAAAAAAAAACGAAGTGGCTTTGTTAGCATCGTACATGCACATGATGTAGTTTAAGGTTAAAGGTGTGAAAACAGTGAAGAATATTGTGTCAGATAAAGGGTATACTTTACAAAGAAGGTAAAACAGCAATACATTTATATAACTCTAATAGCTTAGCAACTAAATTCACAAAGCAGAAATCATTAGAAATGCAAGGAGAACTTCATGGAGAAAAAGAGTTTTAAAAGGAAACTTCAGTAGAACAGAGGAAAGTAGGCAGAGAATATGGAAATTCACTTAGGAACTGGCAACTGATGTCTAGAGTCCCAAAGGATCAAATATGAATAGGGAGGAAACTCTCAAGACTATCTGCCAGTTTAGATAACCAGTATGAAATCCCTGCATAAAATCACTTTAGCGATAATGGAAATAGAAAGCCAAGATACTGAATACCTGGTTGCCCAGTATGCCAAGAGCATACAGAAAGAACCCTGGTAGGTAGACACTGTAAAAAACTGTGCCATCTCCAAACAGAGATGCTGTATCCTTTCCACATATTAAAGAAGCCTGTATCCTTTTAAAATAAAAGTATACAGTGTGAAGGATTATGGCATATACTTATCTTAGTAAAACTTGAAATGGAATCGTTCTGAAATATTTTTTCTAAGTGCACAGCATCACTTTAACTCACACATTAGTTCTAACTTATCTCTATGTGTATTGGGCACCTTGTGTATTGGGCACCTTGCTAAACAGACTAAAAATCAACATAAAGCTTATTCAAAATATAATGCCATATAAGTTCTAAAGAATTGAAGAGGGAAAAATGATCTACGACAACAGGACTGAATCACATTGAGGAACAGACACACACACGCACACATAAGAAACAGTTCAGCTAGTGCTGGTGACATAGAAAGGCCCTGAATTAACTTCCTCCATGGACACTCTGAATTTATAGCTACATATGGAACAATTTCCTCTGAAAAAACTCTCAAAACTAGTTGAGCCACTTCTATGCATCAGGTAACTGAGAAAAAAAACCTTACATCGAAGCAGGCAGGAGAGACTGAGAGGCAATCTTTCCATAAATCCCACTTTCAGTATGAAGGCCCACAATCAGGAGGGAACTCAAAACCTGGAGCTTCTCCCTGAGGACCAAAGGGTTTGAAATCCACATCTGGCACCCCAACTTCTAAGACCTGCACCTAAAATACAAGGCCCCAAAACATGCAGCTTTAAAAGCCAATGGGGCTTGTGTCCATGACACCCACAATGCTATAGCAAACTGAGAAACAGTTCTCAAAGAGCTCACGTATATGGACACACCAGCCCCATGACCCAGTACAGAGACAGCTGACTAGAAAGCACCCAGACATTCTGTGAAAGAGGCTTATTTGCTTATCTTAAAGCATCAGCCTGAAGGATAGGCATCTAACACACATCTAGAGGCCTACTATACTCTCCAAAGATGAAAGCTGGCAAGGTCATTTTGATACTCTCCCTGTCTTCTTTCAGGTCACTGGTATCTCCTAGAAAGGAGTTTGTAACTTCATCTGGCATTCCAATTTTTACAGCTGCCACCCAGGAAATCCCTCTAGATCACCTGGTTCTGGTGGCCATCAGGGCTTATATTTGCAGGTCTCATAGAACTATAACTAATAAAGAAAGAGCTCTTAACCAGCTGCCACCCTAGGGCATAGCAGAGCTACACCAGACTGAGGCACACAGTCATTCACGAAAGAGATCTATCAGTTATTTTTCATAGCTGAGGCTTGAAGAATAGGCTTCTAATTAAACACACATTTAAGGGTTGACTATAATCCTCTTCAGAGACCATGGTGGGTAGGTGCTACCTGCATGCTCTTCCTCTACTGCACTCCAGAAGGCAGACATATCTTGTGCCCTAGTTTTTACATCTGGTACCCTGAGTTTCATGGCTGCCACACAGGGGACATAACCTTGATTGTCTGGCTCTGGTGGCTAGTAGGGCTTATGCTCATGGTCCCACAGGACTGTCTATATTTGCATACTTTAAAAGCTGCTGGCTAGAGGATCTAGTTTCCAATCAGTGTGACCTAGGTACTGACTGAGATCCTCCCCTTGGGACATTGACAAGTCTTGTATATCTCTATAAATATTTCATACCATGAACATTCTGTGCTCTTTACTACTAGAAAGAGTCATTAGTCTTTAAATCTAATCAGATTAGAATGCCAAATACAGAAATTGATAGGGTGGGTAGACAGGTAGATGAGAGCCAGTGGTTAACAAGGCCCCAAGACGAGTTTAGCAATAAAATGTATGTAACAGGACGTCTGATAGCTCTGGTGACACCCTCATTCCCCCATGGTCAGTTAACTACAGATAACTATATGATCTTACTCTCAGGGTGCTTAACTGATATGAGCAAAATTAGTTAACTGAGCATGTACCTAACCTCAAAATCCCCATGGTGCAGGTATGTGACTTCCCATCTACAAGCAGACACTACACATGCCCAAACTTGGAGCAAGAAGAGTCTGAGGGAAGAGGAGAGAATTCATGCTATTTGAAGTGGGAGAGACAAAGGGAGAACAAAGAAGCCCTACTGACCATATAACCCCACCCTAGCTTCTCAGTGTACTTGATTCTCTATTGAGGTACCCACTTGAACTTTCTCCCAAGTGCACTTTGCTTTAATAAAATAGCTTCTGTTTGCTAATTTTTGTATGCCCTTTCTTCTCGGAGTGACGAACATTCACATTATCTTTCGTAGGGATCCAAAGACTGAATCTCAGTCTCGTACAACATAGACATCTAAGCGCCAGTAACAAAACCTCAGTACCAATTCAGAAAACTCATCCTTAAAAAATCTGTTTCTCTAGATCCACTCTCAGTACCAAATCTGTATTAGAGTTCTCTGGAAAAAGAGCCAATTTTACACATACACACACACACACACACACACAATCGTCCTGGCCAGGACAATTGTGTCAAAATCTGTGGAAGCTCAAGTCCCTTACATAAAATGGCATATTTACATATAACCTACAGATATTCTCCTGTATAGTATAACTCATTTCCAGTTTGCCCCGAGAATACTCCTGAGGGCTCTTGCGGCTGCAGCATTGACCACGAGGTAACTCATGGATTACAGTCCTAACCTTACCCTCAAATGTTGCCACAGAATGTCTCACTTTTATTATTATTTTTCCACTGTTCTAATATATCGATAGTCTTTGGAAACAAATGACATCATTCTATTTATACCATTCTGTTTTTAGTAGTGGTCTTTCTATTTACAAAATATAGTAATTCTTAATTGCTGAAAATGTCAAATCTTAGAAAGCATTCTTATCCATGATGTTAAATGAACGGTGGCAGTGAGCTGCACTTTTTTCTTCTAAACAGAAAAAGGGTTAATCATCTCTAGATTATTTATAATTACTTATAATACCTAGTTGACATACTATATTCTTTAGGAAATAAATGACAAGAAAGTCTGTACATGTTTAGTACAGATGCAACCATTGCAGGCCTACCTGCATAATACCTCTCAGCAGCAACATGACATTTTTTAAAAACTATGCTTGATCCTGGTTGTATCCATGAATGCAGAACCCATGGATCTGAATGACTGACTGTATACTTATAAACGTAAATAAAGGGATTTGTCATAAGGAATTGGCTCACACAGTTATGGAGGCCAAGAAGTCCCGTGATCTGCCATCTGCAAGCTGAAGACCAGAAAGCTGTGGTATTAGTATAAGCAGAAAGGCCTGAGAACCAGCAAAGTCAAAATGTAGATTCCAGTTTGTGTGTGACGACCTTAGAACCTGAAGTACCAATGGAAGAAGATATTCCTCTCAAGCAATCAGGCAGGAAGGGCTGAATTCTTTCTTCTGCGTTAGGTTCTATTCAGGCCCATAAAAGACTGAAAAATGACCACTGACCTTGGGTGAAGAAACTGCTTTACTGAGTCCGCCAATCAAATGCTAATTCCATCCAGACACACCCTCACAGACACACCCAGAAGTGTTTAGCTAAATATCTGGGCACTTAAGATCCATTGGACACATAAAATTAACTATAATAGGCACCAATTCCATCTTGGGTCCCCTGTAACCAGAAACACATCCAAACTCAATTACATCCAAAAGGCCCTACCTACAAATATCATCACATTGAGAATTAGGACTGTGACATAATGATTGAGAGAGGGGTGAAGCCAAACATTCAGTTAATAGGAAACATCATCAGATGGACACTGGGAAGTACTTTTGCACTGCAATTCTGAGCAGAATAACCTGAAGGAAATTATGTGCCTAGAGTAGTGATAACGAGGATGACTATGTATAGAGAGATATTCATCAAGTAGAGAGATAGGTTTGAAAATTCTTGACAATTAATTGGATTTGGGAGAAGATGGAATTAAATAAGACCTAGGTGTATGGTGCTGAAGGCATATTGCAAGTTATCATGAATAATATATTACAGATTATTAAACTCCCTCACTTTTTTCCCATACTTCTTTCCTAAAAATTGTGAGAACCTGTGAGTGTATCGTCTTAATGTTGAATGCTCCAGCTCTACCCCAAAGATCTTGATTTCATTTTTTTTCTGAACTTTAATGCTGTTTTGCCTCTACACATTAACATACTAAACAATATTTTCATTATCAACAAAAAAGTCTAATTTTCTTCCAAAAGAGACCATTTAGCAAGAAAAAGATCAAAGAGAAACACAGTGAGACAGAAAAGTGTAATGAAAATATTCATAACTAATTTCCAAATCTATTTAATTTCTCTCTCATAGAAAAAAATGTAGACTTAGTTACTAGGGATCATTAAAATTTGCAAAAAAAGCATTTTCAAGGAAAAAAGGATGCTAAAATTGTTGTGCGCCTACTGTGTGTCAGGACATGTGTTAGATCAATATTGTCATAGTTTATTGCCATAGAATTGTATAAAATGTTTCCATTTTAAAGGAAAAAAGACTACGAGTAGTAGAATTTATGTAAATTATCCAAATCCAGAGGAAGATTGTGTTAAAATTCAAATATAAGTTTGCCTCTTTACATTAAATACTCACCAGAGGTTAAGACTTTCAGAAGTACTATAAAAAACACTATTTTAAGTTTTAACTCCCTTGGGTATCAAAATTTAACTTCTAATTAAAAGAAATTATATTTCTACACCTAAAAGTTTGGAATACAGTCAATAAAATCATTAAGACAAAAAATGATGACAAAGCTTCGGGAAAACCTTTCTAAGTATATATATAGCTGCAGGCTGATGCTAGTTAAACTAATTATAATAATCTTTAAGGAGTTGTCAAATACTCCATTAAATAGAACTTCTTTGAATATTATGAATAGCCTATTTATCATAATTTGATAAATTTAGATTATATAAGGTCACTATAAAATGTTATCAGTCATTACGATAGTTGATCAATTAAAATAAATTTATTTTACAAGAAAAATAAACAGAATTTGATCTTATTTAATATATTAAAATATATTTGTTCCTTTCTTTTAAAGTTATTTTTTTTAATAACAGCATATGTACCTTTTTTATATTTCACAACTTATATTTTTATTAGAGTCCACAGTCTGCTAAATAAAAATAACAAGCTGACAAATTATTGTTCAATTTAAATTTTATGAATTTAATTTTATAAAAAATTAGGTGCATTTTTATACTGACTAACCAAAAATGCTGTTTCGTTTCTGGCCTAATATGCTTTATGAAATAAAGTCACAGCACTAAAATAATCCCATCACTATTTCTTTCACATATTTTACAACAAAAACTTTGTGTTCTTAATCAAAAAAGATCCAGACTAATTCCGCATGTAAAAAATAATTTTACAAAGAATCTAAGATAACACTTTTGAATCCACTTTTATTTTCTTTTTTATTCCTTACATACAGAACGTCTCCATATATTACATTCCTTGCAGCAGTAAAGTCACCTGATGTTAATCAGGTACTATTTTATCCCCCAAACTTTAAAATATAATACACACACACACACACACACACACTAACCAGTATCAAATCCATAAAATATTTATATAGCACAGCACATTGAGCTTTAGACACTTGGCAATTAAACATTATAAAAATAGGACCAGCCCCCGATTCTGCGTGTTTAGAATCAGATGTTTACTGTCCCTATCTGGTGACTACGCACTGGTTCAAAAGGCAACAGAGGAAATAGGCAGTTACTTCAGAGGACACTGAACATGATGATATGGAAGTATATTATGATGTTACCCCAGTGTCATGTACCACTCCACTTTTCTCCAAGGTATACTTATAACTACAATGGCAGATCTACTTTATACAGAATAAAAACAGATAACACAGCATTTACTCTGCGTAGATAACCTATTAATACTATGAATGCATTGTGATACTGAACACAACTAGTCCTAAAAATTTGTCACCATCATCCTGGTTTTTCAGTTTGGGTGGTCCATTAATCCTGCACCTGACTATTATTTCTTTCCCAGTATTGTTAGGATCAAAGATGACCTGAACAGCAACAAATGGCTGTAAATATCTATGGAAAGTATCTTAAGTTTATAATTCCATTGGGAGGATAAGATCATAGAACTGCTGTATTTTCATCCTTTGAAATATATGCTCTTCTTAGTTCTCCGTGTAACTTTAATACAATTACAGTATTCTATTTATTTTTACTAAAATACAAAAGTTTCACTTGGAATAACCAAAATCAGGATCATTCACCCCACTGCATACTTGAAGTAAACACGAAACTGACATGCAACATAAACTGGACCTTTTCATTCAAAAAGTGCCCTGTCAGGACAAACTGTGATTCTTTTCTTCTAGATTATATGGCTTTAGAAACTTTTAAAGGTCTTCAATGCAAGCACCCTTTATAGTAACTTGGACCTGACATAATGTATATTCCAATGCAGTCACTGGTTTTGGAAAAAAACAGAAGTCCTGGACTAGGAATATAGTCATGATAATTTAGAACTTCATCGTTCAGAGCCCAAAGCATAGCTCACACTGTGAATGAAAAGAGTACAGCCAGGTCCCCATGAAAGACTTGG
Organism: Eidolon dupreanum; assembly: GCA_028627145.1. Classification (NCBI taxonomy): domain Eukaryota; kingdom Metazoa; phylum Chordata; class Mammalia; order Chiroptera; family Pteropodidae; genus Eidolon; species Eidolon dupreanum. Next base: position 23,538,670 of record CM053507.1, read on the forward strand.
TAGAAGAGCAAGATTGAGCCACAGCGTTTGGCAGTGGGCCCCAGGAATTCTCTGGTAGTCCAGTTGTAGATGAAGAGCTTTCACTTGGCCAGGCTCTGGTTGAAGGTCTTGTAGTGGGTGAGGAAGTGGCTACCCAGGTAGAGGCAGCTAAGATAGAGGTGCTTCCCAGCTCAGGCGGTGCAGCCCTGGGAGAGTTGGTGGAAGGCTGGAAAGCCAATGGCTGAAGACACCTTCCTATAGAGTGCATTCTAGCCAATTTTAATTGTATCTTTTAATCTGATTTACATGCCAGGTGGTCCAATGAAATGTCATTATGAATTTTAGGTGGTAATCTGGAAATAAGTTCCAGATTATCTTTCTTTAAATAATAAAAGAATTTAATAGCTGAACTGAGATTTAAACCATTTTCTGACTGAAAAGCAAGAGTTATCAGTACCTGATACCAATACTGTATTAGTAGTTATGATTCTCCTTTTTATTCATTTAATAAATCTTTTGAACATTAAGTTCAATTACTGTTCTAAGTTCTAGGAATGCATTTGTGAAAAAATAGAAACTCTTGGCCTCTTATTATTCTGAGTTATAATATAATGATATTATGTGATTCTTAAGTATTAAATAACATGCTTTGATAAACATTTTAACTTCTCGAGCCATAGGTTTTATAAATTCATGTATAAATCTCTAGAATTTACAGCTGGGTCAATGCTGTTACCACATTTAAAATTCAATTTTTCAGTAATTTCCAAAATTCAGCTTTAAATTTGTATATTTTATCACATAGTATAAAGTAACAAAAAAGCAAGCAATTATATATATACATGTGTTTATGATAATTGGTGATAATTTTAAATCCTAACCAATATACTCTGTTATTTTTTGTATAAAAATATTTCATGCACAATATTACTAATGCTATTATCTATTTGCTTATAGCAACCTTGAAATCTATAATTCCTTAATAACCTTAAAGATAAAGCACAGAGTCAGAATGATGCCCTACTGGTGACCAAAGAAATATTTTATATAAAGGGACTTAAAATATTTGTAGAGACTATTTTTAAAAATAAGAACATACAGTATGAAAAAAAAAAAAAAACACTTCCAAAGAAAAACCTGGATAGATGCCTATTTTTCTCTTCATATTTTTAACTGTAAGTAAAATAAATATTGTTTCCCTATCACACTCAAAAGGGCAATCAAATGTACTTCAAAGAATTCTGGCATCCTTTTTGCTTTGTTCTTAGTGACACTGACAACAGCTGCTATGTAAACCAGAAAAGTACGTTGGACTTCAGACAGAAGGCTGCAAGAACGTATCCCTGGAGTTGTTTTATTTGTTGGCTTCCTTACTGATTATCTGCTAGACTGAAGATGCTTCTTTAATAATTGATATTCCTGAGAGGGGTTTGTTCTTCAGCAGCATCATAAATGCAAATAGAACTGAAACTCAACGACTTGCACTTCCACTAAGTGGATCTCAAAGCCCAGAAGAATGTTAGTTAGTTAATGAAATCTGTATTTTTTGGATCCTTGAGTAGTATATTCTTTAAAGTTTTTGAAGATATGCCCAGAGACAATAATACCTAACCTTTGGGAATGGAGGCAATAGGTGCACATTTCTACATAAATATAATTTTCACAGTACATTTATATACTAAAATCTTTAAAAGTTCATTTTAATTTTACAAGGTGGGAAAATTTTTGTAAAGTATATATTTCCTGAAAGTATAAAAGGAATACTAGTGTACTAGAAACTGTTTAATATAGAAGTATTAGTATTAATCACTATGCAGTAATGTAACTATTTTATTAAACATATTGGTCTCCATATGCAAGTCATAAGGCAACTTTATTTCTTTTCCCAGTTTTCAAACTTACTCATTAGCTTGATTCTGTGTGCTTCAGGGATCAATTCATGAATAGGTTCTCAGTTATTTCTAAGCCTCAAAATAGTTTAATTTAATGAGATAAAGTCATGAGTTAGTATAATAATTAGAACTCTGAATCTCAAATATATTAAGCTTTCTCTTCCACTCTCACTGACTGCTGCTTCAGGTCTGGAAGTATGCACTTAAAAAAAAGTCAGACTATATCCTCCTTTACCAGTTCCTCCCTCCCTCCTTAGTTTCGTCTTCTGATCCCACAGTCCCCATCAAGGATCCAGTCAGAGGAGAGGTGATCTGGGGTCAAAAGTGGAGCTTAATTCTGTTTAGCTCTGCTGTTGACCCTTTCTCAACCTGGCAGACATGCACTGCTGACTTCTTTCTTGAAACAATTTTCTGTTTTTCAGAGAATCCCCTCTTCCACTCCATCAACTTCCAACTCTGCTATTTTGTTACTGAGGTCTCCTCCAGCTGACCTTTATGCCATCCACTACACTAATTCAGCTTTGGCCCTAATGGGACACTTGTATAGTCTTATAGTTTTCTCAATCTTAGTCCAGTTGGGCGAGGTCCTTACAGAACCTGACAAATTCACTTGCAGCCCACATCTGGTCCAAGAGAAATGGGTACCTTTTGCCTTGTTGCCTATTCTGCCACTTCAAGCAAACAATGATATTCTTTTAGCATCACATTTTTCAGATGTGTTTCAGGATCACTTCTGTGGCCTATAAAACCTCAGGACATATAGGGAGCTTTGTTTGTGGTTCTTGTGAAACTCTCCTCATTTGGTTTAAGAGGAGGATGAGAAATGCCATAGCACTCCAACAATTTTTACCAATGTAATTTGCTTCTCTCTTTAACGGCATGTTCAATTTTCTGTCCACTTCTTACATATCTTGAAAATAGATAATAAGCTAAGAGTTCAAAACCATTTGTCAGCTCTTTTGTTCCTTATACATCTTCTATCACATTCCATTTGAATTTGAATGTTCTTGCCTTGGACCTCTGCCAGCAGAGGCCATTTTGTTTTGATCCGTTGTTGACTCCTTCCCTCGACGGTCATACACTGCAGCAGCAGCAGCACCAAGTTCACTCTGTTCTGATCTTTGCAATCCAAACAAAGCCTGCTGTATGCCATTTCCAGAGGATTCTATGATAGCCTGTATGTTTGTGTCCCCTCACCCACCTAAATCTGTATGTTGAAGCTGTAGCCCCCAATATGACAGTACTTGGAGGTGGGGCCCTTGGAAAGTAAATAGGGTTGGGGTAGGGCCCTCATGATGACATTAATGCCCTTACAAGAAGAGGAAAAGAGAGATCTTTCTTTCTCTCCCTTTGCATGCACACATCGAAGGAGGGTCACATGAGAACACAGCCTTCGACAGCCCCTAATAGCCCAGCACCTTCATCTTAGACTTTCCAACCTCCATAACTATGTGAAATCAATTTCTGTTGTTCAAGCCACCCAGTCGATGGTAATTTGTTTTGCAGCCCAAGCTAAGACAGATACAAGGTTTAAAACTCTTGGAAACTTGTCATAAATGTCACAGCTAAGCATTTGAGTCAGGATTCAAATGCAGGGCTGTTTGAATGCAATCTCTGATCTTTTGAAATAGCTCACTGTTATCTCCTGAGGTTTTGAACTTCTTGGACTGTTTTGTGGCAATGTTTCACCATTTTTCTGCTTCTTCCATAATCATATTTATCCCTTCACTAAATATTCCCCAGCAACTCTAAATAGGACTGACTTATTTCTGTTGCCTGACAGTAACATCCTTTTGGTTTTCATTTAAGTGCTGTTTTAGTTACCCAATGTGCATATATACACTGTGTATTTAGAATACATATGTGTACATATGTATTTTTATTTATAGCATGTTAAAATAATGCCAATTGCTACATTTTCTTAATTATTAATACCTACGGACTTGAAATCATTGTCTATAAATTCCTTTGCAAGTAAAGCACATATCTGGATATCTTCTATCAGCAACATGCATAGACCTGAAAATATGATCTAATTGTTACTTACTTTGGCTTTTCAGAGACCTTCAAGGATCAAGATGTTTTAGGGCAATTTATGTTGAATGATGTTTGATAAGCCTATGTGAAGATTTAAGATTTACATTTTTAATAAATAAAGCATACAGGTAAAACAAAAGCCAGAAATATAATGTGATATAATTCTATATAAACCCAGGCAGGCCCTCTCCACTATTTTTTTCATTTGGTAAGTCCCCTCTCTAAATGAATAAAAGGACAAGATTAGCACCAGCCCATTATTAGGATTATAGCTTAACAACTCTGCATAGGAAATCCATCCAAACTCCATGGATCCAATTAAATTGCTAACATGCTTTCTTATTTGATTACAAACAATTTAAATTGCTGTTAAATAATTTCAATATGCCACATACATTCTGAAATAAGTCAAATATTTCCATATTTCTTTCCTTTAAATATATTTACTTGGTATTTATCCAAGTGTATGAGAAAGAACAACAGAAATGTTGAAAGGCCTGAGATGTATGTAATGATTACAAAACTTAAAATGAAAATATTCCTGTGCAGATCTTAGTGGGGTGATAAACTTTAGAATATGTAATATTTTTCAGTTTTCTTTGATCATATTTGTGTTTAACTGAAAAGAACATATATTTTCTAGTCACCCAGGGTTACTACTTCAGATCAGTTTCATTTTGAAAACAAAACTGATATAGATTCTTACTCTATAAAGAGAGAGTTGAACTAAATCACTTAAATTTATTTTTGGCTGAAATCTAGATATGATTTTTTAATTCTTTGTAAAAATAAAAGCACTACTATAAATCTGATGTGTTTTGGAGCGGACCATTATACAAATATAAGCTATATTTGGCACAGTAAGGCAAACATCTCAATTTCATAAATGAGCATTATTCAAGAGAAACTAGAATTCAGATACACAAGTCAATAGTTTTCAGTATTGCTAAGGATTGTCTTTTTTGTGTCCTATAGTCTAGACCATATACATTTCAGCTGCTAAAATTTAGGCAATTTATATTATGAGATAATGCTGACTGAATAAAATGCAGTTTGAACAGTAAGCTATCACTTACAAGCAAGAAGAGCGATGGCACAGCAGAAACTGGAGCTGGTGCATATATGATATCCACATGTGTGTTAAAACCTTAAAAGTGTTTATTGCTCTAGTTAAAGTGAGGGATAGAGGAACCTGCTGTTATTATTCCATAGTATATTTATTCCATTCTCAGGTGTCATTATTCAAGCCTCATTATTGCCCCTAATGAAGTAATACACCAAAGCTAAATGTAACTCACTATAAAATATTTGAATGAGTTTCTACAGTGCATTGAACTTGGTGAGAAACTTTTTGAGAAAAAGAAATACCAGAGAATAATCTCTCAAATATCTTAATTTCCATGATAAATGGTGATACTCCTAGTCCAACATTTTTCACAAACCAATACTCATACATATAACACAAAAGCTATCTGTAGGGCCATCTACTCCTCTTGGTGCTTCTGCAAATAGAAATTTTATGATATGGTTTGTGGTCAAGCTCGCACACAGCAAAGCTACTTTCTTAAAATCTACAAATCACTAGGCAGGTCTGCTTGTGAAGGAAAACAATAAGGGAGATTTTACTGCTAATTATACAAGTTTATAGTATTAAGTTTCCCTATTTGGAATCCTTTATTGTATAAACTCTCCATCAGAGAACTAAAGATGTAGAGCTCCCCTTTCTATATGTTCCCATAACCATATGTAAATACGATAAAAATGTCTTAAAATATAACTTTAAAAAAAGTACTTTCTGTTATCAGCTTTCAAAATACAACCAACCTAAGTAAAATGGTACTATCTCCAAATATAAATAAGAAATATAAGGTTAAGATATTTATATTTTAAATAGTAATAAGACTAAAAGTGAAAAATATTAAACAATCGAACAATTACATAAAGAGGTGATAAAGTACAAAGTTAAAGAAATTTAGTAAAGAGAACAGGGAGTTTAAAAAACAAAAATAGACAATGGGACAAATAGTGACAAGGTGGGAGTGGATGGGTTGCAATTTTGTTCAGTGATGTCAGACCTTTTTTAAGGAGGATGTGGTACAGACCAGAACTTATCTAGGAAAATAGGAGACACCTTGGGAAGAGCATGCTAGGAGGAGAGCAAGGCAGAGCAAGGCTAATGTGGCTGGAGCTATGATAGTGTGTAACTGGCTCGCCAAGGTCAGGGAACTTCCTGAAAACAAAGCTAGAATTCAAAAATTCAGGTTCTCTAATGATACAAATTTCTGGCACACTGCCTGGATGATAGATCAGATATGGTCCGTTGGGGCAGGATCTCATGTCTCCCATCAAATATGCCATCAGGTATTCTTTTTGTAAAGTAATTCATAAAATAGATACATCTACCTAGTAATATGTTCATAAACTTGACTGTATCTTGGCTTACTTATTTGTAAATAGGAATAATATTACCCCACTCTCAGAGGTTTAAATTTATTATTCATTTATTTTCTTATTTTGAACGACATATTCGTTGAATTAGATTACTTGCAATGTTTGCTTTCTGACACACTCATAATTTGTCCACAGGAAGTTTTCCTTTATTCAGGTATTTTCTTATCTAGAATAATAAGTGTCCATGAAACAATTGAAAACAAAACCTGGACAGCAGAAAACATATTACATCTGTAAATATGATCTCTCTGACCAAAACATTTCAAAGTAACAATTATCCTGAATCTTGTGTTCACATTTTGCCTTTTTATGTACACTTTTATCACATTTTAAAACTTTACTGTTTAACTTTTAATAAATTTTTTTTGCTTTATTAAAACAATATCATATTCTATCTAATATTAGGGAGGCTTTTCACTCAAATGTATATTGAGATTTCATCAATGTTGCTGCATGTAGTTATATATATTTTTACTCCTATTAAATACTTCATTGTAAATATACCACAATGTATTAATCTATTCTCCTATCGGTGTGCATTTGGGTTCATTCAAGAATTTTGTTATTAAAAGCCTTTTTATTACATTTATTTTAATACCTATACAAGTTTTCCTTAAGCATATATCTAAGGATGGAATTGCTGAATTTTAGAACATGCTCGACTTTATATAATGCCAAATGTTTTTCCTAAGACTAACCAATTTACACTCCCATGAGCAAACATATGAGAATCCACTTTCTTTCCAATACTTAATACAGAGCCTCTCCATTTGACGAGTCACTTGGGTATTGGTGATTGAGCAATTTTGTCCCTGGGAAATATTTAAGGCAATGCTAAATGTTAATGTGATCTCATTAGTATTCAGAGGTTGATGTAGCTTGTTATAGATCAGTTTCTAATTCAAAATAACTACTACACTCCCTGGCAAATTATTTTTGTTTGAACCACATGAAATTGCTGTATCATTAGATTAAAAAATAATAATTTCATATCATTCAAACCAACAGTTACTTAAGACATTCTGTTGTCCCTTTTTCCAACAATCCCAAATGACTATATCAATAATGACTATAGTTTCAGTCATCATCTCTTTCATCATTAAATCTGTCACTATTTCTATTCATGTTTAAATGAATTGCCAGTAGTTCTTATTTCAACTTTAACTTTCAGTAAAAGGTGACTGATTCTATTTTAATTAGCAATGTCTTTTCATTGCCTCCTCTTTCTATTCTTGATTTATTTGTGATTGTACGTTTGAAAAAAAGATTTTATAAAAAAATTACAAAAATATACTGCTCAGCATTAGCATTTTGAAGAGAGCATAGACATGCAAGTAAGCAGTAAATATTCCAGTGTTTAATGTGAGTGGGCAGACTAAATGAAAATTTAGAAACTGACTACATTTCAGATTATAGTCGGGTGTGACTAAATCCCAAATCTTCAAATTTTCATATATGTTGGATATTTATTTTGGATAAAGGAGAATATATGAAATAGAGATTATTAACATAGAAATTTTACCTAAAATTTTATTCTAGCATATAAGAAAATATTGGATTAAAAGAAAAACCTGATTTTTAAAGAAAATAGTGGCGCAGCTCATTTAAAGAAAGTAAATCTATATTGCTTCTACATCAAAATCGACTTATGCTTATTTTTAAATATACAGAAAACATGGATGAACGTGTAATAATCTGATGTCATTTCCAGTGTGATGAACAAAATCAAGAGGTGTTTTGTGTTTGTTGTTTTTTGAATCCAGATGTTTATTTTTAGGAGAATCTTAATATTTGGACATTTTGGATACTTGAGTATATAGCCATGCTCTCCTTCACAATAGCTTGGTGAACAGTGTGTCATTGTATGGATATTGAACATAGGCACAGCTTTCAGTTTCTTTAACTATTGACTTGTGAACACATCCAATTTCAGCAAAAAGTTGTCACTTGTAGGTATAAATCAATTTAACTTATATATTCATACTGAAATTTTAAAGTGCCTTTCTCTATGGCCTTTTGTTTTGTAATATATGTCAGTGCCTTAGGCTCTTGATGGAATGATGGCATTAATAGAAAGAAAAGTTATAGTCTCTAAATGCAAGCAGTGTCCTTATCAAATAGAAAATAATGTTCCCTGACGTATACTATAAAGTTTCATTTTTACCATGAAATGAGATCCTGGCAAAATAGAGCAAAACTGACAAATACTAAATTGCTAGTATATATAAGTAAAGTATACTAAAATAAAGAATTTCTTGAATATTTTACTCATTGGATCAACAATGTTTATAGCTTTTAATTCACTTATTCATTAGACATAGATTTATGGAAAACTATTTCTTAAGCATTGTCTGGTTTCACATGTCAAAGTTCTGAGAATCTGGTGAGTAAATAGATGTACAAAACTAATAAAATGTGATAGATGGTATAAACTAAGTTTTCTGTTAAGGGTGAGTGTCTAGTAATGCTTCCTCAGATAAAGCTTTCCTCAGATAAAGTTTTCCTCAGATAAAGCTTTCCTCAGATAAAGAAAAAAAAAATATTTTAACTATTTTTTGAGAAATATTCTCATTGTAAAATTATTCTCCAAGCAAAAAAAAATTATGTAGTTTTAATTTGATCACTCCATAACTCACTTATTTATTTTTTAAATATATTAGTCAGATACATGGAGCTTATATGGCAAGGGCAACTTTAAGGTAGACAGGAAATACCACTTTTAAAAAACACAAGTTGTAATGTAATTGGGGAAAAAAAAGTACTCAATTACTGTTGACACTAGTAATACCCTGTAACAAACTTTATCTTATTTATCGACTTGTTTATTATCAGTGGTCCCATCTCTTGTCCTTATGCTATCTATAAGTTCCATGAGGACAAGAGCCTTTGCTGTCTTTGTATCTGCCTGTATATTAAATGACTATTAAGTGAATGAATAAATAGGCTACTTTTGCTTGGAAAATAATTTTATGACTTTAGAAATCATGCAATTACCATTACAGTAATGTTGAAAACATCTTCCTAAGAGATATTTGTCTGGAATAGAAATCAGGAATGTCTTCTCTCACTATACATATCTAATCAATGTTGTGCTGATGAGCCTAATTTGTGCAAGAAGGCAAGCAAAATAGGTAAGACTGTTAGAAATAAAGAAGGAAAACTATTTGGAGATGACTATTAACATAGACTATCTCTTGGAATCTGATAAAAAAGAAAACTATACAAACTATAAGTGAAGTTAACAAGTGTAGACTACAAAGGCCAACTTAAACTACTATATGTATTTCTATAATTAGATGCAAACAATTGAAAAATAAAGAATACCATTTTAAATAGCATCAAACATATCAAATCTCTGAAAGAAATAAAAATAAGATTTTAGACCTCTACAAAATATGGATAAAAGCAATTACAGAAGACAAATAGAAATATACACTGTTATCATGAGTTAGAGTCAACATAAATAGAAGAAACACTGAATTTTGATTGCTAAATTAAAATGTTATAGTTCTATATGTAAAATCCTAAATTTAATATAAAACTTCTTGATGAAATTTAACAATATCTTGGAAGTCTTTGGAAAGACAAATTTTTTAGATAGGACCTAAAATCATTTACCCTAAAAACAAGACAATCAAAATTACATACTTCTGCTAATCAAAAGATACTGTTTCAGAAATAAAAAGGCAAGTCACCTGGGGGCGGGGGAGGGGGGATTTCAAAGCTTATGCCTGACACAAAAGACTTATATCTAGAATATATAAAGAACCTTTATAATTTTATTGTAAGAAAACAAGCACCCCACTTGACAAAATAGGCAAACTATCTGAATAAACCTTTCATAAAGAAGATATATGAATGGCCAACAAGTATTTGAAAATCAGAGAAGTGCAAGTTGATACCATCGTGATGATATATTACTTTGTACCATCTAGAATGACAAAAAATGACTGATAATATCAAAATTTGGCAAAGATATGGAGACACTTGAATTCTCATATATTATTGGAAGCAATACGAAATGTTATTACCACTTGGGTAAAGTGTTTTCCTATAACATTAACCATGACTTAGCCTATAATCTAGCAATTTCACAATGCATACTTTATTCCAAAGAAGTGAAGAATGATCTATAACTCGACTTAAATAAAAACATTTATAGACATCCTTTTATAAAAGTAGAAAATACCCAAATGTCCATAAAGCAGAAGAATGGATAAGAAATACTATTTAGCAATCAAAAGAATGAACTAATGATGATGTAACAGCAAGGAAGAATCACAAAAATTAGTTTGAGAAAAAGAACAAAGACACAGGAGTATTTACTATATAATTTTACATAATATTCAAAAGCAAGCAAAACTAACGAATGATGACAGAAAACAAAACTGAGTGATTATAGGAGTGGAGATTACTGAAAGAGAGCATGTGACAATTTTCTGATAGCTGAAAATATTTTATGTGTAAATTTTCATTGTAAGGATGTATAATTGGCAAATCTCATTTATCTGCACACTAAATATGTGTGCATTTTACTAACCTAACAGACACACACTTTTGAATACATCTGATGGTAGATGTGACATGCTGAAAGAAATTAGTGAACATAAAGTAGGTTAGAGGAAAATTCACAGGAATATAGAAGTAACTGGAAAGTAGAGAAGAGAGGTAAGAGACGTGAAATACACACCAAGAAAATCTAAAATGCATTTAATTAAACTCAAAGAAGGTGAGTGAAAGAATGAAACAGAAGTCATATCTGAAGAGATATGTCTTGGAATTCTCCAAAATTGATGAAATGAATCAATTGATAGAATCTAGGAACTCCACAAACATCAAGTGGGATGAATGAAAAGAAATTCATGAAGAAAAATGAAAACAAAACTGTTGAAAACCAAAGATTAAAAGAAAATCTTCAAAGACTCCATAAAAAGAATGCAAAGTAGGTAAAACATTTGAAAATCAGTAAAACACATTAACAAAAGAAAAAAAAACCTACCTCAATAAATGCAGAAATGTATATAATAAAATTCAGTATCTGTTCATGAAGAACAATAAAATACTAGTAAGAGCACTGGTTGGTGTCAGAGATATGGGGGCAAGCCTAACTCTGCCATTACTCAGCTTAGTTATCTTGGACAATTTTGTCACCTACAATCTTTATATACCTAACAATAGACAAAATCAATAATTTTAAAGTTCTTTTCTTAAAATCTTTTAACACCTGATGGATAAAACAGAAAATAAGACAGTATCTCCATTTTTCAAAAACATATATTTTTCTAACCACAAGAATGAATGAAAACAGTTTAAGCTGTTTTATGAATTTGAAAAATTTTACAATGAAAGTATCACACACTTCTATATTAGGGAGAATTCTGAGATGCCCCCCAAGTCTCTTTCCTCCTGATATTCATACCCATGTGATCCCCTCCCCTTCTATGTGGGCAGGATGAGGAATATGATGGATATACAACGATTAAGTTTTATTACAGGACAAAAGTGGAAGGATTTGTGTGTGTGTGTGTGTGTGTGTGTGTGTGTGTGTGTATGTGTATGTGTGTGTGTATATGTGTGTGTGTGTGTATGTATGTATGTGTGTATATAGATATAGATATAGATATCTATATCTATATCTAATCTATATATATCTATATCTATATATATAGATATATATAGAGATAGATAGATATCCCAAATTAGCTGACTTGGAGCTTATCAAAAAATAAATTACTGTAGGTATATACAACATAATTCAAGAGTCTTTAAAAAATTTATCTCATAACTTAGAAGTTATGAGATAAATTCTCCTACTGGTCCTGAAGAAGTAAACTGCTATGTTTTGAGAGGGACAGGACCTGAAGGCAAGCTCGAGGGAATGAAAGTGACTTCTGGCCCACACCAGCAAGAAAACAGGGACATTAATCTTTAGAACCAAATTTTGCCAACCACTTGATTGTGCCTGGAAGAGGAGCCCAAGTGGACACCTTGATTTTAGCCTTCTGTGCCCCTGAGCTATGCTATTTGGACTTTGACCTGCTGAAACTATAAGATAATAAATTAGTGTTGTTTTAATCCTCTAAGTTTGTGGTAATTTGTTACATGGCAGGGGGAAACTAATAGAGCTGTCCTTGAAGAAAAAAAAAATTTTTTTATAATTCAGAGAATAAAGAAACACTTATACTGCATGAACTTTAAGCAAATAAAACTGGTTCATTTACAAAAGTTGATTTATGACCTCTAAAAAGTTAGAAAAAATTGTTAGTTTTAAGAAAATTAAGAGATATTTTGTTTTTTCAAATATATAGGTACATTGTTATTTTTATGTGCTACATACAGTGGATGCTCATTCTGAGTTTTCTAAACTATTTATGGATTTGTTTACTGGTAGCATATACTCTGATAATGACTCGAAAATAAAGGCTGTAAGTTAAACTACTATGTTGTGGATATAATAATGTCAGAAGAGCAGTCAATAGCTCAGCAAATTAAGCAGTTAATTACATATGGAAAACTCTACTTCTTTTGAGGCTTTTGAATTTTTCCCAAGGCTTTTAAATTCCCCTGTCTGGAACACAATTAATTTTATATCTATATCTATATATCTATATCTATATCTATATATATATATATATATAGATATATATATGAATATATATAAAACTAATTGTGTTATATATATATATTTATATATTTATATTTCAAGTTGTTATATTAATTCTAACTATATCACTTAAAAATGTATCTGCATGCTTTTTTCATGTGATTATCAAGAGTTCCACATATTTTTGAATTGAGACAATCATATGAAAACAGCCTGATTTTGAAAAAAAAAAAAAAAAAATGGAGAGTGGAACCCGTACTATCTTTATTTGCTGACATCCATTAAAAACATATTTTGCAGTCCTACCTCTAACACAGTTGTTCTCGAACTAAAAACATTGGATATGTTCATTCATTTTCTAAAGTACCAAATATAGTTTTTCTGTGAAATGAAACAAAGCTTTTGGTTAAAGTGAGATATATAGAAAATAAAGCTGGATATTCTGCTGCTGTGTAAATAAGGGCGTAAAGCTTCATTGTTCAGGGAATAAATCTTATCACTTCTGTGCTAATATACTGTTGTGATAGTGCATGCATGACCTGCAACTCAAACTGTGCTAGGCATTCTCTTAAAAAAAAAAAAAAAAAAACTGTAATGTGGTGACAAGATGGGGGGTAATTTACATTATTGTCTTATCATGACTATCAAAAATCCTATTCTTTTTGAGATTCAATTTATTTTGAGAATTTTAGACGAAGTCAAATATAATTGAAATTAATTGTTAAAACTCATTGTGTCTTCTATTAAAGTTCTTAGCATAATTGCCTATACTTTAATCTGAATTCATTTAAGCCTGTACTTATTGACTTTAAATTGTATGGTAATCAGGTTAATAGCATGAGGGCAGGACAAATTAAAATACTTTCATTGCAGGTTTTCAACTTGCATCCTACTGTGTGTGACTCAATCCATTCTTCTTTTTGATTAAAGACAATATATCAAGCTACTGACCCATAGATTTTTTTAACTAAAATCATAGCTGAAACTATGCCTCCTGATGTTTGAAATAAATATTTTATGAGATATATTAACCAGCATAGTTTATTAACCAATGACAAATATTTGGAAAGGCTTAGCATATTTATAAATTTTGCAGAATCTTGTCCTGCTGGGAGGACAGCAATTCTGAGTACTGGTAATGAGCTACACATTCCTATATCTGTTCCTATATCTGTTCCCGGAGGGAAAATCCATTATCACATTGTGATTGTTAAATAATTTTTGTATTTTGGAGGCCTTAAAGAAATTATCTATTGGATTCAATTAAAAGAAGAAACTGCTCTGATATAATCTGTAATTTGCACCGCATTTTTTAAGTAGTAATAGATCTCGAGTTTAGCCCTAACCTTATCTAGGATCTTCAAGCAAAAAGTCTACATCAGAACAGGATTGCTGTATTATAACTCATGTGCATATTTGCACCAAATGTCCCTTTTCAAGGTTGTTTCTATGAAAGTTATTCAAGAATTGGATTTTTAGTTATTAAAACCTGGGGCAGTTGAGTGCGACCAATCTCAACTGGCAAGGAAACCAGTGCTTGCCACTATTTCCAGTCAAGGATATACTTATTGAATTCCCACTTCTATTTGAGAATATATATATATATATATATATATATATATATATATATATATAAATAAAGAGAGAGAGAGAGAGAGAGAGAGAGAGAGAGAGAAATTAAATCACTTATTTTCACTAATATAAAAAGGCAAGTAAGTCACTTAGTACATTGGAGTAGTGATCAGTTCCATGAAAGAGACTAAAAGTAAAATCCTAGCTCTTCATTCACTATGACAAAGAATGGATCAATTAAATCACTGCATGGGTAAAAGTATAGAGTTCCGACATGCCCTCCCAGTGATGTCAAGAGTGGAAGAAAGCAAACTGCCCTAGGAAGAAAGCTAAAGGGTATTCTACTTTAAAAACCCTGACTCTGTAATAACATAACAAATTCTCTGTTTTGTATCAATGAGGAGTATTATGAGGAATCAAAAGCAATGAACATATGATGCTAAGTGAGGATCTAAATAGTTTATTTCCTTTAACATCACCTGGAAGTTAACATCAGGGTTATGTGGAATTTAGGGGCAACTTTTAATTTACTTTATTTAATTAATACATAATCATTTTTAAAGAAAGGCTTTGTGAGAAATGCATAAGCTCTATCTTCATAGAATGAGTTTATTAATTTATAATTAACCACTGTTGTTCTTATAAAATACAGAGAAAAGGAAATCCACCAATGATTCAAAATCATCAATATGACCCTGAAGACATAATCAATAGCTCTATAAATGTCTTATAACTACATTTTGGTGGCCATATATTGGACATTTGAGTTGGTTGCTTATCATGTCTACCTGTTTTAATATATTGAACATTTTAGCAAATTGACTTTTGTAAAAGTAATTGTGGAGATTTTGTTAATTGCTGAAATCTCAAATAACTGGTTTTATATCAGCTAGTTAATATTTTCCCATTTAAATATGGAAATATGTACTACTGAGATTTAGTGAGTTGCAATAAATAATATTATATTTTAACTGTATATTTCCAAATTTAAGTTGCATCCTTATTATTTTCTGTCTCCCATTAGATTTATGTGGGAATTTATCAAATACTTTTGTAAAATTATAAAATAATCTTGGTGAAATTTACTGGAAATAATTTTTTAAAAGATAGAAATTCTTTTACTGATGTTTTTCTATTGCTAGTAGCATAGAAAGATTCATTATTGTGGTAGAGATCACAGAGCTCATAAATGGTAGAATTCAGGACACATCCTTAAATTATGAACTTTGCTCTAGAACCCATGCTCATAATAACTATTATATGCCATATTGCTCACTTTGTCTGATTAAAAACTCTGAAATAGTATTCATCTTACTCATTTTGTTGTAAAATTCAATGATTAAGAAACAAATAAACTTAATTTACTATGTCACAACTCTAATAATAATCAATATTCCATCTAAGACATGACCTAGGGGAAAGTTTGTTTTTTGTCCCACGCTAACATTATGTCCACTTGAGTTGAGCTGTATATTGGATTTTGATATATATAGCTTAAAAATACTAGGAACAGTGACATGAAGTGAACCAAGGAATCTACAAATATAAATACAAGATAGTACACGTATGAAGTACATGGATGATAGAGAGAACTATAAAAATGTAATCCCTATATTTTGGTCATTCAAGGTCTTTTCAATCTATCTAAAACATTTTAATCTCCTCTTCTACATTATTCTACCCTTCCTAAAATTCTGATTCTCATTTCCAATTCCTTTCTTCAATCAAATGCAGCTCATATGTGTATCTTTGACATGTGGATATTTTCAATTCTCAATTTCATTCTCAGAATATTCAGAAATTTCTTTTATCTTTTGCAAACCATCTTTAGACTCTTTAATCTTCCTTCAGACATCCTTTATATTTCCATTAAATTGCATCTCTGCTGTAATAAAGTTAAGACACTTTCAACTCTGGGAAGACTTGAACATTTTTAAGGTGATATTTTGGACATCCAGTGGACTTTAGAAATGCAGAAATTAAAAGTTCTATCACATTTCCTTACTTTAAATCTCTGGTTAACATAATCCTCTAGGCAAATGGCTCTCAGTTATGCTTGTACATCTGAATCATATAAAGGCTTCAAATACACAGGACTCACACCAGAATCTCTAGGGGAGGGACACAATATTAAAAACTCTCCAGGTGATTACAATGTGTTCTCAAGCGTGAGTACCTTTGACTAAAATTTTTGCTTGTTAATTGATTACATTATATTTTATGTATCTTCTACTACAATGTGTAAGCCACTGGGTCAGGAAATTAGGCTCTTTCCTTACCCTGTACTCGGCACCTAGAATAATTCCTGATAGAACATGTAATGTCTGACAGAGCAAAGAAAGAGCAAAGAAATTTTTGTTAAACGATAAAGAAAGAAAGAAAGAAGGAAGGAAAGAAAGAATAAAAATGAATGCTACTTCAGTTTTTCTAGGTGTCTACAATTTAGTGATCTTGTTATGGTTGAGATTTTCTTCCTCAGATTTGCAGTTTTAGGAAATTAATTTTATCAAGTTCCCCAGAGATATCTATGCTCACATGTTAAATAGGTTTGAATGATCACTAAAACCAAATGGTATTTAATTACATTAGCAAAAAGACTGACCATTCCACTACTCTGAACATAGAACAGAGCATTTTTTTGGTTGTGAACTACTTGGAAATCAACAATAATCCAAAGGACTCTGTAATAAGAATGGAATCACCACATAAATACTTCAATATTTATCTGATGATGATGTTGTATTTACATAGTTTCTCTTTTTGATTTCCTATAAGTTTTTATGGGATTAGGTGGTACTACAGCATTTTGTTTTTGAAGTGGTAAAAATTCTTAATTTTGTTATAACTTTCATACCTTTTCCATTACAAATACTAAAGTGTAAACAAAGACGATAATTTTATAACTTAAAAATAAAAAATAAAAGGAGTCCTTACAACTCTCTCCAGAGATTGTAATATACTGACTGTGCACTAAATTTGGTGAGGGAGGGCAGCTTTCCAACTGAGGCCAGCCAGATCCCACAGTCTCTAGGTTCACAACCCCTGAATTAATGCAATGGTGTTAGCACAAATCATACTGCTGTGAACTGAGGAGTGAACTTGGAGGAGAAAAGTGAGAAGACAGAAACTAAAGGGAAGACATCAGAGGATGCAGCCTGAGAGGTGGAAGTTTAGCTCTTGGTGGACCCTGCTAAAACCAGGGAAGAATAGAAGGGGGGCAATTTTTCTGGAAATAAAGAATATTTGAAGTCCATTTGTAAGGAAAGAAAAAGAAGTAATGCCTAGAGTTGGAACCAGTGAAACTGGTAAACATTGCTATCTTCAGAAAATAAGGAATGAGAGGGCAAGAAGAAAGGACATTCATCTTGGAAGGACCCAAAGCACTTTGACATTTTAAAGGAATGTAACGATAGCTGCTAAAACCACCTTTGTCACCATAATGGATGAAGTACTTCAAATTTAATCTGTTACCAGAATTCTCCTATCATGTTATGTTTACACCAATAATTTTAGATAACTTGAAGGGATTTATTTCCACGTTTAAATATCATAGAATTTAATTACTGTTTTAGTGAAAGACATTTATCTTTCAATAACTATTATTATTACCTAGCCTATCATTGTATGTGTGAGAATGTGTGTGAAAAGTAATGAATCTTGTTAAAACAAGAATCTATAGGCACTTTAAATCTATTCTTAATTACTAATAGTAAACAGTTTAATACATTACCAGATTCATAATGGAAACTGAACAAAACTTTTCATCAAAAGCCAACTTTGAATATTTTGGAGAATTTGTCAGGTATCATACTTCATGGGACTCACATGCCAGTGGGCTTTTATTCAATTTGGGGGAAAAAATAAAAATGGCATGTATGGAACAGAAGTACTCTTATCTACTCTAATAAAACCTTTTATCATTTCTGCTTCCCTCAGGAGCAAGATATATAACGATGAACTTTTAAGAATATTTATGGCACACTTCTTGCTGTTACCATGAGTTACTGCTTAAAGTAGGGTTTGCAACCTCAAATGCCTATGGGTGTAGGTAGATAATGTGAATGTTTGAAATATGTCAGGTTGAACAATATTCTTCACTTACAGAGAAAAAAAAGCACTTTTTATCTTTTCTTGAAACATGTAGCCCTCTGGGTCAATTTTTACTTTTCCCACTTGTGAAATAGATTAAGGGTACATGTAGTGGTTAGCTTTTCTCTTAACTCTACTATGAGAAGAATAAAAGTGGAAGAGTGATGCTGAAAGCCCCTGCCACTTGACCTAAGTGCTGCTATGACAACAGAGAGTGATGGTGAATATAGCAAAGTGGCTTGCTGCTGGTTTTATATGCAAAAGTGTAATAGCTTACTGGCTCCAGGAAAGGGTTGGCATGCTGACAGGGCTAGATCACTAACATGTCAAGAGAAGCTGGAAACTTGTATTTTTATAAAGGGACCAATTTATATGGAAGTAGCTGTCTTTTGTTTTTACATGCCCTTCAGTATCAATAAAGAGGTGAAAATTTAAAAGACACTGTCAACCAGATACAATTCTTGATCTATCATTTTATAATTTAAGAGCTTTAAATATTATCAACAAAATCAACTACTTTTAAAGAAATGTTATGTTCACATGCAAAATAATTAAGTTTCACAATATACAAAAGTTAACTCAAAATAGATTAAAGACCTAAAGGTAAAACCTAAAACTGCTATATTCCTGGAAGAAAACATAGAGAAAGCTTCATGACATTGGACTTGGCAATGTGTTCTTAGATATGACACCAAAAGCACAGGCAACAAAATAAAAAATAAAAAAAAATTGGCAAATGGGACTGCATACAACTTCAAAACTTCTGTGTAACAAAGACACTGAAGAGTCTATCTATAGAATAGGAAAAAAAATAATTGCAAACCATATTTGACAAAGGGTTAATATCTAGAATATATAAGGAACTTTTATAACTCAAAAATAAATTTAAAAATTTTAAAAATAAACAAAGGACTAAAAAAGATATTTTTTTCCCAAATAAGATATACAAATGACTAATAAGAACATGAAAAGATGTTCACAACAATGTGAAGATACTTAACACTACTGAACTGTACACTTAAAATTAATTAAGATAGTAAATTTTTTTTATCGCAACAGAAAAAGCATATTTTTGAGCTGTCTCATCTATATGATCATTACAATTTGGAGAACATTTTAAGGATTAATTTAATAATTCCCTTGCATTTCTTTGACTATTAAATGTACAATATCTTTGTAAAGAATTTATTTTAAACAATGAAGAAAAATAGACATATTGATCAGACACAAAGAATTTACCACAGGGAATTTTAACATTGCCTCATAACTGATTTTCTTAATAAGATTTTCTTTTCTCTGGCTCTCTTTATTGTGAAAACACAGTATATAATTCATATAACATATAAAATGTGTTAATCAACTGTTTATGTTATCAGTAAGGCTTCTCGTCAATAGTAGGCTATTGGTAAAGGTTTAGGGGAGTCAAAAAATATAAGCAAATCTTCGACTACATGGGTGTTGGTGCCCCTAACTTCTGTGTTGTTCAAAGATCAACTACGTTTTTAGATATTGACTTTGGAAGTGAAAAAGTAAAGAGAATTAAGAAGTTAAGAATAAAAGATAGCTTCCATGTTGAATATAATTATGCTAATAACAGTTATTTAACTTTTATCATATTCATATATAACACTAGAACCATGTCATCTTATATTTAGCATCTTTAATTTTTTTTTACACCAGTAACACCTAGAACTAGGAACTAAAATACTTAACAAGCCATGCCTCATTGAAATTTTTGCATAACCACGTTTAAATTTTTCTTATATTGACAAATGATCAGCTCAGCTGTTTAGTGTTTTCTTTTATTGTGAAATATATTTTTTTAGGTCATTGGCTTAACTTATTTCTGCATTGATGTCAGCTCTTTAAAAAATATGTTCTTTATAAACTGTCTATGAATAGAAGAATCGATGTAAAACTATCAGTTTTTTCAAGCAATATATATAAATATTCAATAAGAAAAAATAGATATTTGATGAAAAAACTGATGGAGAAGACTGTAGAAAAACCTAGACATTATAACTGCATAAAAATGAGGTTATTTTTTATTCCTCACTTTTCACTAGAAGATATAAATTGAAAGAGAAAGATCTCAGAAATAGTCACAAATCATTATCTACACCTGGACAATATTTTTTGCATCTCTAAAATATGATTAACATAAAATATTTTGAAAAACAGCAATAATTACATGGATGTATATTAATATACACAAAACTAAGTCATCAAAGCTATGTATTGCTTTATATTCCTGATCAATTATTTTTTTCATTTACCAAAAGTTCAGTTATTTTACATTGACAACATATTTCTATAAAGATGAATTTAAAACTGCCTTAACAAGTAATTAGTAAGAAATACTAAACAGATAAGAATAAAAGGTTTTTAGATTTTTTCTCTAGTTTGATCCTAATTATTTATTCTTCATGCATATTGCCTTTAAGAAATGTCATATCCTAAAGGTCACACACACAAAAAAACTATTAAATAGACCCTTTTAATCTTTGGTTCCAGGACAAGGGTATCATATTTACCAAACTGGACTTTTCTACCTTTATTAATTGCAAACATATATCAAGCACATATAGTGTGTCAGCATGGCACTAAATTATATGCAACATTACGATTTATCCTCACCATAAACATGACCAGGTGAAGAACTTAAAGATCAGTTAACTTTTGTTCACACAGCTAGTTATAAACAAATTGAGAGAAACCAAATCAAATATAATGATTACTTTTCTGGACTGAATGTTTGTGTCACCTCTAAATTCATATAATGAAACCGTCTTCCCCCAGTGTGATTCTATTAGGAAGTGGGGCATAATTAGGATTAGATGATATCATGAGGGTGGAACCCTCATGAATGGAATTAGCCCTTATAAGAGTTAAGAGAAAATTTTGCTCCTTTCTGCTATAGAATACAATGAATAGATAGCCATCCACAAACCAGGAAGCAGGGCCTTAACAGATACCAGCTGAATCATAATGTTGCAAGTTTCATATCTTTCAACATAATTTAATGAGTATATTTATATTAAAAATTAAAAAGGATACTGAAAGTAGAAGAAAAATTTGTCAATATAAAATTACCAGAGAGATCTGAATAAAAAGAAAATCAAATTTCTAGAAAGGAAAATGTATTGATTAAATGTGGAAACTAATTTAATGATAAACAGCAGACTAGACCTAGCTGAAGATCAAATTATTGAATAAGAATTAAGAGTTAGGTAGCAAAGTAAAACAAAAAAGTAGAATATACAAAAAGGAAGTTAAGGGTCATGGAGGATGAAAAGGGAAAAATATCTACCATAAATCTAAACAGATCCCCGGCAAGAAAAAAATAAGAATATAAAATAAGAAAATAAGAAAAAAAATAAGAATATAAAGAGAATATTAAAAGAGATCACGCTTAATGAACTTTCCCAATTGATGAGTGACAACAGTTTCATATTCTGAAATCCTAATTTATCTTGAGGAAAATAAATATAATAAATTCACTTTGGAGATTTACTGAAACTTTAGAACACCAAAGGAATAAAGTAAGAGTTTAAAAGTTTAAAAGTTTCAGAGAAAAAAGAATTGTCGATTTGACAACACTCACTTTGACAGAGATAATGGAAACCATTGACATTGGAATTACAGAATTATGTCTTTAAATGATTAAATAATTCACTCAAGAATTTTATATCCCATGAGACTATTTTTCAATAGACTATTTCGACTGGGGGAAAAAAAAAAAGCAAAAAACTTGAGTACTCGCCATTGAGAATACTACCAGGAGACTCAGGAAAGTTACTTTTGAAATATGTTATTTCAGGATGATGGCAAATGATCTACAAAAGAAGGTCTGACTTACAGAGAAAAATGGTGTACAAAATAGATGATAAACATGAAAAAGCTAAGGACATTTGTAAAACAGTAATAATAATTTATACTTTGTGAGTTTAAAAATTAAAGTAATGGGAAAGACAGATCTGTTAATCAAGAGGAGAGATGCCAGACAATAGCAGTTTAGTTTACCTTTATTCTTTGCTATGTGAATTTAGGTACTCATTAACTTTGGATTTAATTATTAATAAATATGTTTAAATTTATAGCATAGACACTTAAAGTGAAAACCCAGTGTGTAATTTAAGTATTAAAGAGGAAAGTGGAATAAAAATTCAATTCAGAAATTAACTAGAAATAAAAGAGAAAAACATAAAGCATAAATAATGCAATAGAGACAAATCTAAATATATCGGTAAATAAATATGACTAAAATTTCTAGTTAATTAAACATTATCATTTATGAAGGTTATAAGACACAAAATATAAAACATAAGGACCCAATAAATACATGAAGTCAATGGTAGGAAAAATTATGTCATCTTTAAACAAACGTCAGTTATTAACAAAGTATTAATATCGAACAAAATATTTTAAGGGAAAGCATAACAAGAAAAATAGTACACTACTTTATAAATATCTTTTCTCCCTTATAACACACATCCTGAGCTCTAAATTACAGAATCCAGTACAACTGGAAATTTTTTCAGGTGCTCTTCATTAAATGTTTAAAATAATTTTATCCACTGAAAACAACATATTAATATAACAGACACTCACTAACAAACTTCCCAGGCTTTAGTAAATCATCACAGTATCCAAGATTTATTTTAGATTTTTAAAAAATGAAATTAAATATTAAATATAGCAGGTACAAATGAGAATTCATTTCTCTTTCCTTTCCAACTTTCTTTTGCTGGGAGAGAATCAATCTAGCAGTTTGGGTTTTTTTTGCTACTATGAACAGTGAATGATAGTATGAACTTGTGCAAATACCATAATTGACATCTGTGAGAGTGTCTCTTGGTTATACACATAGAAATGGAATTACTGAACCAAAGGATTTGAGCATTTTCAACTTTACTAGATAGTATAAACACTGCCTTCCAAAAAGTTGTACCCATATCCACTCAGGAGTGCATGAGATTTTTTGTTTACCTCTTCACTAGCAATTGCTATTTTCAGATTTAAAACCTCTGGCTTATAAAATGTTGAATATTTCATTATAGTTTGAACTTACTTTAGATTTATTTTCAGTTTGTGACAAATCAAAGACGGCCACAAGCTCTTTGAAGTTCCTCCCACTAAAAGTTGAGGTATGTCTCTTCCCCCTGCTGTGTCCAATAGAATATGGTGACGTGACACTGTGCCAATTTATGACATTTTAATCTTTGTGTCTTTTGTTCATTCTAGGGGAAGTCAATCATCATGTAAGAAGTCTAGTTATTAGTAAACCTAAAATAGCCTCTAGGCAGTATGGCGAGATGCCTGGCCAAGCCTCAGCTTTCCTAGCCATTCAGCCTGAATGCTAGACAGTGAAAATGATGACTAACCCACACTACATTCTGCCTGCAATTGCTTTAGAGATTCTAAGGGAGAACCTTCCAAATGAGCTCAATCTTGATGGTTTGTAACAAAGTAGTGAGTAACTAGAATATTAATTGACGTTCCAAATATCCTCTACGGTGAAGCAACTATACATACTATTCACTCATTTTGAAAATTAATTCCTGTTAATTGGGATTTTGTAAATAAATATTCTAGATCAGAGGTTGATGTGTATTACTAATACCTTTACTCTCTGCTTGTCTTTATGCTCTTTTCTGTGTTGTAAATTCAAATTTTAATGATCTTGATTTCTTCCTACTTTTACACTGATTTTTATTTTCTCCTTAAAAAGAGTTTTACCCAACAATAAAAAAAAGTCACCATTATTTTCCTATAAGTTGTGTGCTTTGCTTGTAACATTTAAATTTCTAATCTATCTGAAATTGTGAGATATGGAATTGATAGTGAGATATGGATACAAATTTTTTTCCCCCACTGGCCTATTAGCTCTGCCATATAATAAATTCCCATATTTACATGAAGCTGGTTCATTTTTGCCATTCATTGGCCTATTTGCCTATCATATAGTCTTAATATAGCTTCATAGTAAGATGTGATATATTTAAGATTTATATCATATATTAATATTTAAAAAGAGTAAGATCCTGTTCTTCAAACATTTCTTGATTATTCATAGCCCATGTTTTTCTATATTGATTTTAGAAATAGCTTAGTTTCATAAAAACCCTTTAGGTTTTGAATGGAAAGGCATTTATAGATTAACATATAGATTAACATTGTGTTATTGAGTTCCAGTAGTAAATTATGCTTTTATTCAGGTGGTCTCTTATGTACTTCATTGATGATTATAGTTTCTCAATATAGGCCTTTTAAGTATTTTATTAGGTTTATTCCCAGGCACCATACAGTTTTGATTACCATTGTCAATTGTGTCTTTTTTTATGTTACATGTCCTAGTTTGACATCAACAGTGTATTGAAAGCTAATTACTTACATTTTTTCTATTTTGTTTTTGGTATTCTGTACTATAAAGGGTAGGTTCTACAAAGCAACATTGAAAAATAAGGTGCTAGTGGACCTTCTGATCTTGTTTCTTATATGATGGATAGATTCTAGGCAGCTTCCAATAACTAGGGTTTTTTTCTAATTTTTTTTAATAGATGTTTTAAATCAGATTATGGAAGTTTGCTTATGTGCCTATTTTGCTAGGAAGTTTGAATAAAAGAATGATAAATTTTGCCTATGCTTTTTCTACATTTAATATGCTCTTCAAGTTTTTCTCTTTAACTCATGAAAATAGTTCACTGCATTAATATTCTACACTGAAGCATCCTTGCATTCCTAGAGTAAGCATCCTTAGTTATGATTTATTGTATTTTGTCTAATCTAAATGCTATTGTTTGTGAGATGCTTTATTAATGAATACCCAAGGAATAAATAGTACCATGTAAATTATGAGCCAATATTTTTGTATCATTCACAATTATTTTATAGTTACTGAAAGCTCTGTTACAAAAATAGTTTTTATTTATCACATTATAATTTACGTTACACATAAATAAATTCCTTAATGGATTTTGATTTCTTTATATTTGGAGTTCAAATATATTAAAAGAATAAACTGTAACAGATTTATCTATGTGTGTTGGGGGTTATTAGATTCATAAAGCACTTAGTTTTTGCTTGGAAAGGAATATAAAATTGTGGTCATTCTTTTAATAATAAATATTTCACACATTAAATTTATTCTTCATTAGGCTTTTTTTCTAATAACATGCACGGCAACTTCAGTCGAATGCCAGTTCATTGTTTTATTGTTGTTGTTGAATTTTAAATGGAAAAGAACCTTGACAGATAAATTATTAATGTTAAGAAACAAGATAAAACTTAAAGTAACAGTAATATGAACAATTGTGAACAAGGTCAGGTATGTGTAGATCATGGAAACTACTTACAAATTTAGCAACACTTAATGTAGGTCTTCCTTTAATATTTCCAAGGACCAGGCAATAATACAAAAGAAGCATCATTTAACATATGTCTCTACATTTAAAAATTAGAAGTTATCTAATAAACTGTTAAATATAATATTTTCTATCATCCTATTTCACAATTTTGCTTTCATAAAAGAAAAAACACATATAAAGCTGCTCATATTAAAATTCGGCAAAATACTGAAGAATATTGAATTTATTTTTTTTGTGCATGCCTTAGTATATTCTTAATGGTTCAGCAATGATTATATGACTAACGAAAAATACAAAATTACTAATTTTATTCCATAAAGATCATTTTTTTTAGCCTTAGTGTCAAAATATATAATTTTGTTGTTGCAATCATGTATGGAACATAATTTGAATTCTATTGAGAGTAATGTTTTAATAAATTTTAAAAACTGAATGTAGCTTATTAGAAATAATATATTTTAATATACATTCTTCAAAAATTTAAAATATACATTTTAATCTTTAAAAATAAAATCGACTATTTTACAATGTAAAATATGAAATACCAATTATAATACAAAATGTTTATTGAAAATTTTTGAATAAATGTGAAAATGGTTATTTTACTGTAATCACATTGTAGTAAATAGTAACAATACATTCATAGTTCTTGTGTTCAATATGCATCTAGTAGACCATGTAAAATATTGGTAGGATACTCACAGATATTACACCTAGACTTATAAAAGATATTTAATGTTAATATAGCCTTTTTAATATTACAAAACATTCCTTAACTACCATGTACAATTCATTCTTTTACATACTACGAACTACAAATAGGAACTGTAAGAGAAACAATAAAATGTGTGCTAACCACAAAAAGTGATATTTGTTAGCTAAGAATCAGATGTACCCATGCTTTTCTAGAGGAAGGATGTGATAAGTTAATTCACCTGTCTTGTCTCATACTCTATTGCTGCCCTAATAGCACAAACATAATGGCTCCAAACAAACATCTTATAGTTCTGTAAATCAGAAGTCCTACGCGAGTCTAAACAGGCTAAAATCAACTGTGTTGACTGGGCTTTATTTACATCTGGAGGCTCTGGAAGAGAGTCCATTTCCTTTCCTTTTCCACTTTCTAGAGGCCATCACATTCCTTGGCTCTGAGATCCCTCCTCCATCACTAAACAGACACAGAGCTGCATTTCTCTAACCTCTTCCCATAGATACTTAATCTCACTTTGATCACAGCTGAGAAAGATTCTATTTTTAAGGTTCCATGTGATTAGTGTGGGTCCACCTGGATAATCCAGGGTAATCTCTCCCTTGCAAGGTCCTTAACTTTTAATCTTCAAAAATCCCTTTGACATATAAAGTAACACATTAACAAATTTTGGGGATTAGACCCTGAAAATATTGGGTGGGCCATCATTCTGCCTACAATATTTACATAAGCACTTTCTCTGCATAAATCCCCCACACACCCTAAAACAGTATTTGTTTCCAACATAAATAGCAGCAGAGCCCAACCATATTCATGCCATTCAGTTATAAGAAATTTTTGCTGCAAGGAGAGGTGTAAAACAGTGTTTCCTTCATACCTGAATAATGTTAGTCCAAGAATGAATATTATGGTTATCAGTTTGTATTATACTAATGCTGAACATTAGATCACAAGTGACAGAAGTCTCCAAATTTTCTTTAAATATCTTTATTTTTGTATTTATGATATAAAGGAGTCACCAAAAAATGGGCCTCAGAGCCCCTAATGACCCTTCTTATCTGGGTCTAAGTACAGGGTTACTATAACCAGGATGTCTTCCACAAAAAAGTGATAAACCAGTGAACCAAAGGAATCATCTCTAGTTTCTTTATTGTGTATCAGTCATTCTAATGGTTTACTACTGCTCCGAGATCTTCTTTCCAGGCACATGTTAAGACTGTACTTCCCTGCCTCCATGAAGTTAGTGTTGGCTCACTGTAAAGTGTTTGAGATTTCACTCTATTTGCAAGATGACAAGTTAGCAACTAATTTTTTTTCTTTTTAATTTATACCCTGACAGAAAATTTGAGCCCTCTGGGTCAGAGACAAAGAGTTTATTACTCATGGAAAAAGCAGCAACAGCCAAAGTAACATCATAGTATGTTATCAAGGCCCAATCAGTAGAAGCAACATGATGAAGGCTAGATGATATTTGCACATGTCCTGGAATGCACGATAGGAGAATTCTGAGTTTACGTGACTTTGATGTTGTACAGAGGGATGCTAGTCACAGACCCACTTTAGGAGAAGAGGTTTATCTTTATCCTGGAAGGTAAACTAATCTTCTCTAGAAGTGGAAAGAGAATGTCTTATCTTTACTACCCTGGAACATCTCTCCAGAGAGGAAGACATCTCTAAACTTTACTATTCTGAGATATATTTTTAATACTAACATCCTTACCTTAGCTGCAAATGCCCTGACACATATCATGCAGAAATGTGAGATGCTGTCTCTCAGCAGTTAGACATGGTTTTATGACCTGCCTTGGTAAATAAATGATGAATAGAAATGATAGTATTTCTTCCAGATGGAAGCTTTTAAGAATCAGTAAGTGATTCACTATGTTCTTTATGTTACAGCAGGCAACTTTCTAGACTTCCTATGACATGAAACAAAGCCTATAGTAAACCATATATGCATATAAATAAAAAATTATTATTTAAGCTACTAAGATTTGGAGGTTGGTTAGTTGTTACTGCAACATAATTTAAACATCCTGTTATGCCACGAAGATTACATGTTATGTTCTCTATGTTCTGACGACTCCATCTACTTTTTCTTTTTCTTTTTTTTTTTTTTTTTTTTTACCTCTGATACATCTCTTTGTTTACTTAAAAGACAACAATAATATTCTCCAAAGTATTTGGTAGTTCTATATATTCTTTTCCTTTTGCCAAGTGGTTATCTTACCTATCCATATCTCCAATAGATATAATCCTGCTCATCTTTTAAGACAAAGATTGTCACCTTTTATGTCCTAGGACTTTTCAGTCTTCTTAAATTCTTTTGAAGAAAATTATAATTTTCAGGCACACCAACATTTGATAATTGTTTTATAATTTTTACAAATTCTGCTTTGTTTTATAGTCATATATACATATGTCTTGTTTTATAGTCATATATACATATGTCTTGTAAAATACATATAGGCTTCTGGAGATCAGGAGCCATATCATAAACTCACACCATGCTTTGCAATAATAGAAATTAATAAATGCTTACTGAATTGCCATGATTTTCAGTTTTAACTTATTTACAAGCATCTAAGAGATACACAATAGCATTTTCTTATAAGTGAATTAAAATTCTTCATTTTATATAGTCTGAATTTGTTAAATACATTTACGTTATCACATATTGTACAAATGGAAATTGTTGCAAGTGTATGTTTTTATCATGAACCCAAAATTATTTATGTGCCTGTATGTATGCAAGACAATAATCAGACTCAAATGCCTAAGGAGGCTAAGTGTGTAAACAGTTGGGGAGTGGTGTGGCACTGAGGCAAACTGGAGAGCGTATGCTTCCTTTGAAAGAAGCAGTTACTAATGAGTTCAAACAATTATGTGATAAAGGGATATAAGGATAGCAATATGAGATCTTTGAAATGATCAATTAATGATGAACATAAATTTATGCAAAATGTATTTAGTTTGAAAATCAGGGCAAAATAATGAACATTGCCTGGTTTTAACTTCAGGTAAGTAGCCTATGTACATTTTTATTAAAATAGTCATTATGTTTCATTAAAATAATTAGCCGTGCCACATAACAAATAATTATCCAAAGGACAATTCATTGATTTTACAATTATAATTATCACCATGAATATTATCTTTTGCAAATTGTTATTCTGATGCTTTTTTCTCTAATCAATGTATTCAAAATCTCGAAATTTAGTTTTTAAATTATGTAATTTTCAATAACAAAAGATGGGATTCTATCACTTTTATCCATATTACATACTTGTTTTTGTTTTATTCTCTGACAATTCATTTGCTTTGAAGATTATAAATTTCCTATTTAAAATTCCTAACAATTGTATCCTATTTGCATTTTTCTGTCTTGAGAACTTTGTAAACAGAAATACTTTTTCATGAACTCCCAGTTTTCCCTATCCCATCTAGCTCCTATTTCTCAAAGAAAAGAATAGCTTCAATTCCTAAGACTTTTCAGTCTTAATTCGTTCTGAATTTTAAAAGATGGATAGACACCTATCTTAAGGAACATGATGTCAACTCCCAGTGTGAAAAGTGAAATGGTGTGAATTTAACATCAATCCACCTAGCAGAAGAGAGGGTTTCTACATTCCTTTTTCTCTAGTTAATTTTCTAAATTCACTCTCAAAATCAGTTTCAGAGGTTTCCAAGAAAATCACATTTAGGCACAGGATATCATCCTATCATGACAACAAATTATTTTTATCCAAATTGTTTGCAATGCAAATTGTACACTCAGGGAAATATTTTTTAAATTGTCCTATTGAAGATTCCAAGATTTAAAATATGCAGAAATGTTGATTTAAAAAAAAAATTCTTACTGTTCTTTAGCTGAGAACTTGTATTCAACACTGCTTCACACTGCTTTTCCAAAGCTGCCTCCATGTAATGTTCATGATGCAATCGTCACTGGCCTTTTTTTTTTTTTTTTTTTTTTTTTTTTAAGAGATCCTGTTTAGGGATCCTTTTTTTCTCTATAGGTCCCAGATCTTGCTCCAGTACAAGTCCTAGCACACTGTGACTTGAATGTTCAATGAATACATTTGTTCGAGTATATTTTATATATTGAATTTTAAAATATCGAAACAAATAGAATCTAATGTTAACCAGTAAGGCTCAATCTTATTGTCAGCCTAAAACTGTTTATAGGTTTGTCGATATTGGCCATAATATGCTTGTTTTCTAGACAATTTTTTTTGTATGTAAGTAATGTAGAGAGAGTGACCTAATTGCAATTGAGTATGGAATAACAATTAGGATCACAGGATCTGTAGTAAAATAATTTGCCTTCTGATCCTTATTTATTCATGAATTTAACTATTAAATGAGATAAACAAAAATGTTTATCCTAGTGCTTGACACATGGGAAGCTTATGCTTTAGGTATTTTAGTATTTTGACTGTATGGGCTCCTTCCAACACATTAGGAAGGGCTCTAGAAACAAGTTCACTTTCTTTTTATTATGATTTAAATGATTTAACCTTTGTAAAAATTACAACTCTGGAGATGCCTATATCTCTTCCCATTGGTATTTCTTCTCCATCACTTTTTTTTTTCTTGCACCAAGTACATTGGAATAGCTGTGGATATTTTGAGATTAGGCCAAAGGAAATTGAGTTAGAAATATATTTAGTTTGGGGTTAGGAGATATATGTGTGGGTTTTATATCAATTCTGTGTTTCATCATTAGTTTCATTATTAGTTTTCATTATTAGTTTTACTACAGACTTAGTGGCTTTAAACAATACCCCCCTTTTTTTTTTAAATCTAAAAATGTATGCAAGTCAAAAATCCGATCATGGTTGAGCTGGGTCCTATCTTTGGGGTTTCACAAAATATATACCCAGGTATTGGCTTGCTATTCTTTCTCTCTCTCTCTCAGGCTTCTCTTTAAACATATGGATTTTTTTTTTTTTTTGATAAAATTCACTTTTTTTGCATTTGTAGGACTGAGGCCTCTGCTGTCTTTCTGCCTGTCAGCCAAGAGTTACTCTGTTTCTAGCAGCCACCTGCAGTTTCTTGTCATATGGATTTCTTTATAGGTCTTTTATCCTCATGCTCTGAATCTCTTCCTTCAAGAACAGCTCAGTCCTTTTTAGGACTTACCCAATTAGGTCAGGCCCACCCAGGATGATAACCCTTTTGATCAAAGACCACTGTTTTGGGAACTTATATCAATAGAATCCCTTTACCTTAGTCATATAACTAAATTTAATTATGAGAGTGCTGTTCACAGGCACAATTCTGCCCATACTCAAGCAGAAAGTATAACACATAGTATATGCATCAAGAGGATGAAATCTCAGAACTCATCTCTAAATTCTATCCACCATAATTAATTACTGCTAGCCATCCTAGAGTTGAAATGGCTTTCAGGAACATGCCTACCAAGGTCTGATGACTCACTATGCACTATGATACTAAAGAGCAGAGCCAGATAGCACATAATGACGCAAATGTGGCCTTCAGCAACTGGTGATAAAAATATGAGGATAGATAAATCTAAGAGAACTTGAAATTCCCTGAAATCTGATAGCATGAATGAAAACTGGTAAAATTTTCTTCAATTGTAAAAATAATTTTAAAAATTTAATTATACTAATGAGCTGTGAAGCTACAAGAAACTTTTTTTCAAAACTCCAAACTATAAAGATTCCGGTAAACATTGCTAGAAGACTAAATTATCTTTCTCTTTAGAAAATGCTATCATTTACAGGCAAAGAATATGTACCCAGAACATGTAATAAAATATTTATTGTGAAAGTGCTGTTGTTATTGTTCCTTTTTAGATTATGGATATATATATGACAATTGGCAACTTTTAAACATTTGTGATGCATTCATTTGTGATGCATTTTGATTTATTCATTCTAAAATATTTAATTTCTAATATTTATACTTTTCCTTGAAGAGCCCCTATATTTTATAAAACTCAATTTCTATAAAATCTGTTGCTCTATTATTATTAAACTTTGAATATACACAGTTTGGGTTCATGTATCCTAATATCTCTATAGTTGGAAGTAATACATATTCATTATTAAAAATATTAAAAACATGGAAAATATAAAACTTAGCACAAACCCCATCATATAAAAATAAATACTGTTATCATTTCATAGTAAATCAAATATTATTCCCTAAGTGATATGGACATGTATTTTATTGGTTATCTTTGAGTATTGATCCACTGGCTGGGGGTTTCTTCTTATAGGTTTTCTTTTAAAAATCATTCCTACAATACATCATACAATAATTCATGTTTTAGCTTCTTAAAAGTAGAGTAGGAATTTAAAAATAATTGTAAAGTGACTTCCCTTCAGCCAGAACTGCCACCTGCCAGTAATTTGCCAAAATGACCAACACAAAGAGAAAGAAGAGAGGCACCTGTTATATGTTCTCTAGGCTTTTTAGAAAACATGAAGCTGTTCCTTTGCCCACATACATGAGACTCTACAAGAAAGGTAATATTGAAGGCATCAAAGGAATGGGCACTGTTCACAAAGGAATGCCCCACAAATGTTACCACGACAAAAATTGGAAGTTGTCAATGTGACCCAGCATGTGGTTGGCAATGTTGTAAACAAACAAGTTAAGGGTAAGGTTCTTGCCAAGAGAATTATTGTACAGATTGAGCATATTAAGCACTGTAAGAGCTGAGATGGCATCCTGAAACACATAAAGGAAAATGATTAAAAAAAAAAAAAAAAAAGACAGCAGAAGAGAAAGGTACCTGGGTTCAACTGAAGAACCAGCCTGCTCCACTCAGAGAAGCACTCTTTGTGAGAACCAACAGAAAGAGCCTGAGCTGCTGGAATCCATTTCCTAAGAATTCATGGCATAAGTGTAAATAAGAAACCTCTGTACTGTTTAAAAAAAAAAAATTGTAACGTTGACTGAGGGCAGATTTCTAGAGTTTGTATAATATTTTTTTCCCTATTGAAGTACTTTTTTTTTTTTTTAGGAACTCAATTTGTTGGGTTTTCTAATAGCTTATGTGTCAAAAACATCTTTTCACAGTAATATTTTTTGCAGTATAGATTCAAATACATCAGATTCTTGGCTAACAGAAGTGTAGCTTATATACCAGATCGTTCTGAGTGACTTGATTTTCCATATATTTTACAGAGAAATTAAGAGCATTGATTAGTTGATGGAAGTGAAGATGAATTTCAGGAGATTCACTAAATATCATTCGTATATTACTTTACATACATTCGAGTACTACTGGCATAATTAGGTTTCTTTTGTTTATACTATTATACAATACCTTTATTTCTGATAATATAGCATAGATGTTTTTCTCTGTCATTAACTATGTTTCTATAGTAGCAATTTAACCTTGATTTTTACTTCAGAGCTGATTTAAACTGTCATTAACTTTCTAATAATTTAAGAATAACACTGGAATATTTTGCAAATATTATACAATAACTGTATTTCCCTGAGCTATTTCAGCTCTCTTATGTTTACATTTGCCTTTTCTAACATTTTAGGTTCCTTGTTTTACTTACCCTGAGCTTCTGGCACAGAAAGTTTTCCATATTTATTACGATTTTTAGATGGAAAAGTCTAGCAACTCTAACCTGGTTTCTTATCTGTCCATTTTCCACCAGCCTTAATAATAGCTTCCAAATATTTACAAAAGTTCCACTTAACCAGATATTGTCCTAAATTATAGATTTAATTCTTTATATATATATTTTTTGTATATAGGATTTGTTAACATCTTTCCCAGTATATGCTTATGTTTACAACAATAATCTTTCACATACTTTGATTCTAGATCATTTTCTATAAAATTAATCAAATTTAATTTTCCTTGAAGTTTTAATATTAATGAAAATAAAATAGTTATGCTACATGAATTACTTTTGCTTTGAATTTCAATTTTCATAATTTTAACATGAAAGTTGATGTTTTTACTTGTACTTGTTTCACATTTTTAGAATTTCTATTTCATATTTAGGGATAGCTCTTATAAATAGCTTATATATTTAATACAATAGAGACTGTTGTCTTTTAAAATTAACTTACATTTATTTTCAGAACTGATATGTTGGATAATGATTTCAACTGTTTTATTTATATAGAAAAAATTTTCTCTTTTAATTTTGTTTACACACAGTAAAAATAACTCTCTATAGATATAGTCTAGGATGAGTCTGATTCTGCATGTTATGTTTTTGCATGAATTTTTAATCCTTAGTGTACATTGCTTTTATGAAAGTATAGCTGCTATTGGAATCTTGTCACAGGAAAGGATATTATTTTAAATAAATCTAAATGTACTCTGACTACAACTTCTTTTCTATAATGCTGATCTCACTTATTTCCTGTTTTTTTTTTTTAATTTTATTTTAATATTTTGTAAAATGCTTTCTTTTCTATTTTTTTCTGGTTATTTTTTGTTGCTTTTCCCCTTCTAGAAGCAGATTTACATTTTACCATACTTTTACTAGTGACAGTTTAAAAACATCTATAAAACTATATTAATTGTTAAGATTATTTTAAACTGTAACGAGTGTCGCTCTCAGAAAATGAGGCAATTAGTAAATGGTTTCTTCATCCTTAACCAATAATCTTGCTATTACTATATCAATCTGGAATTTTTTCTTTTGTACAAATTTTACTTCCAAATACCTGTTTTTCGTGGATATTTTAGATTTCCATTTTTGCAAGCATAATATTGTTTCTATTCGGTGTTTTCAATTCTTAATGCAACTCCATTTATACCCCTACTTTCATATTCTTGAGACATTCTGATCCAGATCTTGGTCAGCTAGATTGTTTTCATGTGTTTTTGTTGTTCATTACTGTTTTTATTTTTTCCTTTCAGAAAAGATATGGGTAGAAAAATTGTTGAGTCTTTGCATATTTGTTCCTTTCAAATGCAGAATATCTTCAACTTGGGTCAATTTGGATATATTGGAAACATTCTAAATGTGAGATATATGAAACAAAATTTTCAAAAAATGAAAAGATTTTAATTTTTTAAAAATATTGAATATGTCTATTTTTTGTTATTGAGACATTTAAGCGAAGAATAAATTTTTATTTACACTTTTTAAACACTGAGTCAGCAGTTTCCTAATTTTTGTTTGTAACTGTTCCAACTTTTAGAAAATTTAATAAAATGAATTAGAATATTCTTACCCCCAAAAGCATAAAACTGACAATAATGCATATTTTGTCATTTAGGAAAAGGGAGTCAACATTAACTACATAAATTAATTCTGACCAGTGAAGACATTTATAAGCAATTGTAATGCATATACATTGCAAATGCAATAGAACAAGCCTGTAATTTAACAATATCAGGTATACTGACTCAATATAGAGCAGAGATCCCTTCAGAGCAACTATAAAAAATGTTAAGAAGTGTCTTTTGTAAGGTTTAGGTTCCCACTGAAGAATTTTGAGCAGGATCTAAGGGGAGTGAGAATGGGTTGTGGATCAGTTGTAGTGTCTAAGGCAGATTTGAAATGGGGATTAACTAAGGATGGGTGCTGTCCTGAGGATAAGCACATCCATTAAAAAAAAAATGCAGTATCACAAAGAGGGATTGGTTACAGCATTTTAAGCCATTGAATGACCTTGCAAGGAGAAGCTATGTTTTCTGTTTGCAGCTGGCTTTATCTCTCTCTATACTCCCAACCTGATTATACTGAAGGTCTGTTTTTTTGTTTTTTGTTTTTGTTGTTTTTTTCTTTTCATCTGATATAATTTTAACTCTTTCAAAACCCAGACTGTTTTATACTCTTTGAAATGTGAATATCTATCTGCCTTAGAACTTTTTAGTCCTTCAAGAAAAGTATCAACTTTTACCCTTTTGTCTACAACGTGCAAAATAAAGTAACTATTAACTTATGGCCTGTAGATACACTTTATGCAAAAATAATGATCTCATAGTTTTAACAAAAGAATTAATAAAGCCGAAGAAAAGAAAGAGGAAAGTTAGACTTTGTAAAATTAGTTGTCAAAAGGAAAGAACAGATCTAAGGAAAGATAGTAATAACTATCTGAATTCCAACAAATATTTGGAAACAAAAAAAAAGGGAGCATATTGCATTGCTTGAGATAAAAAATATAGCTCAAAAGCAAAATTCACTTTAGTAGCAATGGCAGCTGGGGCCCTGGGAGCATAATTTCACTGCAAATGTAAATGAGCATGACACATGAAATAGGATTATCACTCAATCTTGGATTTGTGGGAAGACTACTGATTGATGTATTTTTATTTTTACTATTTAGCATTGCTCTTTTTATCACTTTCTACTATTTGGTAGCCTGAGGAATATTTACAGTATTTGGAGAAGAATTGACTTCAATTATTTTATTCTCAAGGTATTTTTTATCTGATTGGCTCACAAAGTATTCAGAGAACCCTGCCTATTAATCTTGTCAATTCTATGTGC
Organism: Eidolon dupreanum; assembly: GCA_028627145.1. Classification (NCBI taxonomy): domain Eukaryota; kingdom Metazoa; phylum Chordata; class Mammalia; order Chiroptera; family Pteropodidae; genus Eidolon; species Eidolon dupreanum. The sequence continues at coordinate 23,575,827 of CM053507.1, forward strand.
TATCAGTTCAATTCTACACTTAAATAGCTTGCAAATGTCCTCCTGTCTTTTAATCCCAATATCCACTGCACTGGCCCAGGTTATTACTACCAAATGAATAAAATAACCTTTTATATGGTCTCCTCTCTTGCTTTGACTCTCACCTATTTTATCTGTATAGGACAGCAAAAAGTTTCTGTACCACTAATATGAAGACTCCAACCTCTTTCTCCTGATGCTAAAATAGAATTTGATAAGAAATAATGAAATGATGTTGCATTAAAAATTTTAAAACCTAGGACATACCATAAGACTGTTTTTAAATCTGTTTTTTAATTGTATTGTAACTTTCTTATTTATAATTGTAGGGAACTTAAGATTTAAAAGGTCCAGTGACCAAAATATTATTTTGTTTTTCTGTGAACGATCTGGAAAGACAGAAGGCACTTAAAGTGAACATGCTAACAAAATCCTTAACATATTCTAAAGTATTAATTTGTAACAAAACATAGACAAAAAAAAGTTAAATGTATTGTGACAGTACTATGCATTTTCACTATAAATTCTAGACATTTTAAACATCGGTTTCTAATATTTAATATGGTCTCACTCTGTTATTTATGATAATTCTTTTCAAATGGCAAATAAAATATGTTTAGCTGTCATGATCAGGTTAATTTAAATAGCTTATTGGAATACTTTTCAGATATATATAAGCATTAAAATACCTCAGTGGCACAAATACTATAAAATAATTATTCCTCTGAAAATAATCAGCTATGAAATGTGTTCAAATTCCAGATGGCTATAATGAATAACTGGATTCTAAGCCAAAAAAAAAAAAAAAAAAAAAAGGAAAACTTTATTATCTTTTTAAAAAGAAAAAACATCTACTACCTCTAATTTTATTTTAGAACATTTATTATAATAAATCTTGTTTATTTGAAAACTTTGCTTATCTCTTGTGTCTTAGAATTCTATAGCTGTATTTCTCCAATAGCTTGTAATAATTATATGACATTTACTGTCCCAATTATATTGTTTATTAACCTCCTGGTTTTTGAAATATATTAAAAGTAAACTCCGAAAATATCTTTAAAAATGAAATAGCTATCTTTTAGATGGCTGTGTTAAATTTGCCAAAATACAAGACATGTTCTTTTGAAATTGTAATTTTATTGATAATTTTTCATCATTTAAAAAAGAACTGAAATTACCACTTTTGAAATAATTCACCTCTCTAATAAACTAAGTTGTGTAATTAATGATCACTGTCTCTTGTTGAAAAATGGTGCCACAATTTGTAGAATACATTTAATGGAGGAATTTTTTATTAGACAAGTTTAACTGCGATCATTGAGTTTTTAAAGATCTATAGTGAGAAAAAAATATTTTACTATAGCATCTATTATGAAGAAATTTCATGAACCTAATAATCTGTATGGGAAATTAAATTCAATGTTCAAATGCAATGGACAGGGGGAATTCATCAAAAGAATAAATTTGGAGTCCATTTTTTTAAACTCTCTGTACTTTTGGGGGGTGGTGGTGATGGCATATGTTTTATTTAGTGAGATAATATGCTACTGTGAGAAACGTTGAGCTGAGGGAATATTTTCTAATATTAACTCACACTTTTAAAATTATAAAAATGTTTTATATCATTGTAGACTAGCAAGATCTTGTGTTGGAGACAGATGAATGTCTAATCACTGGGAGGATGATGTGAGGAAGATCAGAAGGGCCTGGATGTTTTTGCTCAAAAATCAAGAGTAGGGTCTTCTAGAAAATCTTGGCTAAAATGAAAATGTCTTACTTTGGAGAGTAGAGGCAGATGTCTTTTACAAGAGAAATTGAGAAGAGGGGATGTAGATATTTTTGAAAGATAAAGATGTTTCATTTATTTTTTCTTCATCTACATATACCAAGATTCTTATTGAGCTAAGCAGTTAGAGAACCAGGCATCCAGAGTTTTGAACTAATTAGTTTGCACCCTCACAACTAATATTCTTTAGAATATAGAATATAACATTCTGCATTTCAAATCACATAGAAAGTTTCAAAGACCTCCTCCTCAGGTTATTTTAACTCATTTAATGAAAAACTTAAAAATTTCAGGCTGCAGTGTTTGTTGTTACTCCATTTATTTGTTCCTACCTAAAAAAAAAAAAAAAAAAATGGTCCAAGTTTAAGTGGCAAGAAGCAAACAAAAGTATGTCTTGATTCAGTGGGTTGACTGGACTCAGGTGAAGGATTCTTACTTTTGGTCTCCGATGATGACCCACTCAAAGGAGGTGACCTGCTAACCTGGTGGCAGTTTTTTCTGGTTGTTGGCTAGGGTTATAGACTAGAGTTCCTAAATGCGACCTTGCGCATTGGCTTGGGCTTCTTCTCTCACAGCATGGTGGTTAGATTCTGAGAGTGTCCCAAGAGTGAGTGTCCCATGAGACAAGCAGCAACAGAGGCTTGCAACCAGGCTAGTAAAGGTTTATAACAGATATAGCATTATTCCTGAAATATTCTAATGGCCAAAGCAATCAAAATTTATATTATACCCTTGCCATGATCAAAAAGTAGAGAAATAAACTAATTTTACATGGAAAAATGGCAAGGCCTCATTGAAGAAGAGTATATGGAATAGCAGCTATCATAGCAGTTTCCCTTGCTGAATTCAACCTACCACATTTGTCACAGAAATAACAAACTAGGGATAGTTTTATGTGTCCTGGTAAATATTAGGCAACATAAACTTTTGTCAATCACTCTTTTATCTCAAATAGGTAGATAAATCTGTGTCAATTTTTATATCTTGATTTATATTTTGTAAAGCAGATATGGAGAACTGCATTAACCAGGCCAGGGTCACCAGCTTGATCACAAAGTGTAAGAGTGTTGCCCTCACCACAAAACCTACTGCTCTTATCAGTGTAGCTGAAGTTGTAAGATGAATTCAGAGTCTGATTGTGAGACGAGAAAAGCATATGAATTCCCATTAAAAACACACTGATAAAAATCAGGTGAGTTGATGAATCCAAGTTTAGATTTTCTTGGGCCATTAGGTAACTTTTTCCCTCACTATAAGCAAAGCAACCTGCACTAAGAGGGCATAATCCTCTAATATTGTAATATCAGGCAGCAGTGCCTACTAATTCACCATAGTCATAAATTACTTCATTTCTTAAAGATCGAATTATTCATTATATTTTTAAATTAAGCTATTCTAATTTCTCTACTCCTTTTTTTCCTCTTTTGTTAATATTTTGATTTAATCTCTATATATTTTCATATATAAAAGAAGTAATTAGTGAATAGTGAATGTAGATGCTTATGATTAGTACATGTACATATGTTTGTATATATGTATGAAAGTCATGTCTGGCTAGAATATTGGATAAGTGGGGTAACATGAAACTACTTCCTAAAGTCCCTGTTCAAAGAACATGAATTAAAACATATTAAAAAGACATCTAAGATTTTGTACGCAGGAAAAATATTTTTTATCTTCCATATTTTCTTTCATGGCTTTAAAAATCTATATACTTAATAAATGAATAAATACATAAGAAATATGAAAATACATGACAGTCAACCAATCTAGATTATAAGATGTATTAAACTTATTTATATGACATGTGAACATATAAGTGCTTCTTTGGGAATTACCAGTATTTTCTGGTTTCTATTCTTAGATGTTTCCATTTTCTGTTTTTGCTCTCAATCCTCTGGATAACACTAAACTCACTTGTCTTTAAGCCTCAGGTTATCTCCAAGCTATTTCTTAAATTTATTTAATAAACATGTCAAGAATTTGGTTCATTTCAATACAAAGTCTCTTCTCATATTATCATGGGAGGTACAAATCTACTTCAAGTGATTATTGTTAAGTTAGTTAAGCAATGTATGTGGAAATAGTTTGCAAAATTTAGAAATCCATAAAAATGTACTTTATTAATATTCTTGTACATGTACACATGAAAATGGGATTGCTGTAACTATCAGAAATTGATGTTTCTTGTTCCTTTATTATTTAATTTGCTAGTCCCTCAAACATTTAAAATAATTCTGATATTTCCTCATCTAAAGCCACCAAATGGGTTTTAATATTTTTTGAATAAGGATCGATTTAATTAACATGGCCTACAAGGCCGTGAAGGATCTTGCTCCACCTTGATCTATCTCCTGCCAGTATTTGAGGTCTTCTCTCACCATTTTTTTCACTATTCAAACTGTGCCTTACTGACAGCCTTCTTTATCTTCAAAAGAGAAACCCCTACCACTTAAAATTTCAGATATTTTTTTTTGCCAGAAATTATTTTTCTCCCCTTATGTTTTAGCTTAATTTCCTCCTAATCAACCTTTAGACACTTTGAAACTATAAATTGGTCTTTGTTATTACCTGACTCAAAATTCTTTAACAGTGGTTTTCAAACTATGGTCCCTCCACCAGTATCAACAGCATCACCTGAGAACTTACTAGACACACAAACGCTCAGGCCAACTCCCAAAGTACTGAATTAGAAAACTCAGGGAATGAGGACTGGTGATGAGTTTTAACCACCCCAATAGGTGATTCTGATGCTTGCTGAAGTTGGAGAGACACTCCTCTACAATGTCTTCCCATTATAGTAAAAAGAAAAATTAAAATTACTTGTTATATGATGCCATAATCTCTTTGGAAACTTGTTTAAAAAATAACAAAAAAATAGACCCTGAGGTGCCCCCCCATCAGAAAAATTTAATAAGTTTTATGGAGCACGCATTCTTACTCAACACCTATGTTATTCTTTACTGGTAATACCTATTTCCTCCAGCCCTAAAAGATGATGTGCCTGCATGCTTCTCAACCTCATATGACAAACCTTTTCCCCTTGAACTCCAGGTTAAGGATTTCTGTTTTCCCTTTGTTCAGAATGGTCTTAACACAGATGTTAATATGGCTTCTTCCTTTACGTCAGTAGGATCTCAACTCAAAAGTCACCTTAACAAAGAAGTCTTCCCAGAATACCATATAAAAAATATAGCAGCCCTGTCATTCTCTATGCCCTTATCTTACTTGTTATAACATTTATTATTGCATATATAATTTGTTTACCTGTATATTTTTCTTGGTACCCTTCAGCATGAAGAAAGTACCACAGTTGTCTATTATTAAGCTAAAAATACGTTAATTAGTGGGAAATGGCTAAGGAATCAGCTCATCTAGGGCACATTAAAATGTAGATTCCTGACCTATGTAGATTCTGCTAGATTAGACTTTGTAGGGGTTAGGCCCTGGAATCCAGCAAGTGAGATGAATCTAGCAACTTTACCAAGTGATTTATATATACAATGTTTTAAAACCATTAATCTAATATTTTGTTATAGATAAGTGTATCTAGAGGACATGTAAAGAATGTAATTGAATAAAACTAGAATGGAAACTTGAAAAGGTTATGATTGCTTTACCTATACATATAAAGCACTATCACTCCTCATTTAATTATAGTATTAACATTATATATGGAAAGAATAGCTTTGAAAAAATGTTAAATAAAAAAAATTTGATGATAGAGATATGGAGTTATTAGGTAAATATAGCATTCAGATGAGAATGGGGGACTGAATAAATGATAAAAACTTCAAGAAGTTGGTCTGTTTCTAGCAAACTAAAATTCTTTTCAAGAGAAAGTTCTTTTGATACCTTCCTGTGTTAAAAACAACCAACCAAACAAACACCTATGTGAAGTGTGGTATATTACTTATGCATAATGTATTTCCATGTTAATTTAATAAATTAATTTTTTCTCTTTTCAGAAAATGCAAAGTTTAAGTTGGCTATTTGATATTGATTGGTGACAGTCCCTGATAGCTTGTGATACTGGCTTACGTGATAATGTGGTGGTGTGACATGTAATGCTCTACAACTGCTAATAGCATAAGGCATTAATGTAGAATAGATTATAATTATTACCTAAACTCAATCTCCATTATACTGTAGGTTGGCATGATAAAATGCAGTTTGGAATTTGTTCATTGATCATGTTAACAGCATTCACTCAAATAACACATTTTTTTTCTCTTTCCTACCACTGTATATTTTGAGAGAGAACTTTCTTTAATTGTTGAAATAATATGACAGGGTGTAATGATACACTAAATAATGACTTATATACAGCTCATTTAATTACCTTTAGATTTAAAACCAAATTTGAACCAAAAACATTCATTGGTGAAAATATTTCCATATTGTGCAACTAAAATTCTTCATTAGAAATGATATTAAAATAGCCTATGTGAACATAAACTCCAAATACAATTGAAGGCAGGGTATTTTACAGTCTTGTTTTCTCTCATTCCACTTACTGTCTAGATTTAACAATATTACCATTTCAGTGATGAGTTATTATTTAAATATTGCCATAATAGCTTATTTTGATCATATCTAAGGTGTTGTAGAAATTGATAGGATGTCATTTTAGTTTACTAGGTGGTTTAGTCCTAATATTTAGTCATTCCGAGTAATTCCATTGTCATTGATCATACCTTACTACCATGGGCATATGATGCTTACCAATTTTCTGGAGAAATTGGTAAATATATTGTGATGATTAACTTGAACACAATGTGCAAGTTTGGTTCTACCAGCCACGAGAAAAATTTTGTTATTGATAGGCAATTTAAAAATCAGAATAACTTTTATAACTGGCTATACATTATAAAATATTGATATCAATTTCAATACTGAGGTTTTGAATGAGTATTAATTCTTACATAATATATATCCACACATATGCAAGTGTACATATATTTATATACATATCTGTATATATGTACATACTTTACCTTTAATTATAAAAGAACCAAATATGTTATATTAAATTCAACAAATGTCTACTATCAACAAAATATTTTAAATTAAATCTGCATAAAATATATTTTCTATACAGTCATATCTAAGATAAACATTCACATATAAATAGAATATTAACATTATATGATATTCCTTTTTTGTTTTGAAATATGATGTTTTGACAAGACAAAAATGTCTGCATTTATTACCCTTAGTCAACATAATATTGGAAGTCCTAGCCAGCAATTAGGCAAAAATAAAATTAAAAGAATAAAAGGCATCAAAATTAGAAAGGAAGAAGTAAAACTGTCACTATTTGCATCTAAAATGATTTTATTTAAAAAAAAAAACCCTAAAGACTCCACTAAAATAATATTAGAAATAATAGATGAATACAGTAAAGTTGCAGGATACAAAATTGATATACAAAAATCTGTTGCATTTCTACAATGAACTATCAGAAGGAGAAATGATGAAAACAGTACCACTTACAACCACAACAGAAATACAAAAATACCTAGGAATAAACATAACAAAGGGTGTTAAAGACCTGTACTCTGAAAATTACAAGACATTGTTGAAAGAAATTGAAGAAGACATGAAGAAATGGAAAGATATTCTGTGTTCATGGATTGGAAGAATGAACATTGTTAAAATATTCATTGTACTTAAAGCAATCTACAGATTCAATGCAATTCCTATCAAAATACCAACGGCATTTTCACAGAAATAGAAAAAAAAATTCTCCAATTTGTACTGAATCACAAAAGATCCCGAATAGCTAAAGCAATCTTGAGAGAGAAAAAAAAAAAAGAAATAAAGAGAAACAAAACAAAACAAAACAAAACAAAACAAAACAAAACCAGAGGTATCACATTCCTCAATCTCAAACTATACTACAAAGCTATAGTAATCAAAACACTATGGTATTGGCAGAAATACAGACACACAGACCAATGGAAGAGAATTGAGAGCCAAGAAATAAACTCTCACATATTTGAGCAATTTACACCAAAGTATCCAAGAGTATACAATGGAGAAAGGAAAATCTCTTCAAAAAAGTGTTGCAAAGCTGAACAGCCATATCCAAAAGAATGAAACTAGACCACTATCTATACCTTATACAAAGATTAACTTAAAATGGATTAAAAATTTGAGTGTAAGACCCGAAGCAATAAAACACACAGAACAAAACATAGGCACTAATCTTCTGGATATTAATCTACCATTATTTTGTGAATTTGGCTCAAAAGCAAGGGAAACAAAAACAAAAGTAAACAAATGGAACAACTTCAAACTAAAAAGCTTCTGCACAGCAAAGGAAATCATCAACAACAACAAAAAGATAGTCATCTGAATGGAAAAAAATATTTGCAAATTATACTTCTGATAAGGGATCAATATCCAAAATATATACAAATAACTCATACAACTCATCAAAAAAAAAAAAAAAAAAACCCCACAAACAACCTGATTAAAAACAGTCAGAGTATCTGAATAGACATTTTATCCAAGGAAGACATACAGATGGCCAAGAAACATATGTAAAAATATTCATCACTAACTTTTAGGGAATTGCAAATCAAAATCACAGTGAGATATCACTTCACACTTGTTAGAATGGCTATTATTAAAATATCAATAAATAAATATCGGAAAGAATATGAAGGGAAGGGACCCCTTGTACACTGTTGGGGGGGCTGTAAATGGTGTAGCCACTATGGAAAATAGTTTGAAGTTTCCTCAAAAGTTAAGAATATAACTACTGTATGACCCATCAATTCCTTTTCTGAGTATTTGTCTGAATATGAAAACACTAATTTAAAAAGGTACATGCACCCATATGTGCATTGCAGCATTATTTACAATAACCAAGGTATGAAAATAATCTAAGTGTTCAACAGATGAATAGATCTCTCTCTCTCTCTCTCTCTCTCTCTCTCTCTCTCTCTCTCTCTCTCTCTCTCTCACACACACACACACACACACACACACACACACACACACACACACACACACACACAGAATAGACTACTCAGCCACAAAAAAAGATGAAATATTACCATTTGTAATAATATGGATGGATCTTGAGAATATTATGCTAAGTGAAGACAGACAGAAAAGGTCAAAAACTATGATTTCACTCATCTGGGATATAAAAAAAATGGAACAAATGAACTAACAAAAGAAAACAGAACTCATAGATACAGACAACAGAATGGTGGTTACCAAAGGGAAAGGCATCAGCAGCGGGTGAAATGGGTAAAAGGGCTAACGGATGGAAACTAGACTTTTAGTACTGAGCTTGCAACAAGGTATACAGATATTGAATTATAATGTCATACACATGAAATTTATATGTTATTAACCATTTACTTCAATTTAAAAAGGTTTTTATTTATACAGTATTTATAGAAGCTAACACCAGATTATCCCTATTACAAGAAAACCTTTGATAACTTCCTTGTATTATTTTCTTTTGAACAAGAGATTCCAATAATTTTAATATACTACTGAGAAAATTCTGGAAAGAATAAGTTTAACTGTGCATAACTTCAGTGCATTTAAATTTATACATTGCCTGCATCAACTACTAGCAGAGAAAAACAATCTTCACAGATGTGTTGTTACCTGGGTTAGCATGGAATACTAGTAGAAAAGTTACTTCATATTATTTTGTGAATGTTAACTGTGCGAACAATGTAACATTTTATTAATAGGAATCAAAGGGAAATATACATGTAAAAGCAGCTTAAGTTCCATCTCACTTTCCATTTTAGTTTTCCTTCAAAATGTAGTTTTGACAAATACATCAATAATGTACCAGTTCTAGTTCTTAGAATTACTTAAATATATTAAATATATTGAATTTCTATTTAAATATATTGACTTAAATATATTAAGTTTCTATTTAAATCCTAATACTATATACTAGTCACCTAAATTACTCTTAGAATTTTATTATTTATATTCCTAAAAATTTTATACTCTATCCATTGTTTTAAATATTAAACTATATAATTTGTCTTTCCCATAACTTGAAAGATTATTTAAGATTTGTAACATTCAATCTTGGTTTCCTTTAGGAGAGTAGTTTTCCTGGTATGCTAATTATGTTTTATAAAATTAAAATTTCTTTATGATGACTACCTATAACAAATTGGCAAAACTGGGGAATACTATTAATAGAGACAAAATTAGACTTATACCCTAAGTCTCAAAATATCTTGTAACTTTCAAGTGTAAACTCAGTCTGTTCTCTCATGAATCAGCTTCTGTACATATTACTTCAAGTGTAGATCATATATACAGTAACTACAAAGTTAAAGAAGACATCAGGTAATGCTGCAAGTTCTACTGAAACTAGAAAATGCATACTTTGTAACTAGATATTTATTCCAAATTATTTCCTATTAAAAAAATTGAATAAGAGATATCTGAAATTCATTTTCAGATTATCCATACTCTTGAATATTGCCCAGGTTATTCTCAGAGATGGACCATTAAGTATCTAGTTCTCAGGAAAACTAGGATGAATTATATATTATTGCAATTTATCTAGGAGGAAAAGGCACAGAAAAATGTCAATTAAAATCAAATTATCTTTCTTTTGTGCATCTTGTGTCTGTGAAAACTCCACTTGAACAAAGGACATTTTTTACATTTATATATTAATTTAACCATTTCCAAGTTTATTTGCAAGTTAAAATGTGGAACACATATGTATGTGTGTGTGTGTGTTTCTATTTATGTTTTGGTATTAATGTTATAATGGATTCCTAAAAAGACCCGGGAAATAAATTTTTATATGACCTTATATAATCTCAATTATAAAAATATAAAGTACAAATTTAAAATATCAAGCTTGAGCCTTTTAAAGTTACTTGTGCCTATCCATCTTCCTCTGAGTAAAGATCTCATTGTTCCATAAGTATCACATTTTCCATTTTGTTACTTTCTAGAACATTTAATTTCTATTTTGAATTTCATTTTGTTCTAGAGCAATGGCTCTCAAATTTTAGTATGAATCACAATCACCTGAGAGAGCATTAAAACAGATTTCTGGGCATACTCCCAAAGATTGTTTCAGTAGCTCTGAGTAAGGCCCAATAATGTGTATTTCTAACAAGTTCCCAGGTGATCTAATGCTGCTGAGTCAGGGACCACAGTTTGAGAACCACCCACAAGCGCTTGCCTAGCAGTGTCTTCCTTAATTTCCAAGTAAAGCTTTTGTTTCTTTTTGGTCAATTTTTTTACTATTGATTTCTTAATGGAGTTAATTTTGATCAGGAAATCGAGGTCACTTTAGGCAACTCTGGTTCAAGGAAGAGAAAGACCACATACCAGGGATGGTTACTCCCCACCCCACCTACCTCAGCCCTTTGAAGTTATCTGTTTTTTTCCCTGACAAAATAGTATAACCTTTTCTCAGGTAGAATAGTATAACGTATTTATCAATAACTTTACTTAGCTGAAGAATCAATGTCTTCCTTTTGTCAGTTTTGGGTCTGGTATGTATCCAGTTAACCTATATACCAAGAATTGAGAACTGAGCATATGTGAAGTACTGAGAAATGATTACATAAAATCTTCCAGAACTTCTTGATATCTGTGACACTCACATAATTCTCATGATGAAATGTTCAGTATACACTTGATTTATCTTTAGAAAGGTTTACAATTGTTATTTTTTTTTTGTTAAGACATGAATACTGAATTTTATAATTTTAAGCACTGAATTCTTCAAAAAATATTTTCTTGCTTTCATATAGCAAGAAAATGCATGCAGCTTGGCAAATATGCAATTTATTTTATTTATATTGAACCATCTGCTTGCTGGGCAGTTTTTTCACTGCTAACAAGTCTATCTAAAGAATTCTTTTTTAAACAAGCCACTCTTGAAAGCATTGCCAATTAGTTTTAACTTCACAAAATGAATGACAACCTGATGAATGCCATCACAGAACACATCATTACTTGAAAATTTGGCAGTTATAAAGAAATTCACAAAGGCAGTAATTAAAATTAGCAGAAAAAGGCAAGCTGCTTCAACTTGGTGTTTTCAACAAAAACTTATCCTTATATGTTAATGATGGCTTTCAGTGATATTTAACAACTTTTCTACATATAGTATAAATCTTGTTCTTTGATTTTGCAACTAATCTTCAGCAATAAATGGAAATAGAGTGCAGTGTTAGCATTTTAAGAAGGAATAACATAAGATATTGTAATTATTCTTATCTCTTACTCTATAATGCAAGATTCATTACAGCAGTAGCATGACATCACTGTTAATATGTTTCAGATTATTTGAAGAATGGAGAAATACAAGCATCTTTCATGAATCAAATAAAACTGATAAGTTCAAGCCATATATCAAACTCAATGTGTGAACATTAATATATTTCTCAGTATATGGTATATATGAATGGGGAAGTAAAGAATACCCTTCAGCAGTGAGAAACAGTTGTCAAAGTTACTATCAATTTTACAACTCTCCTGTTTAAATCTATTTGAAAGTAACAACTCTGCAACATTTAAATTGTGATACAACACCAAAATAGTAAGTGCGAAATTTCAAGCACTGGTGAATTGCATATATCTATATGCTTATTAGCTGATTTTGAATGGTATATAATACACAAAGTAACCATTTCCCATGGGGAGATGTCTATGAAGTAAATTTTAAAATTGAATCAATGTTTTGAGTATAACAATTGCTTGAACAAAAAAGTAAAGATTTCTTTTCCTGTCAATGGAATACAGCTAAAGACAAACCTAAGTGGAAAATGTACTTAAGGAAAAGAACAAATCAATGTATTAACTTAGAATAGGGAATTCTGAAAGCTGGTGGAAATAGGACATTTATTTAGCTGGCCCAAATGGCTATCCACCTGTCTAAAAAATATTTTTAAAATTTTTATTGTATAATGAATTTCTATGTGTAGTTCAGTCTATTTCTTGACTCTCCATTCTATCCATGGGTCAGTAACATACTAATTAAAGAACTTTTATATGTGTTGTATTATCTACTAAGACTTTACTTCCTTATATATTTTCCCTTTCAGTGCACCCTAGCTATTCTTCAATGTTTATTTCTCCACATCAACTTTAGTATGTACTTAACAAGCTTCATTTAAAATAAATCGTTATATTTATTAGGATTGAGTTAAATCTAACAAGACTCTTAAATTTTCTGATCAACTTTCTTTTGCTTTCTTATACATGTTTATTTGAGAAACAAAGCCCCCAAATTTTACATAGATTTTAGGACTGACCTTGCTCTTCAAGGACAGTGCCACTGCATGCATTGTACAGTTAAATAAAGAATGTACATTCAAGGATAATTGTGGATAGAATTACAAAGTTATTCGATTAAAGACATTATTTTAAAAACAAAACACTAAAATATCAACTTATTTTATTAGGATTCTAAGAAGTCAACAAGCCAACAGTCTACAATCTATGCTTTTGCATTATTATATACTCTTTAAACCTAGTGATAATTTCCTAAATAATATTCATGAATGTAAATCAGTTTTTTTCATAAGGTCTACTCCTATTTGCACATTAAAATATTTCTTAAATAAGTTCCAAATGTTAGTATATTTTTTAGTTATAGATATTTTCACTAACATAATATGATCAAATAAGTTGCAATATGTATTTCCTATTTTTAGGAATTGTTAATATCTGAAAACGCTTACCTATTTGATAGTGATTATTCTAAATAAGAACTGTGAATTGACACTGCAGAATGTATTCTAACATGCTTTGAAATAGGCAACAAAATTTCTTTAAATATTAATGGCCAAATCCTTATGCTTAAGGAACTCTACTCATGAGAGTTAAGAATAGGACTCAAAGCATGACAGCAATTGCATATAACAAACAAAATCAATTCACGACAAAACGCAAAGGATACATAATGAATTAGTGTTTTAACCTTAATGCATTCGTATATAATTCTGTCATCCAAACATACAGTTTCAGTGTAAGTTGCCTTCTTCACTTAAAATGCACCACCAATTATTAATCTGAGTTTCAAAAGACTGCTTTGTTTTTACAATTTGTGAATTAGAATTTTCTAATTCAAGTTGAGAAATCATTTTCTATATGAGGAATATATTATTGAAAATAGTTAAATTCTACATTATTTATAGTGAGTCACGTAATAAAAAATCTTTTTTAAGCAATTTGAATTAATGGTGAAAAGTACCTGTTATCAAAATAAAACAAAAAAGTTTGATGAAACTATATATTTTTCATAAAAGCAAAATAATCTGATTAAAATGTACAATTTCAGAACTTTTGCTTTATTTCTATAATATATAACAATATATACACACATATTTACACCATTTAAGCACACATAAAAAAGTTATACTTAATAGATTTTTATTAACTTTCACTACCAAACTAGTTTCTATTAAATTGGCTTGGAACTTCAGTTTTATTTTAAAGAATTGAAGAAACTAGAACAATTTGCTTTTCTTTTTTAAAAAAAAATTATTGGGGTGACAATTTGCTGTCATACAAAGTGTTCATTCCTAAAAAATGAAATCCATGATGTTTCTACTGTTTAATCTGCCTCATTCCTCAGGAATATAACTGCCATGAAGACAGGTTATTTTTTTTTTCTGCTTTATTCAGAAGTGTATCCCAAGAAATTTGTACAGTCTCTAGCATGAAATATTTGCTTATGAGAAATCTATTATACTGGACCTTAAGATAATCAAATAGTCTATACAGGTTATACATAGACTCAAGCAACTATCTCCTACTTTAAGGACTTAAGTTTTCCTTGGCAATAAATGATGGGAAAATGAGTCAATTTAATAAATTACACAAACTCAATTTAAAGTTCAGAGACTTAATGGGGTAATAATTTGGTATTTTCCAAAATGAACTACTGATTGGTATAGCAAGCAGGTCATAACTGTTACTAAAATCCCATCAAAATGGTAATGACCAAGACAGAGCACATGATAGGTTTTGAGAAGGAACTGAAAGAGGAAGAAAATTTAGAGAGATGAAGAAAATGGCAGAAATAACAGACTAGCAGAATGGCACGGCAAAAGCCTAGGGTGAACACTTTGTTTCTGTCTAAGCAAATGTTTCAAATAGTTGAATTAAGTTCAGAAAGAAATGATGTGGTTTGGTAGAATCTGCCTTTAAAATTCAAACAGAGCTTGGATTTAAATGTATATATGAGCTATCTACTTAATAGAAAATCCTTAATAAACTAAGTATGGTACCATATGAAATGGAAATTTAAAGCTATTTAGAGATAATTTTTTTAAAAATACAAGTTTGTTAGTATTTAAAGATAAGCTATTTAATTTTCTTAAGAAAAATGTAAGAAAAATCTATCTCCTGCCACTTTCTCCTTTAAATTTCAGTCACATTAGTGGGCTTATCACTCTAATATGCCGCATTCTTTGAACCTGCGGGAATTTGCTTTTGCTGCTCCGCTGGTTGAAGTATTTTTTCTTCATATCTGCCTACTTTCTATCACTTATCTCTCAGTTCAAATGTCACCTTTACTGAAAGGCCCTTATGAGCTCTCTAGCTAGGTAATGTAGTACCACTCAAACCTCACCAGGCACTCCTGGCATCAGCTACATATTTCATTTACTTTGTAAATTATGTAACTATGCAGTTAGATGAACATTTAAAATATTTATACTATTTACTTACTTTCTATATCCTCCATGGTTCCCCCTGTCCCATATAAAAAGGAAAGTTCCATGATAGTTAAAGGTTATTTTCTCTCTGCCATTTTCCATTCCCATAGCAATACCTGAAACATAGTTGCTATTCAATGTATTATTATTGAATCAATGAATTATTCTGAGCAGTCCATTAATTTTGACTTCAGGAATAGCAACTTGCCAAAATACTTTAGGAGTGTTTGGTGGATGTGGTCCATGTTAATACTTCCACTTAATAACAAACTTGTATTTTGCTTTTTAAAAACATGTTAAATTAAATGACTTAAATATAGAAGCTGTGCCAATTATTTATGTTGAGGTTTTAGTTTATCACTTGTGAAAACAGAAATATAAAAGTAATTATTACCAATTAAAATATATACATTAATATAAAAGTTTATTGTGTTCATGGTTTTTAACAATGTAATAAACTAGAATTATAGTGTTCTATAGTAGAGAAGATAAAGCAAGATCATTCAAGTCAAATCAATTTATGAATTACAAAAGAAGATTGTTATATCGTTAATCTGTATACCAACATTTCCTGTCACTATAACATTTTAAGTAAATTTACATTTATATACAGTATGTTATATATAGTATATATCTATAAAGTATGTTTCTATGTGTATATATGTACAAATACACACTCTGCTATTAAAGATTTTTTTTTTTATTATTTACCAGAGTATTTCCATGTTCATGGATTGGCCTCCAGAGAACATTTGGCATTGTCTGGCAATGTCTTTGGTTGTCACAAGTGAAGAATGCTTCTGTTATCTCGTGGATAGAGAGCAGGCATGCTGCTAAACCTGCTGCAGTGAATCCACAGGATGACCTCCCATAACAGAATTATAGTCAATAGAGCTGCTATAGACTGGACGTTGGGGTCCTTTCGAAATTCATACGTTGTAGCCCTTCTACCTCTCCCTTCAAGTGATGTATTAGGAGGTGGAGCCTTTAGGAGATATTTAGAACTAAAAGAGGTCAAGAGAGGAGAACCCTCATGAATGAGGTTAGTGCCCTTAAAAGAGAGATGAGAAAGCTTGTTTCTCTCTGTTCTCTACCATATGTGGATACAATGAGAAGTCAACAGTTTTCAACCCACAAGAGGTTTCACAACAGAACACAACCATGCTGACATCCTGATCTTGGACTTCCAATATCTAGAACTGTGAGAAATAAATTTTTATTGTTTATAAACCACCCAGTCTGTGATACTTTGTTGTGGCACCCAAAATAGACTAAAATAAGAGCTAAGGTTGAGAAATCCTTACCTAGAGATAGGTTTTTAATTATTTTTATATTTAACTTCCTTCTTAACACATAGCTATGCAATTAAAATTGCCAATTCTCCAACAGTGGGAAAAAGATAGTTCAATTTTAGTTATTTAGCAGTTTTTTTAGTAATGACAATGTTCATTACAACTTTAGTATCCTTATAATCATGACATTCATATTAGCAACCAAAGAAATTCCTTAACTTCATTTTGATACAACTAAGTTGATAGCCTTACTCTGGATCACTTTACAATACTCTATTTTATTTATATTCTAGGTTTAATAGGTATGGTACATTTTAGAATTTTCTGGCTTAGTTGGTTCATCTGATATGAGTAGTAATGTTATTTTAGAACAATTATCCTAGGTGTTCTGGAAAGGCATCTTGATGATTCTTTTGCATAATAGTGTTTGCCATCAGACAAAAACGAACAAGTATTTCATGGCACTGCTCTGCTCAGTATGTTTTTGACACATAATTTGGATGATGAAATGAACAACATCACCTACAGTAGCAAAGTCAGATTGTGGTATTTCATGAGACCAAATATCAACTGGAAAAAAAAAAAAACACAATGAGATTATCTTGTGCCTTCTCCCTGCAATAAATAATTGTAGAATGAAAAATTCAAAAAGAAAAACGTAGAAAAAACTAAATGTATCATTAATGCACATCTTGAAATACATTAAGCAAAAATGTTTCAAACTCTCAGTTTGGGAGAACAAAAGAATGGAGCAGGCAAGGGAGACAAATATAAGAAAATATTTTGACAGCTGGTACTTGTTACCTCTGCTATCTTAATATATTTTAAAATGCTTTATTATAGATATACACTATTTGAATAACTGTCCTTTTTACCATCTTTTCCTATCTGAATGAAAATTTTGTTCAGAAACCAGGATGATTGCAAATGAAAATAAATAACAAAGTCCAAATTAGGTGAAGGAATTAAATAACAGAGGTCAGACCGGAAATAAAGGAAATAGAGACTAAAAAGACAGTAGAGAAGAACAGTGAAAGAGCTTTTTTTTTTTTTGAAAGATGTACAAAATTGATTAACCTTTAGCTAGATTTACCAAGAAAAAAGAGGACTCAAAAGCAGAAATGTAAAAGGAGATTTACAACCAATACTATAGAAATGCAAAGGATCATAAGTGACTACTATGGAAAATTACACGCCAACAAATTGGACAACCTAGAAAATGGATAAATTCCTAGAAATATATAGCCCAGCAAGACTGTATTATATAGAAAAAAAAAAATCTGAACAGACCAGTAACTAATAAGGAGGTTGAATCAGTAATAAAAGTTCCCAACAAACAGAAGTTCAGGACCACATGGATTCAGTGATGAATTCTACCAAACACTTAAACAAGAATTAATATCAGTCTTTCTCAAACTCTTCTAATCTGATAGCAAAACCATCCAAGGACGGCACAAGTAAAGGGAATTACAGGCCAACAACTTTAATAAACATAGATTTGCAGTATATTAGCAAGTCGAAGTCAACAATATACTAAAAGGATCATTCACTATGACCAACTGAGATTTATTCCAGAGATTCAAGGTTAAACATCTGCAAATCAATGCAATATATCACATTAAAAAAAATGGATAAAAATCATATGATTATCTCAATAAATACAGAAAAAGCATTTGACTAAATTCAACATCTGTTTATGATAAAAGCTCTAAACAAAGTAGGGATAGAGGGAACATACTTCAATCTAATAAAGGCCATACATGACAAGCCCACAGCTAACATACTTAACATTGAAAAGCTTTTCCTCTAAATTCAGGAACAAGACAAGGATGACAACTCTTGCCAATTTTATTCAACATACTATGGAAGTCTTAACCAAAGCAACTAGCAAAAAAAAAAAAAAAAAAAAAAAACATAGGAAAAGAAAAGACATCCAAATTGGAAAGGACAAGTAAACTGTCACTATTTTCAGATGACATGATACTATATATATAAAAAATCCTAAAGATGCCACCAAAAACTGTTGAACTAATTTAAATTTCCAGGATCCAAAATCAATATCTAAAACTTTCCCATTTCTATGAGCTAATAAGGAATATCCAAAAGATAAGAAAACAATCTCATTTACAATTACATCAAAATAAAATACCCAGAAATAAATTTAACCAAGAAAGTAAAGGACCTGTACACTGAAAATTATAAGGCATTGACAAAAAAAAAAAAAAACATTGAAGATGACACATAACTTAAAAGATATTCCATGTTCATGGATTGGAAAAATATTGTTAAAATGTCCATTATATTCAAAGCCATTCACATTTAAATATAATCCCTATCAAAATCCCAAAAACATTTTTCACATAAATAAGGCAAATAATTCTAGTTTGTATGGAACCACAAAAGACCTCAAAGGTTGTTGAAGCAACCTTGAGAAAAAAGAACAAAACTGGAGGCATTATGCTTCCTTATTTCAAACTACACCACGAAGCTACAGGGACCAAAACAGTTTGGTATGGCATAAAAAAAGTCAATCAATGGAACAGAATCGAAAGCCCAGAAATACACCCATACAAAGAAGCCAATAATATACATTGGAGAAAAGAGAATCTCTTCAATAAATGGTGTTGGAAAAACTAGACAGCTACATGCAAAATAATAAAATCAATCCATTATCATATACCATACACACAAAAAATTTAACTCAACATGGATTAAACATTTGGATGTAAGACCTAAAATTATAAACCTCCTAGAAAAAAACATAGATGGTAAGATTCTTGACATCAGTCTTGGCAATGATTTTTTTGGATATTATTCCAAAAGCAAAAAATAACAAAAGCAAAAATAAACAAGTGGCATTGCATCAAACTAAAAAGCCTCTGCACAGCAAAAGAAACCATTAAAAAAATAAAAAGGTGACCTATGGAATGAGAGAAAATATTTGTAAATCATATCTGATAAGGGGTTACTAGCCAAAACATATAGAGAACAATACAATAGTGAAAATACAAAATAGCGAAAATTCAAAATCAATGCCGAAAAACAATCCAATTAAAAAGTGGGCGAATAATCTGTATAGACTTTTTTCAAAGAAGACAGTTAGATGGCCAACATACACATGAAAAGGTGTTCATCACTAATCAGGGAAAAGCAAACCAAAATTACAATAACATATTGCCTTAAGTCTATTAGAATAACTTATCAAAAAGACAAGGAACAACAAGTGTTAATGAGGATGTGGAGAAAAGTGAATGCTTGTGCATTATTGGTGAGAATACAAATTGGTGAAACCACTATGAAAAACAGTATGGAGATTCCTTAGAAATTTACAAACAGAACTACCATATGATCCAGCAATTTCACTTCTGGGTATGTATCTGAAAAAAATGAAACTCGTATGTCTGAGAGATGTGTTCACTGCAGCATTACTTACGACAACTGAGACATGGAAGCAACCTAAGTGTCCACTGATGAATAATTGGATAAAAAAGTGGTGTGTGTTATCCAGCTAAAAAAGGAAGGAAATCACATGGACAATAGACTATTGGTTACCAGAAGGTGGGGGGAGAAGGAGGAGGTAGAAGGGGTAAAAGGGGTCAAATATGTAAAATTGGAAGTTATGTAAATTACATCAAGTGACCAAAAAAAATATTTTTTTAAAAAAAGGAAGAAAATCTTGCTATTTGTGTCATACATGAACCTTGAGATTATACTAAGTGAAATAAGTTACAGAGGAACTCAAATACCATATAATTTCACTTATATGTGGATCAAACAAACTCATTGCTACAGAGTACAGATTGGACTGGTGGTTACTAGAAGTGGAGTGGAAAGGAGGATGTTGGGTGGGCAAAAAAAAAAAAATCAATGAAAGTAATCAAATTACAAACTTAAAAAAATTAAAGATGTCACCTTTTCTTACAATAAGTGCAAATAATTGTGATTCTGAAACACACCAAGTCAGTGAGTGTATTTTAGTATCAGGGTTTGATAAATAAAATTTCTAATCAAGTATAAAATTCTTAATATTTAGATAGCTAACCAAGTAAATTCAAAAATAGAAATTCTTATAAACACCTAGGTAATAAATGTACAGGGTATGCAAAACAGAAAGCATTTATATTTACCTTTTTATAAGCCTTTTCATTTCAGATAAAGTCAAGATATATTCTTGCCAGAACCTACTAACATTGTTTTCAAATAAATAGAATCCATATGAATAATTCATTTTGATAAATATTTTAAGGGAAATTTTTATTGTTGCTGAAACTAATTGCAATATTCAAACATAATTTACTTTTAAATTTTGAAAAATTTTAGTATTTGATATTAATTTCAAATTGAGCTAAGGTGGGTATGTGTGCATGTATGGATGTCCTTATATAGGATTTATGGATTCTAATATCATACTAAAATTATTTAATATTGTAAGATAAGAATTTAAACATGGATATTAACCTGTCCTAAAAAAATGTATTACTTCTAACATCAAGTTCAATAGACACAACTACATTTTTAGTTAAGGAATTCTCATCAGCTGCTACTGTTTTTGAAATTAGTCGACACATTAAATTGGATTATATATTATACCCAAACTCTTACTTGATGTTCATTTGTGCATGTGTATTTTTTTATATTTTCCATTAACCTTTGCTTAAAGACTTAGAAATATTTTTTTGTAAAACAAATAGTAACTTAGTAATATAATCATAGTATGTTTATATTTTACCAAATACATAAACAAATCACTAGAATTTAGTGCTGGATTGCATTAGTGGCATTGCTTCATTCATTCATTCATTCTGTTTAGCTTGGTATCCAACCTTCTTTTAACTTCATCTTTAATTGCACTATCTCCCTCATTTCACATATCCTATTACATGCAAATGCTTGTCATTTATACTTCCATAATGTCTGGAATTTACCTTTGCTTTTCCCATTATCCCGCATTTGTTTAATGCTTCAAAGACACCCTGATGTAACTAATAAGAAGAATCTACTGTGTCTCCATTTGTGAAGGGAGTGAGTTTCTCTAAAGGATGAGGTTCTTTTTAAAAAGGTACAGTGGGCTTATTATGTTGATTATTTCCCCTTAGGAGATGTTAGCATGTTCATAAAAAAACAAAGACAAAACACAAGCCCACAAAGGACACTGTGCCTCCATGGATTCCATGATGAAATGTTGGTAACCCTTAACAAAATAAAAAATTTTCAGTAAATACCTAGGCTGACTATAGAAATGGTTCTGCATAGGCTAAAAATACAGCTCTACAGCTACACTAGATTGGTGCTTACACAAGATTAGTCTTTAAGGTTCTCAATAATCTGCTACAGCCTACACATGTTCAGGACTCCCTTTTGCATTATGTGTACTCCATCCAAGTAAATGCTTACTTTCCTTCCCCGAGAGCATCCTGCACCATCTATGCTTATAATTTTTTCATTGTATTCTTCCTCTATAGAATGATTTATTTTCCCAACTTTACTGTCAGTTGAATTCCAGGCTTAAATAACACTATGCTGCCATCTTCCAGTTCTCCTCAAGCAGACTTGAATTCTAACCGAAAAGTTCCAAACAATGCAGTCAAAGAGAATGGAGTTGGCATATACTTAGTTAGACTGACACCCTACGGTGGGGGGAGGGGTTGACAATAAACTGGGTATGGCTAAAGATGTGAGTCAGACCCTACACTGTAGCTTACAAAGAGGTCCTTGGCTTTTGCAGTGTGAGGTAGGGTTAACTGTGGAGCAAACTCAGGATATTAAAGACCACTGAGCTACAAAGACTTGAATGCTCAATCTAGACAGGTCTATCATGCTATGTTAAAGGCCCTGGTTGAGAAAACCTGGGTTACTGAAGCTTAGAATGGTAACATCTGTGTGAATGTTTTTTTTTTTTTTTTTTTTTTTTAAGATTGTAACTCTGAGCCCTCGGAGTCTTCAGAAGGAGTTCACCCTTTCCTGAAAAGCACTGGCAGTTCCCTAATGTAGGAATACCCTGCAAAGTCCTCTTCCTGTAAGGCGACAGGTGCCCCTTCACGTGCTGTCCCCACCCCCTCTTCCGGCTGCCAGACTGATTAGTAAGGTTAAATTCCAGAATAACCTATATGACCATTTTGATAATCCACGAAGCCATCATTAAATTGGGTAGATCCAGCAACAGATCATTGTAGGATAGAAATGGTACATCTAGAATGGAGTGAGAGCAGGACTAGAAGACCTAAATTGCATGAGCACATAGCTAGATTCCCATGTCACCCAATAAATTTGCATCCTTCCCTCACCTTGTATCTATGGCGTATGAGGGAATATAAAAAAAAAATCCAACCTTGGTTTATGAAAAGATTGGTTCAGTATATAAAGCAAACCAAAAATGGAGTCTACATTGCAGTCACACTCACAAGTAGCTTTGAACGACAATATGTGAGTGAAAATCTTCCCAAATAACAGAGTTTCTATTGTTACAACTGTTCCTTTAAAGATATGGCCTGCGATGAGAATATATGTGGAATTTTGGGCAATGGTGAATGGCCTGAAAATTGAAAGACTTTCAGGAATATCAAATAAAAGGAGACCTAGGGGAGAGGCAAATGAATGGACAAATGTAAATGGACATCAAGTGTGAACATTTTCACAACAGATATAAATGCCCATCAGAGAGTACTCACCATGGAAGAAGCACTGAAAAATCAAGTAGACAAAATTACTCAGGCAGTTGATTGACATTAGATAGCCTTTGCCACTGGTTACACATATTGCATAACAGGTACAAGATTGTTATAATCATTCAGTTACAGATAGAGATCACATATGTCAAACAGCCTGGACTCTCACAATCTAGCTCTACCTTCTCAGAATGTTCAATCTCTCAGAAAGAAAGACCAGTTTGGAATGGCTCATATGTCATTGCTCCTTGAGAAGATAAACCATCCATTTAGTGGCAAATTGACTCTACTAGGTTCCTCTATCCTCAAAGGCATAACAAGTCATTCTCGCAGGAATTGACACCTATTCTCAGTCTGGGATTTTTTGTAGCCACAGAGCCCCAGCCAGCACCCCTACCTAGGGAGTTACAAAATGACTGGTACACAGATATAATGTTCACATAATATAGCATGTAGCCAGGAAAATATTAACACTTAAGGAGGTATAAGACAATCCAACTGGCACATACACTCAATAGAAAACAATTAGCATAGTTATTTCTTGAGGAAGCCCAATAAAATTTGCATTACCATTATACACATATTAAGCTTTCCCTATGGACCCATAAAGATTCAGAATTATAGGGAATGTAGCCTCTACATAATAATTGTAATAGAACTTTATATTCTGGATATCGGGTTAAAAAAGAATCTAATGGTGTAATCACATGTCTTCTAAATACAGATCCTAACTTAAACTTTATTAAACATTATAGAAAAAAAATTCAGACAGATGAGCAAAATAAGTATGTTTAAAGCTATATTACAGAAATATGTATGACTTGTTATTTGAGTCTTTAAATATATTTTTAATTGGTACAAAAAAAAGGAAGCCAGAACAAAGTCAGCAGGCTATCAGCACATTAACAAACTTATTTCTACTCTCAATTCTCACAGCTAATACTGGTGTACATAATGGTGTGCCACAAGATATAAGATAGACAAGTGTAGACATATAATGAACTAGAAATTGCATGATTTCAGGTAAAAGCATGGTTTGAGGAACTTCAGAAAAATTATGCTTTTCCTAAATGTATCACACAATACGCTGAAAAAGTTACTTTAAATTCCACCATTTGTTTTTTGTTTTAGTGCAATATACCCCCCACGTGCATACTGTGTGCATATTATATTAAGTACAAAATTTTTTAGAGATGGATTAGAGGTAAAAGTTCTGCTTCCAGAAATAGTCTAAGTGGCTAGAGACAATCCCACATACATATATATTGTTGAGGAAAATAATACTGTCATCAAAAATCCTCTTCCTATCAATATAGGAGAAGAGGATAACTGTATAAGTAGCAACAGATACATGCAGGTAAAGTAAAGTAAGAATGGTTACGGAGTTTTGTATTCAGTTTCAAGGATCAAAAGGCCAAGGATCTTGTGATTAAAAATCAAAAGGTATTGTGTTCTTAAGCATATGTCCTAATAGAGTGGGGAAGAAGTGTCTCCCTCTTTATTAAACGAAGGCCTAATCACCAGTTTACACCCACACACATTTTTACTAAGGCCATGAGGAATATAGGTGTAAAATGTTAAAATATTTAAACTTTTCTAACTCTCATAAATATATTTTTATCCTGAGTCAATGGCTTTCAAATTTCCCTTGGGTACCCTTTGAATTTAAAAATAAAATTTTATTAAGACGGATTGATGGCATGAGCTTTTTCCATAGTTACATAGTTCTGCTTAAGAGATATCTCCCTTGAAAGAGCTGACTGAGAATTCTGTTTAATGAAGGTGTCTAACTTAATAGATTGGTTTTATATTCAAAATCACCATTTGATGCCACAGTTAAGTGTACCTTTTCTATGAGGAACCAATACCACAAAGAACAAGCCCTTCTAAGACAAATCATGCCCTTAATGATTTCAACCTGAGGATCAACACTGGTGCTGCCAGTGTTTTTATTTTCATGGAAATGTGGAAAGGATGAAAGATCTAGTTCTGGTATTCACTCTACCCTCCTTTAATCATCTGCATTTCTGTCACACAACACACTCTTGCTTTCTATACCAAACATAACTCTCAGTCTTTCTCCACTTGCATGATCAATAGAATTTCTGCCTTTTAAACTTGAACAAAACTTGTTGCCTACTCTTTCTTTTTTCTGTTCTTCATGGAATTATGCATCTATAAATCCTCCATCTCATGTTTTGTCATTTTTGTAGGATTTTGGTAGAAGGGGAAATAGGGATTGATAGTTGCCATCTTAGAATCCTAAATTATAATTCTGAAACCTGTGCACGCTGGTGTTTCATTCCTGCTGCCTGGGATACTTTTCATTCTCTGCCATTTTCCTAACACACACCTGAGAAAACTCTTAGGTAAATTTGAAGACACAAGGAACCCTCCCTCCAGAGTGACATCTGAAAGCCCTTTCCACATTTAAAAACCATATTAACATGTAGTTACTGGGAAGCAGTGCCTTGCTCTCTACTACAAAAGCCAAACACTTCCAATGTCTTTGTTCCATAGACAACTTACATGTATGGTATGGATATTTGATCTAAGATTTGCCAGTTGATATACTATCTAGGGCTCTGAATTCAGAAAATAGTATGCAGAAGCAGATTATCTAGACAATCTATTTCTAATAAGTTAATGTTCTGTGTAGTTGTTATTTTCAACCAACATCCGTGTTGGATACAAATACTGGTAACAAGGTATAGGCTTCCAGCAAGAGATCTTCAGGTAGTAGGGACAATTTGAGACGGTATCTTGCTAAATGCAGACTGCAGTACAAATTGGTGTTAGTATTAGAATTCAGCAATCCAAGACACACACTAATGAAAGAGTTAACTAAATCGATGTAGAGGACTTACTACAATAAGGTGCTCACTGAATCCTTTGGAGTTTTATTTGGCTACTCCCTAAACAAAAGAACAGGAGAAATTTAATAACTGCAGGGTGGATTGGCTGCCACCAATGACATAGAAAACAGAAAAAGAAAATACCATGCTAAAAGGCTTTTTTTTACTCATCAATCCAAGAACTATGTGTGTGACCTGGCTAAATAACATCTTCTCTCCTGTAGCTTCAGAGTAAAGAAAGCAAATGAAAAGTTCAACCCTATGATTTGCTGAATTACTGCTCCATTTCATTAAAGTAAAGCTGCTAGTGACTATTAAAACAGTATACCATTATTTTATATACCATTATGAAAAAAGCAAAATTACTGACCTCGAGTCTTTTGGAAAGCCGAAGGTGAGCCCTGGTCACAGTCAGTGAGAAATCGCTGGGCGTGACTCACTGGGAGCAGTGCTTACCCCAGGCCCTGCAGGACTTCCTGGACGCCCAGCAGGTGAAAGCCCCTGAGAAAGTCTACTGCAACTGGCTATTTATGGGCCATGTG
Organism: Eidolon dupreanum; assembly: GCA_028627145.1. Classification (NCBI taxonomy): domain Eukaryota; kingdom Metazoa; phylum Chordata; class Mammalia; order Chiroptera; family Pteropodidae; genus Eidolon; species Eidolon dupreanum. The sequence goes on from CM053507.1 coordinate 23,602,676, forward strand.
CCTGCGTTCCCGAGCTGCGTTCCTGCGCCCAATAGGAAAGGTTTCCAGTGGCTCCTGGCCAATTGTTTGCGTTAGCAGCTGGAGGGCCGTAGGGAGGCTCTGCAGTTCAAAGGAATATAAAAATGGGGAGGAGGGGGCAGAAAAGCAGAAAATAATGGATATTCTGCCAAATAATAAATTGAGAGAACATAATTTATATGTGGAGAACTGCACTGAGTGCTACCAGGAGGTGCTGAAGCGGAGCTAGTTCTGAAGGAGTGGGACATCATCGACATCCTATATCTCTTCAAGTTCGTAGAGCATTTCAGAGCGGCTCTCAAAGCTGAAGCCATTTTCCCAAATACAATAAACAGCTGGTGCTAGGGAAGCACCTGGGCATTCTCAGGGCCTTTGGGCCCACCAACAGGTACTGCTGCCTGGAGGAGAAGGTGTGGTTCCTGCTAGTGTCACTGGGCCTCCACTGCAGCTTCATCGACAACTCTTACACTTACCGTGTTTGGCACTGGGGATGTGTACTGTAGCACCAATGTGCACCCAAAGCCCTTCTCCTTCAAATGGTGGAACATGGTGACCAGAGCCCATACCCATGGCATCATCTCTCTTGGAAATCTTCTAAATAGAGTCTCTGGTCCCCTGCAACGTAGCGCAGCAGGAGCTCTTGGGGCCATTTTGGCTCCCAAGGGGTGGTCAGCCTCCTGGCAGAGGCTTGCTTCTCTCTGCTGTGCCCTGGCCCCTGGGGACCTCCTCTGAGGATCCCTAGTTGAGCCTAGCATTGCTCATCAGTTTTGCTGTGAGAAGCTGCAATGAAGTTTAAAGTACAACTGAACCATGAATAAGGTTCTGATGTAAATTATTTTAAAATTATTAGAGAGCTATACACTTATTTAGACAAAATTTTATCATGTATTACTCTTATAGTCCATAGAGGAAACTAATGGAATTAAACTAGTTACGGTATTACTACAGTGTCTTTAAATTCTATGTCTGAATTTTTTAATCACATTTCAGCTGCGAGTCATTAATACACTGTTTTTTTTTTCCATGCAGTATTTTCCCTTATGTCCCCAAGACTATTGATGGTACAACAGCATTTCCTTTTTTTTTGAAGTGTTCTATTATAGCCTCTGAGTATTCTTCCAAACATAATATTCTTCTTTCAGTTTTGATGCTGGTCCATTCTAAATTTACTAAACTTTTATTCGCTCAATTAAATCACATGGAAATTAAAAGCTCTGTCCAAAATGCAAATTTCCTGAAAAATTGAGTGTCAACAATGGAACACTGGTCTGGCCTGTCATATCAATCTTTCTTACTAACTTCTTGGCTCTTTAAATTTTAATTTCTCCTAAAGGAGTTGGCAATTTATTTTGCCTCCAGTTGAAATATATTAAATTTGATAAGCTACCCTGTTGCACCCAATTTGGTGCCAAAAGTTAACACAGCTTCTACTTGTGTGATGCTTTATTTCTGTGATATCTTAAACTATTGTGTCTTATGTGCATATAAATCATGAGTGTGATGGTTAAATTTTTTTTTTTTTTTTAGGCTAGGCAACCCTTGCTTGATTAACCTCACAGATTGCAAGGACCTTGTCAATTTACAATCCCTTATTTTTTTATTTGTTACGCTTACAGCACCTGGTCTTCCTAGGTGGTCTCCTATCCAGGCCTCACCTTACTTAGCTTCCGAGATCTGACAGGATTGGGCTTGTTCAGGGTGGCATGGCCGTAAATATGATGGTTAATTTTATGTGTCCACTTAATTGGGCATTAGGGTGCATAGGTATTTGATTAGATATTATTTTGGGTGTATCTGGGAGGGTATTTCTGGAAGAAATTTGAATCTGTATATTGAGTAAAGCATGTTGCTCTCCTCAATATTCTGAGGGGTGCTTCATGCAATCTGTTGAAGGCCTGAATAGAATAAAAGGTAAGGAGAGAATTCACTCTATCTGCCTGATTGTCTCAGAGCAGTGACGTCTGCCTTCCCCTCTTGCCTTTAGATGGGCTCTGGAATTATACCTTCAGCTTGCCCAGGACTTCAGTTTACTAACTGCATTCTTCGGACTTTTTAGCCTCCAATAACCACATAAGCCAGTTCTTTATAATCAATCATATATATAAGAAATTATGTACACACATGTATACATATTTGGTCTTTTTCTCTTGAGAATCCAACCTCATAAAATGAGGATCTGTTAAAAAGCATTTAATAAAATGATTTATTAAAACTGGAGGTGGAAGAATGGGAAGTAAGATTCCTCATTAGCTACAAATCCCAGATGATGCCGATATTTAAGTAGCAAGTAGCAGGGATGTCAAGCATTTGACTTTTGCTCATTAACAGATGATGAAATTGTAGTAATGCTCTCATTAGTATACTATATACTTTCTGTGAACACAGTAAACTTTAGTTTTAAAAACCAATTGAGGTAACTTGTATGCTTTGATTTTGTAGTTTGTTTCAGGAAAGATAAATCTGTAAACTCAAAAATGACTTTACATCTTACTTCAGGAAATTTCTGAAACCCAGGATGAATGAGACAAAAGCTTCACCAACTTTACCCTGTCTACATCAGTTGTCTGACTTAAAGATTTGCCTTAAACCACGTGAGCCCAGACTCCTCAAAACCCCATATACATCCGACTATGATTTCCCCTTACTGAGATGGTTCAACGATTTTGTCAGGTGTTTCCTCTTACTGCAGTGACGTCAAATAAACTAAATTTCACTTTTTAACAGGCTGTCCAGTGATAATTCATAATTTTTTTTAACTTAGATTAATCTTTTTGAAGACATTTTGAGAGGCAATTAAACACAATGTGTGTTTTCCAACAATGTAGATAGCTCAATTTAGTAACTATGAAAAGCAGTCTTTGCACAAGTGTAGATAATAGCAATTAAATCAGGACTGCCACCTGACCAACAGTGAATGCTGGATGCCATTTTTTTGAAAGGTGCATTCAAAAATCAGTGACGTTTAAAAGTGGTATTAAAGTATACATTTACAATCGCTGAAATACAGTACTTTGTAATCTATTACTAGATGCCATGCACACATAAACACTTTGTATAATAAGAAAGGGAAACCTGAGAATAGAATTAAATTATTTAGGAGAATGCCAAAGGCTGAGAGCAGGACTGGTATATAACTTGTAGGATCCAGTGCAGAATGAAAATGTGTAGCCCTTTGTTCTAAAAGTAAGGTATCAAGATGCATTAAACCAGCCATGGGACGCTTTTAAGCTTGGGGTCACATATTTGTGAAGGGGGCCCTGGTTCACCATACCTGACACATTGAAACGTGAGTCCCCACTGCTGCAGTGTAGCCTTGTGGTTAAGAACACAGATGGGAGAGCGAGTCTACATCACTCAAATATAAGCTTTGCCATTGACATTTTTATGTCATTGAGCAAGTTAAGTAACTACTCTGAGTCTAATTTCCCCATCTAACAGCACCAACATTGCTATTCAAACTCTCTAGTTGAGCTCCTCAGCTCAATTTACTGAAAATTATTTCCTGTGCCAGAGTGTCCATTATTACATAGTTGGATATATGGTCTTAGCTCCTTTGCCATGATTAGAGTCTATCTTCTAGAGCCCCTCTCATGGTTCAGCCAGCTGCTTGCTCTCAGACCAAAATATACTTCTGTGCAAATGATGAAAAGATGGGGAGACACGGATTTGTTGGAGATTTTATATTTAACCTGTTGATATTGGTGAGTGTGCAGCAAATGCATAGGGCATTACTAACTACAACATATGTGTTATGTGTTTCCTCTTAGCCGTTGCCTAAAAAGACTATATCTACTCTGCCTTAAAAGTGTGGAAATTTCCCTGAAAAATAAAATTATTTTGTTTCTTATTCCTCCTTGTATTATTTTCTAGTGGCTGCCTAAAAATATAACCACACGTTTAGCACCTTACAAAGACAGATTCATTCTCTCACAATTCTAGAGGATAGAAGTCTGAAATAAAATTTTCAGTGGGTTCATACTCACCAAAGGGCCCTGGGAGAGAATCCGTGCCATGCTTTTTCTCCAGCTTCTGGTAGCAACCAGCAATCCTTGGCATTCCTTGGCTTGTGGCTGCAGCACTTCTATCTCTGCCTCCATCTTCATATCACCTTCTCCTTTGTGGATGTCTTTATCTCTGTGTGTCTGTCACTAAACTGATTCTTCTTCTATCTTAAAAGAATCATGTGATTCTATTTAGGGTCCACATAGATAATCCAGGAAAATTTTCGCCTTTCAAGATCACATATTTTAATTTATTAAAACTAATTTAATCACATATTTTTCTATATAAGGCAATATTCATTCACTTTTTACCATATAAGATAATAGTCACAAGTTCTGAGGATTAGGACGTGGACATATATTTTGGAGGGTCATCATTTAGCCTACTACAGTCCTCATTTATCACTGTTCTCAGTGTATTAAGCAGCATTTCTCAACTTTTTTTTATGTGCATTAGAATTACATAGGGAGCTTTAAAAAGTCTTAACACTGGCATTGCTCACCAAAAATACCAATATAATTACTTTGAGGAATGACCTGGGCATCAGAAATCTTTTAATCTCACCAGCTGATTTTGAAATTTAGCCAAGTGAATTAGGCAACAGCTTAAAATTCTCTGGGGATTGTCAATTAAAGACAACTTTGAAAAAAGGTATTATTCTAACAGATTTTACTGTTTTTTCTTTTTAGCGATTTACGTTAGAAATTTATATTATAAAAAACCTAGGACTAAAGTGAGGGGAGATTTTAATTACATAATTACAGATTTTGCTGAATTAGTGTTGGTAGTATAAACCAATAAACTGAGTGGTAGTATAAACAGTTGTAAGGGTTTCATATTACTGATCAGGTAGCACAAACGGTCTATGGTAAATTAAGTGAAAATACCAGCAAATCAAAGTACTATGCTGAGAAATATACCCAAACAGTTTTGGTAGAAATAAAAATGCTGGGGTGAATTTAACATGGCCCATCTATTTCTTAAAGATGTTACCTTCACCAAAGGCTAGGGAAGTCATCATCTTTGAAAAGTGATTTCGTGGCAGTTTTCTGTAGATGGTAGACACTGGTAGAATGTTCTGTAGTTTAAATAGATTCAATCCAAATGCAATCCTAAGGACTAGGTCAAATAGTGGCTTGTAACTTCATAGGCTAAGTGGGCGTGGTTGCAACAATAGAGTGCAGAGCTGGATTAGTTACTAAAATAATCTGCTTTAAGGGCTCTTTGTACACTCTAATTGTTCATGACCCTAAGGACTGAAAGGGAGGCTTTATTTTAACTATACATTTTTTTTGATTGCATAACTGAAAAATATGTATGTGTGTGTATGTACCTAATTTCCAGAAATGTGTGAATCCAAAGACTCAGAACTCATTGAATGAACGAGAGATTAGATACCCATGTGAAATTCTCCTATAATGATTTCTGATGCTTAGACTTTGCTTCTTCCTCTCAATCTTTCTCAGTGAAAACAGGAGACATTCACTAAGGTAACTATGCATACGAAGAGAGAAATGCGAAGATATTTAAAGGAATTTTAAACATAGACTCTCAGGTAACACTTTGGATTTTGTCACTTTAATATGTGAGACAGCTATATCATTTTAGACATCCCCAGAAGTACAAACTATTCCATTGCTTCATACACTTTTCAATTAATCATTATTATTAATATTATTAATGTATATGAACAATATAGAAACTCATTTTAGAAAACATGGTTTTGATTCACATTTTCCTATTGAGATATAACGTATTTTTATATCTATTCATATTTTGTCGAAAATTTTTTTCAAAATAAATTTTTATGCCTTAATATTTTTGAACTTTTTATTATTTTTTAAATTGTATTTTCAATTAGCATTGACATTTAATATTATTTTATATTAGTTTTATGTGTACAGCATAGTGATTGGACATTCATATAATATATGAAGTGATCCCCACAATGGATCTAGTACCTGCCTGGCACTATACATGTTTATTACAATTTATTGAGATATTCCCTATGCTTACTTTACATCTCCATGATTACTTTGTGACTACCAGTTTGTATTTCTTAATCCTTTCAACTTTTTTCACCTCCCTTCACGCCTCTCATTTGGCAATCATCAGTTTGTTCTCTGTATCTATGAGTCTGTTTTCATTTTGTTTATTTTGTTCTTATGTTCCACATATAAGTAAAATCATATGGTATTTGTCTTTGACTTATTTCACTTGGCATAATATCCTCTGGGTCCACCCATGTCATTGAGAATGGTAGTATTTCATCTTTTATGGTCAAGTAATATTCTATTGTATATATGTATCATTACTTATTAATCTAATTACCTATTGATGAGTTTTTGGGTTACTTCCATATCTTGGCTACTGTAAATAGCACAACAGTGAACATAGGGCTGCCTATATCTTTTAGAATTAGTGTTTTGGCTTTCTTCAGGTAAATACACAGAAGTGCAATTGCTGAGTCAAAAGGTAGTTTTATTTTTGATTTTTTTGAGCAACCTCCAAACTGTTTTTTATAGTGTATGTACCATTTTGTAATCCACCAACAGTGCACAAAGGTTTCTTTCTCTCCACATCTTCACCAACACTTGACGTTTGTTGATTTATTGATGATAGCCATTCTGATAAATGTGAGGTGATATCACGTTATGGTTTTAATTTGCATTTATTTCTCTGATGATTGGTGCTATGATAACATCTTTTCATATGTCTATTAGCCATCTATGTGTTTTTTTTTTGGAGAAATGCCTATTCAGATTCTTTGACCATTTTCTAATTGGATTTTTAAAAATGAATTTATTTATTTAAATTATTTTCAAGTATGCAGTATACTGGTTAGACATCTATAATGTTCATAAAATGATCCCCGCAATTGCTCCCTCCCTCCTCTGGCCCTCCACTTAGTCATCATATTAATGCTAACTGCATTCCCTCTGCCATGCTCCCCATCCCTGTGCTCAACTATCAACTACTAATTGTACTTCTTTAACCCTTCACCCCATTCTCCCAGCCTCCCAACCCCTCTCCCCCATCTGTCACCAAATTGTCCACTGTATTTGTGAGTCTGTTATTGATTAGTTTGTTCTTTTTGTTCCTTAGATACCACATTTAAGTGAAATCATTTGGTATTTATCTTTCTCTGTCTGACTTATTTGTTTTTTTTGTTTGTTTGTTTTTGGTGTTGAGTCATATGAGTTCTTTATAAATTTTGGATAATAATCACTTATCAGATTTATCATTGGCAAATATCTTCTCCCATTCAGTAGGTTGTCTTTTTGTTTTATTGTCGGTTTCTTTTGCTGTGTAAAAACTTTTTAGTTTGATGTAGTTCCATTTTTTTTATTTTTTTTTTCTCTTGCCTAAGAAGATATATCAGAAAAATATTACTAAGAGCTATGTCAGAGAATTTTCTTCTAGGAGTTTTGTGGTTTTGGGTCTTACATTGAAGTCTTTAATCCATTTGAGTTTATTCTTATATATGGTGTAAGAAGGTAGTCCAGTTTCATTTTTTGCATGTATCTGTCCAGTTTTCCCAGCATCATTTATTGAATATATTGTCTTTATCCCATTGTATATTCTTGCCTCCTTTGTCATAGATTAAATGACCATATAGGATAGATTTACTTCTGGGCTCTCTGTTCTGTTCCATTGATCTATGTGTCTGTTTTTATGCCAGTACCATGCTTTTTGATAACTATAGCCTTATAATATAGTTTGATATCAATTTTTTTTTAAATTTCCATTTGCATTAAATATCTTTTTTTATCCCTTTACTTTTAGTTTGTGTGTCTTTTGATCTGAAATAGGTCTCTTAAATTTGTAGTTTGCTTTCCGAAAGATTTTATTTATGTATTTTCTTATTTGTATGCCACAAAAACTAAAAATGTGATTCTATAATTGTTTCCAATTTTGTTTTAAATATAGGCACACACACACACTACGTATATTTAATACACTTTGGTAACTATTGGTGAGTAGTACATAGTTTGTCAAGGCAATGTTGCAATAACTCAGGCACGTAAAATCTCAAGCATGAGTACCAACATGTTAACACAATGGAAGATCCTCTTGACTCATCATAAAAATATCAGATACATTTTGAAAAAATATAAAAACATTATTTTACCAAAAATTTCACTTAGCAGACTGACAAGAGTGTATAAAATGGGTTAAATATCTCTTATTAATGAAACTCATATGGGTCACATTGTTATAGTTTTTTTGATATTTTTTTCTTTCATTTTGGTCTTCATCTCCCTGTTTACATTATGCATGAGTTTTCATCTCCCTGTTTACATTATACATGTTCTTGCAAATTGTCCACTTTTTACATTAGAGTTCTTACTATAGTAATCATAGTTATTTTAAACTCTCTGTCTGATCATTTCAAAATTTGTGCCATATCTAGATGCTTGCTTTGTGTCTTCAGTCTGTGCCTTTTTCTGACTTTTATTATGACTCATAATTTTTTTTGTTGAAAGCTAGACATGACATATTAGGTAATAAGAACTGAGGCAAATAGTGTGAGATTAAATTAATTGGCTAGAAATTGGGCTATTTAATGTTTGCTATAACAGTAGGTGTCAGAGGCTTCACATTTTTTTTCTCTCATCTTTGTGCTTCCTTAACTTCTTCATAAATATAATCTGTGCCTTATATTATTTCCAGTATAATTCTCTGTTATTATATTGGAGAACTGTTCAAGTGGTGATAAGATATTGGGAAAGGCAAATATTCTATCATATTTTTATTAAATCTCAGTATTTTAGTGGGCTTGTGTTCCTTGGCTATAAACGTCACAAGTGTTTCTTACCTTTTTTTCCCTCTCTTTCACTTGTATGAGATTGGAAGACTACTGAGTGGTTATATTAGGTAATTACATCTCTGCCTGTGTGGATAAAAGGCTCTGGTAAAGTTTTTACACTGGACAGTTGGTCTTTTATGAAGTTCACACTAGGTATAGTTCATAATAGTTATCACCTAGTAAGAATTATGTTAAGGCAATATAGAAATGTACAAGAATATGCATATAAGCCCTTCAAACAAGAATAAAGATAATATTATGATACTTTTATTTGTGGCTTGCAAGTTATTTAAACATATTTTCTATATGGTTCATATGAATAGTTTTATATTTCCACAATCACAATTTAGTCCATATTTCTTTAATAATAAAATCAATATTTTAAAAATGAATTAAAAATACCAAGATATTAAAACATTATAAATCAAAAACCAAGATGAAAACTGTTTACTTAATTATGGCATGAATTAATCATAATTTTATAAACTGACTTTACTCCATTGATAGTTTATTTAAACCACATAAAACACAATAATATGTTCTTTTTAATTCCGTTGATTAACATTTACTTTTTCAGTGTTCATTTGATTTTCATTGAGAGGATAGAGAATTTTCAAACATTTTTAAATGCCCAAAGGACTGAAAACAGTTGAAAATCACAATTTAGAGGAAGAAAATACTACACTAAAATTTAATAACGAAGCATGGCAATAACTAAAAACCATATAAGAAAGCTTAATAGCTTCAGCTACACCAAAATTAATATATAAGGCAGCAATAAACACATTTATGTATAAAAAGGATAGTATTTTCAAGTCATAAAATGCAGTGTTAATATAACTTATATGCATTGAGAAAATACAGATCAACAAGAAAACAGATAAACACCCCAAAGGGTAAGTGGATAAGAGGTATAAACAAGCATTTTACAAATGAAGTAAACAAATGTAAAAATGACATTGGCACTTATATAGGCAGTGAAATAAAAACTAAAAATAATATAATGTTTTTTTCCTTTTAGATCAGCATGCTTAACAATATCAAGTCCAATATCAAGTCTGAATTAACATGTTGCAAAATAAATATTTTCATGCACATATGCATATGAGTCATTATAAACTTATGGAAGGCATTATTATAATTTTGAAATTTTAAAATGTGTATATTGGTTGACTCATGTATCATACTTCTAGCTAACAATCATTCTGCAGAGTTAATAAAATAATTGCACAAAGGGGCATGTCAAGATCTTGCCACTAAAGAATTTTTATAATAAAGAAATGGACGTCCATTAATAAAGACATACTGAAATAAAATAAAATAACATAGATCCATTCTATGCATTACTAAAATTTATGAAAAGTATAACTATGCATGTTTAAAATCAATCTATTAACTAATTTATCTATTTTGAGACTTGTAAGAGTAGCTTAAAAGGTTTAAATGTTGTAAACATATGTATCGTATAATTTTCTGTGTGTGTATACGTGTAATCTAGTTTGCTCTATTTGTTAAGGCTCTATGACCTGAAAACAACAGAGAATCCAATAAAAGTAAATTATGCCACAAAATAATCTTTTTGATATATACAATTAAGTCCAAAACTTTTGGTTTTGGTTTGATCCAGAAGTTTGCTAATATTTTCATAGGGCCAGATTTTTCCAGTGATTTTATTTTCAATTCTACTTTGCCAACTTTATTCTAGAAGTTTTTCTGTTTTGATTGTGGAACGTCTGCTAATTATGATCAGTGTTACATTCATCATTCTTATGTTTATCTGTAATGGTTTACAATGGCTAACTATTCTAAAACCAAAGAGAAAATTTTCTAGAATTTTAAGAAGATTTTTAAAAATTGCTTTATCTGTCCTTTTTCTGAACAATCGCCTGGAAATGGAAATAGAGTCACTTTTATATAATTAATATCCTAAATTAAAGCTGCGTGTGCTCACAGCCTAATTGCACATGACTACATGGAAAAAAGGGTGGATTCACCTCCTCAAAGGACACTGTGTAAACTTGAAACTGATGCTAGGCTAGGAATCAAGTTTACATGTTACATGAGCATACAGAGGAATATCTGAAAGCATGTTCATCAAAATGTTGCAGTAGTTATCTCTAGGTACAAATATTTGAATGTTTAATGATGAAAAGATATTATTTTATAGCTCAATTAAAAAGAACTGCTCTATGTTTCTCCCCAACTTTTGGGGATATAATTGACATATAACATTGTGTAATTTTAAAGTGCATGATGTGATATTTGATACATGCAAATATTGTAAAATTATTATCAAAATAAATTAGTTAACATCCATCATCTCATATAATTACAATTTTTGTCTGTGTGGTACAAACATTTAAAATCTATTCTCTTAACACCTTGCAAATATACTATACTGTTAACCATGGCCACCATACTGTACATTAAATCTCCAGAACTTATTCATTTTATAACTGGAAGTTTGTACCCTTCGACCAATATCTTCCTATTTCTCCCATTCCGCCCACCAACCCCAGGCAACCAATGATCAATTCATTGTTTCTATGAGACTGACTTTTTTAGATTACTCATATAAGTGAGATCAGACAGTATTTGTCTTTGTCTAATTTCATTCAGCATAATGTCTTCAAAGGTCATCCATGTTGTCACAAATGATTCTTCTTTTTTACAGCTGAATAATATTCCACCATGTATATATCCATTTTTTCTGTCAATGGACCCTAAGATTGTTTCTGTATCTTGGCTATTGTGAATAATGCTGCAATGAATATGAGGGTGCAGATATCTCTTGCTTTAAGTTTTTAAATATTAACTTGATTAGTAAAATATGTAGCAGAAATTGAACCAAACTTTATTATTAGTGGTAAAATATTCTGAAATCCTTCATATGTTGGGAAATTAATCACTTCATGAAATTTGCTGCTAAGTAGAGTTTACCTTCAACTATAGAAACAGGATAAACCAGATACTTCTTTTTTCAGCCTCTCTTGCTTAGGATGTCAAACCAAGACTCCTAGGCTTTGCAATGAGATATTTTGATAAAAAGAAGCATAAAGGATGGTAAATCAACTCTGGATCAGCAGCAAAGGTGATGTCTAATTTCCAGAAGAAACAGTTGCAATAGAGCCTCTGGGGCTCCCATTATCCAGTGTTGGCCCTGTTTACACTGAAGTCAGATACAAAAGTGTTTGGTAGCAGTAGAAATGAAGTCTTATCCAAATAGTTCTGAAACTTTTTTTAGTTTTTATTTAAAGCCTCCTTTGTTCCTGTTGGTTTTCCAAGACTGGTTTCAGTATTTCCTACATTAGTATAAGCAACCCAATACAAATTGTATTTGCTCTTAAATCTGCTTGAACTGGTGTCTATTAGCAATCAAAAACTGTGACCCATAGAGAACACATGTAATAAAGTGGAGAAGAGATTTGCCTCATGAGGAAGATATTTAGAATTTACATAGCACAATCTAGATAATAGATTTAGAAGTATGTGAATTGGTTTCAGCATATTATTGCTTATAATCGCAAAGATGTCCTTTATGATACAGAATTTAGCACTAAAATGGTACCAAATATAGCTCTAATTTCAGAAAGGTTCTCAGACATTTCAGTTTCTTACTGAGAACATAGCTGTGGCATTGATAAAGGAATTGTTAACTTTCCAAGTGTTTATACCACTGCATGTTAGATAAGGCAGTTCTTAGAACTATCATTTTATGCTTAATGGAGGACTACAGAACCCCCAAACCATTACAATGAGTATTTTAGCTAGTACTCTGATTCTAGCTTGACCACTATGTGTAAGACTGTAGAAAAGCATGAAAAAAAACCTGTAAAATTAAGGTACAGGATTAGGATAGAGATAAAAAGAAATGCCTTTTCCTATTTAATGAGACATGAGTCAAAACACATATATATGTTATCCAAAATTTCATGAAAAACTACATCAATAGCCCTAAGGTGAACTTCAAATACATCATAGAACATGTTAGTTAGTTTATAATGCAGGTAGTGGGTAAAAACAGTCAAAACTTGGTTCTCTGACTGAGCATGATTTTGTACAATATAGAAAAAAAAATTACCATTACCGTGCACTAACTATAAACATGAGACAGATTATAAAAACATAGAGTAATTCAAGAAATGCTAAATGGTATGATTAGGTTTATGTGCATATGACATAAATGAGGTCATGCTGTGGGAATTTTTTCTTCTATTATTCAATAAGTGGTGTTGTAGCAACCTCTATGTATTGGGAGTTTTTAGCAAACTAAAAAAAAAAATAGTTCTGCACTTGTAGACTTATAGTAGAATAATTTAAGAAAGGACAATAATACATATTTAGTATGTCACCAGGTTGTTTTCAAATGGATGGGGAAATAAAAGGTAGATAATGGTAAGGGAAATTGGGTATGCCAGGATTGAGATGAGGGTTAAATTAAAAAATAAAAAGTAATAAATGAGCAAATCTTGAAGAAGATAATAGAGTATGCTGCAAAATTTTTGTCACATTTATGGCAATGAAAAGATTCTAAGGCAAGAGAGAACCTTCCGTTTTCAAGGAACAGCAAGAAGATCAGTATAGCAAAGTAATTAAGGGAAGAGTACTAGAAATAAGCTCAGGGAAATAATGGAAAGTTTGGTCATAAAGGGATTATATTTATGGATTTAATGTTTTACTCTAAGTGTATGTGTGCCATTGCAGGGTTTTGAGTAGAGAAGAGATATGATCTGATTAAGATTTTAAAAGAGTTATCCTGGAAGCTGTTGACTAAAGAGAGGGGATGGGAGCAGACATTGAAATTAGGGACTTATTGTACTAATTTAGGAAAGAGGTGATCATGGCTGTGACCAGGGTAACTATAGTGAAAACATACCCACCTAGTAAAGGGGTATAAGAAAAGCAAATAATGTATGAAGAAAACAAAATAAGTGTGGAGTCCTGGAAACCAAATGAAGAAAGGCATTAAGAAAGAGAGAATAATCAACGGCACCAAATTTTTCTGGTAGCACAAATGAAATGAGGTCCAGAAACTGACTATTAGAATCAACAAGGTGAATAACATTGGCTTTTGTAATAAATACAGTTTTGGTTGGAGTTCTGGGCATGAAAGCCAGAGAGGACTAGGTTTAAGAGAGTATGGACAAAAAA
>CM053507.1:23617156-23638198 GCA_028627145.1 Eidolon dupreanum
TTATCACCTTCACTGTGGTTATTTTATATATTTATAATATAGTTAGATTATTTGTCATATTCTGCATTCCATTATGGGATCCTCTGACCTGCTAAATTTATTTTAAAAATTGCATTCATTAATGTTCACTCTTGTGCTTTAAATTTCTATGGGTTTTCATCTGATCTCGGAAGCTAAGCAGGGTTGGGCCTGATTAGTACTTGGATAGGAGACCATCTAGGAAGACCAGGCACTGTAGGCATAAAAAATAAAAAAATAAGGGATTGTAAGCTGACAAGGTCCTTGCAGTCTGTGAGGTCAACCTAAGGTTGCCTCACCTAAAAAAAAAAAAAAAGTTCTATGGGTTTTGACAAATGCATGTGTAATGTATTCACTATCATAGTATCATTTAATATAATTTTGTTGCTCTAAAAATCCCCTGTTCTCCAGTTTTTCAATCCACCTCCTCTGAAAACCTGGCAGCCGATAATGTTTTCACTATCGCTATAGTTTTGCCTTTTTCAGAATGTCATATAATTGAAATCATAGTGGTATTTCATTAATACTTAGTCTAAAATTCTCTAGTGACAAATAGTGTTAAACATCTTTTCATATGCTATTTGCTATCTGTATATATTATCTGGTGAAATATCTGTTAGGATTTTATGCCCATTTTTAATCACATTATTTGCATTCTTATTGTTGAGTCTTAAAAACTTTTATATAAATTGTAAATGACGTATAGCACTGTATTTCAATTTTTATTTTTATTTTCCACCTAAGTGAGGAATTTTTCAGTCCAATTTTTGAAAGAGTCATAAACAATACATAGTAAGACTAATGTAAATGGATGCAATTAATTACTCTGTGCACCATTTAATTAACTTAGAATTTTATAAATACTAAAATTGTAACTGCATTCATATGAATGTATTAACCTTCAGGAGTATACACAGGTGCCTAATTTGTACACAGCAAGGCATAAATATCAAATTAGATGTCGATTAATTGATTAAAATATCTTGCTTGAATAGCTGTTTTAAATCTGACATTCAATAAACATCTATCGGAAATAGATGAAGTTTGATCTGCATATCCTCACCTATTTTCTATCAAATTTTATTTGCCATTTATTCAACTCCTAATATGTGTCAGGTGCTTTGTGTTGGTCTCTTTCTCTTCTAAGAAACATTTTTCTAATTTTAACTCCTACCAATTATGATCAATTCTGCTGCTAAATATCTCTTTCTTGCTGAAGCCAATTTGAATGAGGTGGTCCTAGGACTGTTTTATGCAAATAAAATTGACAAATTTTTCTGTTATCTTTAAACTTTAATTCTTCTTAGATCCCAATCAATATCTACTTTATTCCAATTAATCTTAACTTTATTTCATCACCTCTCTTTAACTTAATGTTAAATTAAATTATCCCATTGTGACATCATTTATGATTTTATTGGTTTTAATCAGTAATAATTAATCACTCATAGATATCCTTTTATAACAATGATTTGAGTGTGATTCATCTTTTATTCTCTTAATAATAATTATTTGCTAATATTCTATAGGTAGATATATAAACTATATAAAAGTCAGGAATCCTCTTAGTTTGGTTCAATATTTATTATTCTTTCATTAGTGTGTCTTATGTATTTTAAATAAGACCTACTGATTAATTAAAACTAATATGATTCAAAGTTTAAATGCCAACATTTATCAAATGTTTTTGGATTTCAAAACTATATTAAGCAAAAATTATCTCTCAGGTTAATACAAAAGCAATTTGGATTACTTATTTAAACAACAATATGCTTTTATTACATGAATGGAAATGTAATGATAATAACTCATCACTTAGCCTTTCTTTTCTCAAGAATTCCATACTCTTTTGTAGTTATGTACCATCTTAATTGAAATTTATCTAGCACTCTTGCTCACTGTTAATGATGCAGCTAATGTGAGGCAAAGGTTAAGTTAAATAAACTGACAAATTTAAGTTGAATTTCATAATATACTATGGAGATAACTCAGAATATTCAAGAAAATCCATTTCATTGATGTATTCTTTTATTTGGGATAATTTTGACACCCATATTTGAATAAAATATACAAGAGACACTCACTTAAAAGCTCTGCTTTATGCTACAGTCATACTTTACATTGTTATCTATTTTTTTTCCTCTTTTCAAAAAGCAGCCAAAGTTCCCAACTGCAAATGCACAGCCACAAGAGGGTATCTCTGCAACATAATTGCATTTTTTCACAAACACAGTTGTATGCTCATTCCTCTGGGACTAGTTAAAGGTTGTTTTCAGAGCTAAAATCATTCTCTACTTTCTTATGTGAAAGTAAAGGTTATTTAAAATTTTTTTCCAAATATTGATGAAGCTATTTTTATTATGATCTAATTTAATGTTGAATTATATAATAGAAATATCAATCAGGACTAGAGTCAAGATATATTTCTGGTACAAAGCATATACAGAATATAATACCACATTCAATTGTATTTAGAGAAGGTGAGAGAGGGATTGTTTTAAAGAAATCTTCATATCTTATCTATATTTTGCAATTTCACCCCACTCTTACCAACTTTGAATCATGTTATTTTGTCAGACGTTCCTTAGTTTGTTGCATTTTTATTAAGCTAATCATTTCATCTACTTTTTCTAGAGAGAATTTAAAGATTGTCCATTCTCACATTGACACAAATAATAGTATCTCTTATAAAGTAAAATTAAATCCATAGAAAAATGATTATATATCCAAGGCAAGTACAAATAAATGTTTTAGCTTTTTCTTTTTTGATATTACCATATTTTGAAACATGACATAGATATGTAAATATTAGACATTTATAGTCTTCTACACATTTCTTTAATTTCATAAACAATACTAAAGAATAGAAAAATAGGAAAATAATTAAAACAAGTATGATCAAGAAAGAATTATTGTCATTAACGCATGAATGCTTGAAAACATATAACCAATCACTTTCTTTCCATTATTATAATGCAAAAATTATTGGTAGGAGAAGAAATACAAATAATCAGCAAACATAACAAATATACTCTTACTCATTAGGCAACATTTAACAATAGAGACTTCTTATAAGCTTCGTAAATCAAATTGACATAATTTTGTTTATTATTAATACTTATCACTGCCAGAACTGTGCAGAGATGAAATTTTTATAGAACGTTGAAACTCCTTCTAACAGTAAATAAATTTGTATTTTTGATTCAGAATTTCTGTAGCAAATTATCTTGATGATGCCAAGAAATATTATAAATAAGTATGTCTTTTATAGCATTTTTCGTAATAGTCAATTGGAGGAGCATTACACATATTTAATACTATGAGTTTTGCTTAGTAAACTGTGCTGCAATTATACGATGCATGTTACATTGCCATTAAAAAGTAAATATTCAAAGACTATTTAATGGTATAAAAATGAGTATAATAGTAACAAGGTAGATCGGACAGTTGTAAATACAATGTTATCCTAATTGTTCTATTGGTACATGTATGCACATAAAATGTCAGGAAAATAAATCACCAAAATTTTGACACTGCTTATCTCTTTGGTGGATCTTCATGTTTTTAATTTAGATATTTAGTCATAAAAATTTTAAACAATGAGATATTATTTAAAAATTGAAATACTTAAATATTGAAAGAGAGTGAACTTAAATTATTTTTAGCACATTATTGGACAATCAATAACATTCTTCTACATTTTCAACAGCAATTCTTTCAATATATGAGTGAGCATTAAAATTTCCCTTGTTTCAAAACATAAACCTACAAAAGGAATAATTTACTTTTGAAAATTATACATTTTTTGTATGTACATAGATTTCACAACATAAATGAAATCAATTTTTAAAAATTAAATTTATTATAGTGACATTGGTTAACAAAACCACGTAGGTCTTAAGTGCACAATTCAATAACACATCATCTGTATATTGCACTGTGTGTTCACCCCCCAAAGTCAAATCTCCTTTATCAACATGTATTTGACCCCTTTTACCCTTATCTACCTGTTCCCCTCCCTGCTTCCCCTCTGGTAACCAATGAACTGTTGTCTGTGTCAATGAATTTTTATTTGTTTTGTTCATTTGTTGCTTTCAATTTTATATGCCACATGTGAATGAAATTATTTGATTCTCAGCTTTTTCTGCCTAACTTGTTTTGCTTAGCATGATAATCTCAATATCCATCCATGTTGTTGCAAATGGTAGTATTTCATCTCTTTTAATGGCTGAGTAATATTCCATTTTATATATGTACCACATCTTCTTTATCCAATCATCTATCAAAGGATACCAGTTATTTCCATGTCTTGGCCACCAAGAATAATGCTGCAATAAACATTGGGGTGCATATATCTTCATTAGTAAAAGTTTTCAAATTTGGGGGGTAGATATCTAGAAGTGGGGTTGTTGGGTCATATGATAATTCTATTCTTAGTTTTTTCAGGAACTTCCACATTGTTTTTCATAGTGGCTATACCAATATATATTTCTACCAGTAGTGTATGAAGGTTCCTTTTTCCCTACAATCTCTCCAGTGCTTGTTATTACCTGTCTTGTTGATAATAACCATTCTAACAGGTGTGAGATGGTAGCTCATTATGGTTTTGACTTACATTTCCCTAAGAGCTAGTGAAGTTAAGCATTTTTTCATGTCAGTTGGTCATTTGTATGTCTTCTTGGGAGAAGTATCTGTTCAGGTCCTCTGCCATTTTTTAAATGGATTTTGTTATTTTATTGTTATTGAGTTGTATGAGTTCTTTACATATTTCGGATATTAGCCCCTTATCAAAGACATTGTTTGCAAATATTTGCTTCCATTCAGAAGGTTGCCTCCTTGTTTTGTTGACAGTTTTTTTTTTTTTTATGTGCATGAGCCTTTTATTTTGATATACCCCCATTCATTTATTTTTGCTTTACTTCCCTTGCCTTTGAGCTCAAATTCATAAAATCCTCCCTAAGACCACGGTCCATGAGTTTGCTACATACGTTTTCTTCTATGCAATTTACTATTTCAGGTTTTATATTTAAGTCTCTGATTCATTTTGAGTTAATTTTGGTGTATGGTGACAGATAGCAGTCTACTTTCATTCTTTGCATGCGGCTTTCCAATTTTCTCAGCATCATTATTTTCTTCATTGTATGTTTTTTGACTCTTTTGTCAAAAATTATTTGCCCACATGTGGGTTTATTTATTGGCTCTCAATTCTGTTCCATTGGCCTGTGTGTCTGTTTTTCTGCCAAAACTTGCTGTTTTGATCATTGCCACTATGTAGTATAATTTGAAGTCAGTTAGTGTGATACCTCTGGCCTTATCCTTTTTTTCCAAGGATTGCTTTGGCTATTCGACGTCTTTTATGATTTCATGCAAATTTGATAAAAATTATTCGGATCAGTTTTCATTTTCATAGACATTGATAAAAATCATTTGTATTTCATAAAATTCTTTCATAGAATTTTAACCATATATTTCAATCATGTTCCTCAAATAATTTATTCTACTATTAATAATTACATATTTTAATGTTCTTAAATGGGAGACTTTGGGTAGTACTTACAGAGGTGAGGAGATATATATATATACACATACATATATGAATATATATGTATATATATGTATATATGCATACATATATATGTATACACATATTTATATACAGTATTTAGAATTAATTGCCTACATTTTATATAAGAGTTGTTTCAACTGCAAAAAGTTTATTTTCAAATTTCTTTTAGAAAATTAGAAGATATGACACAATTTAGCTATATGTTTTTTGCAAGACACCATTAGCTAATGGCATTTACTTTTTTATTTTTCCCTAGATCCCATTTGTCCAACTTTATCAGGTAATCTGCTTGAACCACGTTGGCATTTGAACTTAAAATCTATATTGACCAAAAAATAATGCATTAGTGATATGCCATTAATAAGACTGAGTATTGCATTATCAAGTTTATGATGTTCTAAGGCTTTCAATTCTTAAATACTATAATTGTGTTTGTGTGTTACTTGAGACAGAATTAATTTATTCTCATTTGTGTTCCAGTTGCCCAGCAAAATAGTAATATAAAGGGCAATGAAGTAAAAGTTTAATGTAAACATAAAAATATGTCAAAAGAGAAGTTTGGTGTTTTCTTATGCTATTAAATGAAGTTGGAGGTTACAATTAAAAAATGAAAAGTTTCTTCATAGAGCACTTCTATGTGCATCATAGCATATTTTGTTTGCTCTGCTACATTTGCTCGCCATAGTTCATTTACTCATGTTTAAAGTAAATGAATTGGTAATATTGACTAAAATCTATAACTGATGTAAATTTTTACATATGAAAATATATGAGTGATTTTATAACTTACAGTACTTTTTTATTTAATATAAACTAAGGTAGGCTTTTCCAAAAGGTTCATAATGTAACAACACATTCAGGAACTTGTAAGAGTATTTCAACTTAACACAGGCTTATCTCCTTTGCCTTAGTCTTTACTTTTCTCTTTCCACATTTCACTGCATGAATTCTTACCTGATAGACAGCATGTACATGCAACCCAGAGTACAGAAGCTTAAGACAAGCTAAAGCCATACATCTTCTCTGAGTGCCCGGATGACAATATGCAAAGACATTTTGTGTTCAACAGAGAATTATTGGAAAAATTGGTTGAGTACACATTTGTTTGATCGTCTGACCTGTATATGGAGTCTTTTATATAGAATACATTACGTTGTGTTCTTCCATTGGGTTAAATAAAATTATCAGAGAGTTAATAACTGAACTGCATTTTATTGCTCCACCCCACTACTGCAGTCAATTTGCTTCTGTGAAGTTCAAGCAAAGCCCCATTGAAACTAAGCCAAGACAATGCCATCGAGAACTTTCTTTGGTATAATAAACATTGTCCTGAAAGAATAACTAATGTACTTCCAAGAATGTATTTAATCTTATGATCACTGTGAAATGTGCCAATGAGTATAATACTTTTTTTTTATACATATAATACTTTTTAAAAGGAATTTCTACCAATCTTTAAGCCACAATTGTGGTACATGGAGGCATGGGGGTAAATGTTGTGAATGTATTCAGTTTACTATTAATTAATTCTGTACTTACTCTAGCTTTTCTTTCTGTTTTTTCCCCTATCTTATAGGATGTAAATATAGACATATAGAAGCAACTAAACATTCTTTCTGGAACAATGTGTGTCATAAAAAAATCATGTATATACAGAATGTGAAATTTACCAAAATCACATGAGGGTGTGTATTTAAATTAATAAACTTTATTTTTTAGAGTAGTTTTAAGCTCATAGCAAAATTGAGCAAAAAAGTATAGTTTCAATATACTCCCTTTCCACACACCCCCGCCACCCCCGCCACACACACACCCTACCTCTCCTACTATTGATATCCAGTACCACAGTGGAACATTTCTTGCACTCGATGAACAAGTATTGACATGTAATCTCCAAAAGTTCATAGTTAATAACACTGGAGTTTCACTTGATGTACATTCTATGAGTTTTGATAAATGTATTACATGTACCCTCCATTGTAGTATCACTAAAAGAGTTTCAATGTCCTAAAATGCTCTGTGCTCTGCCTATTCATTCTTCCCTCCTAACCTCTGGAAATCACTAATATTTTTACTGTCTCCATAGTTTTGCCTTTTCCAAAATGTCATATACTTGGAATCATACAGGACATATTCTTTTCAAATTTCACTTACTACTATGTATATGCTTCTTCCATGTTTTTTCATGGCTTGATAGTTTATTTCTTTTAGCACTGAATAATATTCCAAGTTTCGATGCACCACAATTTATTTATTCATTCACCTATTGAAGGGCATCTTGGTTGCTTCCAAGTTTGAGCAATTATGAATAAAGCTGTTATAAATATTCATGTGCCTGATATTTCAGCTCCTTCAAGTAAATACCAAGGAGCATGATTACTAAATCATATAGTAAGAATATGTTTACAGTTTTGTAAGAAACTGCCAAACTGTCTTCCAAAGTACCTGTAACATTTTGGATTCCCACCAGCAATGCATAAGAGTTCCTGTTTCTCCAATTTATTCTAAACTGAACCCATCACTCATTACCACTCCCCACTGCCATAAAGCTTCTTGTGCCAATTACTTGTTTTGCATCTCAGAATGACACTGTTTCTACTTGTTCAATCCAGAGAGCTATGACTCTCCTTTAATTCCATCTTCTCTCTCAACAGCCTCATTTCCAATGTCACTGACTACTGACAAGTCAAACTCTGAAGTATTTATTGAATTCATATTTTTCTCTCTAATATGGTTATTTTCCACTGAACCAAGCAACATTCTCCCAGTTTATACCCTTGACTTCAACCTCATCTCCCCTTCATATATTATCCACAGAGCAAAGCAGAATTTTTAAAATGCAAATGATGCTATTCATTGCTTTCTGGATAAAATCCAATATCTTTGCCTAAACAGTAAGTGCTCTTATGTCCTCCCACACTGTCTTATTTTCAAAATATTTAAATTCCTTTATGAATGATATCCTTTTTTCCATGAAGTTATTTGGCAATTATCAGAAAAATCCTAATAAAATCTACAACATCGAGTTATATTGCAATTTCCTGCACTAAAGTTTATGGTCTTGGTTTTCAAAGCTTCCACATCCTGCCACAAAAATAATTGCATTTTTCCCTTCTTTTTCCCTGCTGCTACATTATAAGTGATTTTTTGTGTTAGTTCTGCTTGTCTATTCAGTAACTTCCAAATTCTTTCATGTATATTTTTTTTTTCTCTTTTACTTCTCTGAGACCTTCATCTTGCCTAAAATGTATTCCATATTGTACCTCTCTTTCCATTCATAAATTCCTTTCCTTATACTGCAGTTCTAAAAATATTCTGCCCTGCCCAGCATTCACATCATAGGGCTATCAGAGGAGATGAGAGAAAACAAGGAAATGAAACCTATTTGAAGAAATAGTGTCAAAAAATCTCCCTAACCGGCAAAGGAACTAGATATACAAGCCCAGGAAGCAGAGTCCCAAATTCAATGAATTCAAAGAGGCCCACACCAAGACACATCATAATTAAAATTAAAATTAAAGACAAAGAGATAATCTTAAAAGCAGCAAGAGAAAGTCAGCTAGTTACTTACATGGAAGCTCTCATAAGACTGTCAGCTGATTTCTCAACAGAAACTTTGCGGGCCAGAAAAAATTGGCCAGGATTATTCAAGGTTATGAAAATCAAGGACCTACAACCAGGATTACTTTACCCAGCAAAGCTATCATTTAGAATTGAAGGACAGATAAAGAGCTTCCCAGACAAGAAAAAGCTAAAGGAGTTTACACTCTTAAGCCAGTATTACAGAAAATGTTGGAGGGATTTCTTTAAGAAGAAGAAGAAAAAAAAAAAAAAAAAATATATATATATATATATATATACACACATATATATACACACATACATACATATATACATATCAAAAATATGAATAATAAAATGGCAATAACTACATATCAAAAATACTTCAAATGAAAAAGGATTGAATGCTCTAATTAAAAAATAATGTGGCTTAGTAAATAAGGAAACAAGACTCGTATATATGCTGCCTACGAGAGACTCACTTCAGATCAAGAAACATGCAGACTAAAAGTAAAGGTTTAGAAAAAGATATTTTATAAAAATAGAAATGAAAAAAATCTGAGATAACAATACCTATGCTTTAAAACAAAGGTTATAACAAGAGACAAAGAAGGATCCAGTTATTTCACTTCTGTGTATTTATCCAAAGAAAACCAAAATATGACTTTAAAGGGACATGTGCATCCCTAGATTATTTACAATAGTCAAGATATAGCGGCAACATGGGTGTCCATAAATGGATGAATGTATTAAGAGATGGTACGGATATGTAATGGAAAATTACTCAGCCATAGAAAAAGATAAAATCTTGCCATCTGTCACAACATGAGTGGAGTAAGTCATAGAGAGAAAGACAAATACCATATGATTTCATTTATAAGTGGAATCTAAGGAACAAAATAAACAAACAGAACAGAAACAAACTCATAGATACAGAGAAAATTTTGAGGGTTGCCAGATGGGCGGGTAATTGGGGTAGGTGAAAGAGGGGAAGGGGTTAAGAAGCACAAATTGGTAGTTACAAAATAGTTATGGAGATGTAAAGTATAGCATAAACAATATAATCAACAATGTTGTAATAAGTTTATATGGTGTCAGATGGGTACTAAATTTATCAAGGTGATCCCTTTGTAAATTATATGTTCAATTATATGTTCAATGTTGTATAATTGAAACTGATATAATATTGTATGCCAACTGTAATTGAAAAAACTTTTTTAATTATTTAAAAAAATAAAAATAAATAAAAATGTGATTCCATCCAGATCATGTAGGTTTTGTTTTTCCTCTCAAAGTTTGTAAAAGTAAATAAAAAACAACAATCTCAATTCTTGTCTCTTAACTGAATACACAGACCAATGTGTTCAGCATGGCAGATGGCAAGCTTTTGGTGAGTGTGTGTGTATCAGCAAGCTCTGGCTCTAAGAAATTAAAACAGACCTTTTGAACACCGTATATCTATTTTCTTTATAAAGTTTTATAAGTCTTCTCCAGTCACAGCTATCTCTCATTCCTTCTGTAAACCCATGAAATATATGCCTTTACTAATGATTGCCATTATTCTATATTTTCATATCAGTTATGTTGAACTTTAAAATAACTTGTATATTTTACTTGATTTTCTCTCTCTAAACAACTTGAAATAAACATGTCCTTCAGGAGTCTGGCAGATTATAACTCAATATTTTTTTGAAAGAGAAATTTCTCTTAAATCCCATGTTTTATTTAAAATTTTGTATCCTATTCTATATCAATATAGTATTATTTTAATACCAAATAAAAATATAGATCACTTACTATGAGCCAAAGCAAGCAATCAAAAATATCCTTAACTCTTCTACCTTTTTTTTGATCAGTAGGTAATATGGTTTCATTGATCTATCATTTACTTCTTCTGGAGATTTCCCCATTTCTGCTTCATTACCAAAATTTTAAAACATACCTTTATGAAATATGGCTATACATAAAAGCAATTTAAATATTGCTGTAAATAATAATCCTTGTGTTTATTTATTGGTCTTTCCCACGTAAAAACACCAAGACTTATGATCAGTATAAAACACAGTGATAAAATTCATTTAAAAGTGAATTTCTAAGTATATTCTGTGCTTTTACAGTGTGTTATACTTATTACTGGTTTATTTATTATTTGTTTATTTATTATAATTGTGATGTAATATCTATGCTAAATGAAACGAGTCAGGCAGAGAAAGACAAAACTAAATGGTTTCACTTATATGTGGAATCTAAAAATAAAACAAATCACAACAAAACAAAAACAGACTCATAGAAACAAAAAGATAGGTGACAGGGGAAAGGGAATATAATCAATAATATTGTGATAAGTCAGCCTGGTGACAGATGATTACTAGAATTAATGGAATGATAACATTTAAGGTATAAAAATGGTGAATCACTACATTGCAAATCTGAACCTAATATAACCAGCATAAGATTTATACCAACTATACTTAAAAATTAATTAATTAATTAAAAATTTCTAGGAAATCAAAAAATCTTTTTTTAATATTTATTGACAAAAAATTAATGAAGATATAATATGTTGGAAGTAAAATATCAAGGTAAAACATGAGCCCTTAAAATGTATTAAAAATATAAGTGTAATAATTTCTAGGAATAAGTTGCTAAAATATATAAAAATTGTTAACAGTAGAAATTATTAGGTGGTGGGATTATGAGTGGTTGCTTAGTTTTCTAATTTCTATTTATCTGATTTTTTCTGTAATGCATATATAGTAATGTATAAATTTCTAAGCACCAAAAATATTAGGTATATCTTTGACATTTAATTGTAGATCTGTTTTCACAGAGTAAAAAATTATAATTTCTTTTTATTTAAACTATTTTTATTTTAACTTTATACAAATTTACAAACATTTAATAATATATTTACAAAGTAAAGAATTTTGACTTTTAGAAATTAATTGAGAATGTGACAGTTCTTCAATTTGCCCCATCCAAAAGAGGTTTTTTTTAATTTTTAATTTTTCAATTAGAGTTGATATCTTAAATCATCACATTTGCTATCTCACCAATATTAGCTGGTCAAATAAATAACTTTAGATCAATGATCTGTTCTTCCTAGAGAAACTCACTGAACAGAAGCATAATTGTAGCATTGGCAACACTGATTACAGCAATAACACAAAAACAATTGAAAAAGAAAGAAAAAATAATTTTCTATATGAAAATCTTACTAATTTCTTTTTTTTCTAAACTCTTTTAGGATTCTTTTACCTTATATAAGAACCTTCATATATGGACCTATATTTTCCTTTTCTTTGTACTACCTTAATCAGGGAACCCTTCTGTATAAACTTTGGGGAAAACATATTACTGTTCAGAAAAATTATCACTTGATGATGGTAAATCACTCAACATATATCTCCTGGCTTGAAACAAGAATTAAGATGATGCACAATTTATTTCATTCAAATGAAGTTTCCACTTATTCATAGTTTTGAATAATGCATACAACATTCACATTTTGACTTGTAAGAACTTGAACTAGCAGCTTGTCCATTCCAGCAGATGAAAGTATATGAACCAGATCTAGGTTACATCATTTAGTGATTATAGCCTTTGCTTTCTCAATGAGAATACTTGCCTGTAACCATTGAATAGCTATTATAGGGCAGCTTTTGAAGTGAAGGTACTCTTGACCTTTTCTTTTTTTGAGTTGCTCTCAAACTGAAAGGAATATTTGTGATTTACAGCCCTTCTTAGATCCCATCTGTGAAAGAAAGATAGTTTATCCAATAACTTGATTTCAACTTCCTTTTAGGTCTGTGCCATTTGTTGTGCCCTGCCTGAGCCTCCTCACATCACAATAAGCATACTAAACATAGTGCTGACAGTTCATGAACAGCTTTTTAATCAAACATGATAAAACTTTTTAAAAAATAACTTATTTTTACTTTGACCAACCACAAAACAGTTAATCATATAGGATATATTTCTAAACACTAATTTGAATCATAGCTTCTCAATGAGACCACCACACTGTGCATAGGATAATACCTAATTGGATTAAAGCAAATATTTTTTGAATGAAAGAAATAGGTTAATGCATTTACTAATTCAGCATGAAGTATTTAATATCACAAGGTTATCAGTAGTAAGTTGATGATACTCTACATGCTTTATTTATCTTAAAATGTTTGCTAAATTTGCCTGCCTTTTTTTTGTTAGAAACCAGATGGAAAGAGAGATTAAAAAATTGTCTGGGATTGAAATTTATTTATGCCCAAAGGCTATCATGAAATAGCTGGTTTTGAAAGATTTCCAATACGTGATTTCTACAAATATTTATTTTAGTGTTTAGGGCACAGAGTGTCAATGCCTAAACTCACTATTTATAAGTTTATTTTTAGCCTACTAAACTTGAAGAAAACATTTGATTATTATTATTGAATTATAATTGCTTTCTGTTTCAAATTGTAAACTCCATTATTTCAATGGATTTTTTCCTAAGAGAATAAGCAATCATCATAAATAGCAATGATTTTAAACAATTATTTAAAATAAGAATTTAAAAATGAGTAATAGATATAACTTTGAAACTGGTTGTACACTTTTATTTAGACAGGTGGATATTACTGGCTACCTACAGAATATTTAAAAACTTACCAAAAGAGATAGGAATTGTTCTGGCAAATAAATATAAGTAAGAATTACTGGGACTGATTTGCAGAAAACACTTTTAAAAATGAATTGAAACATGAAGTTTGTCCTTTGTGTTTTCTTTCTTCTATCCTTGCTAGAACATTGTTGTGATACTAGGGGTGGAGTAGCCAGTTATAGCTATCATGTGACAAATCTTATGATAAAGATGACTGGCTATGAAAAGAAGAAGCATGGGTATTTCATGACTGTCCCAGTCCTGGATTATTTGCCCCTGGAATTCTTTTATGTAAGAAAAATACAAACTCCAATTTTGTTTAATCTATTTTTTAGTTAATGTTTTCTGTTACTTGCAGTAAAAAATGCAATCCCTAACTAATGAAGATGCTTAAATTTTAATAGGAACAATGTTTTCTAATTTACACATGATGAATACACTTTTTAAATTATTAGGTTCTCAAAAATATTATTTGACCTGAAAAGTTTACTGTGAATACAAATTTTAAAAAAGCAACAACATACTTTAATGGATAACACTGCATTTGAAAATGAGTAAAATAAATACCCCCAGCCTATTTCAAATGCTCAGTCTCCTAAACTCAAAATGGACTCAGTTGTTATTATCCTTCTTTAGTAATTTAGATTTTTTCAGGTAACTTTTTTCTATCAAAACTAAAAATATATTTTTATTAGCAAAATTACTTCATCTTTATTTTTCTTTATTTTCACTTTCTCTAACAGTTTTTAAATAATATTTTAAGTAATATTTTAAGTAACTTACTTTTTATTTTTCATGAGACAGAAGAATGTAATTAAAATATAAATATGCTCTATTGAGATAACTAAAAATAGAAACTGCTAACCTCTATTGAGAATTCGTGTTAATAAACTACATATTAGTTTATTTAGTCCTCAAAACATCACAACCAAATGCACTTACACATTCCATTTTACAAATTAGAAAACTGAGACAGATCGAGGTCAATTAACATGCTTAAGGCCACATAGCTAGTAAGTGCTGAAGCCCGAATGTGAACAAAAGTTGTCTGGCTCCATAGCCTGCATACTTGACCGGACCACTTTACCATACTACCTAAAGTCAGTACCACATTCATTCAAGGAATATTTTTATATGTATTTACTGGTCAATTTGATTATTATAGCAAACTCCTCATATTGAGTACTTCAGCTTTCTGAACACAACAAGAGGCCTATTAACAAAAGTCTTAAGGAGTAAGGCAGATGTTCACTCAAGATCTCATGAGGACACAAGATTTGGAATCATATTACCTGTTACAATGTAAGACCTTAAAGACTTTTCTCCAATGTCCCTATAATCTACATTTTTCCCTTAACTGTACTTCTCACCCTACACATGAAAAAAAAAAAAAATGTCACTCTTGTATTTTCCTTTGCGTCATGTAGAGAAATGTCAGAGTTTGCCTCCATTATTCCATTCTGCCCCACAGTACCTGAAGAGACTGGCTGGAAGGTTAAATAGGATATTCCTCTTTATAAGATGAGAGAGAGAATTAAAATAGTTAAGATTTTCTATCTCCGTTGTACTCTTTAATGCCAAACCTTATTTTTACTCACCTGGATAGACTACCTAATAGTCAAATCTTTGCCTCCATTTACTTCTCCATATGCTGACTCATTCCAATATGGTATGAATTACTTACTAGTCATTCTTGATCATTACCATGTTTTCTATACTGTGCATACAAACTTGGAAATAGAACAATGTGTTTTCATTGACTTTTTATCTTTTGTTCTTTCTATATTGTGATAAAAATGATAGATGACATAACTTTTTATCCCAGTCAGTTACCTTAAATAGGTCTTTTCGCCACCTCAAATGGTTGTCAAGTTCAAATCCAGAAATTCTTTCAGGCATGAAGCACCTATCACCCACCATCTGACCTACAACAATTTGTGTCTGTTTATTACCAGTCTCCCCATGAAGAAATGCAAGCGTCGTAACAGCAGTTTAGTTCACTACTGTGTCCCCAGCAATAAAAATGTTTGGTACACAGTAAGAAATACCTGCTCAATGACTGTTGAATTAATTTCTTGCCCTACCCGTATTATATATACCACACTACCCTATACACATCATAATCATTTCCCCTCTCATTCTGAATGTTGTAATCTGTTTATTAGTATAGTTTGTCCAATATAATTAATATAATTAATATAGACTGATGTTCTAGAGGATAAACACTGTACCTTATTTAACTTTTTATCCTCAGCACGGGAATATCTAGTGCATAGGGATTTCTGAGTAAATATGCCTTGAATAAAAATATAGACAAATATTTTTCATAATAATCATATGCAACTTCAAAATAATTATCATAATAGAAGTTAATGTAAAGGTATAAACCAGAGGTCTCTAACCTTTTTTGGTGCCAGGGACTGGCACTCCTATAAGAATCTAATGCCTCATGATCTGAGGTGGAGCTGAGGCAGTGATGCTAGCACTGGGGAGCAGCTACAAATACAGATGAATCTTCGCTCACTCACCACTGCTTTCTTCTGGCTGTGTGGCCCATTTCCTAGCAGGTCCCTGACCAATACCAGTCCACAGCATGGCCATAACATGTTTAGACTTTAGAAACTTTAAATATCACTTTTGTGTCTTGATAATTTTCCTCTTTATACCTACTTCGTGAATGGTGTCATGAAGGATACGACCAAAATCTCTTTTAACTTCTCATATTCATTTTGAAATCCAAAGAGAAAGAAGAGAGAAAAACATGATGCTGTTATACTTAAAAATAATTCCATCTATTTTTTATGGATTTTTTATATTGTATAAGAAATATATTTCTTGTTTCCAGAAAAATATCTTAAGCCATTGGATTTTAAGTTAAGTTCTAGATTTAGTTACATTTTACATGTAAGAAGAAAGCCCTGAAAACTTTACACTGCATGAATGGAATGTAAAAATAATATAAGAAATCTCTTCATTATGATCAGGCAGAATTTATACATATGCATGTGTATATTTATATATATTTATCCAAAATCTGAGTAGTTAGAGGTGAGTTCTTTATTTGGTTTCTATATAACAAGTTTATGTATTTTTAATTTGCTTCATCTTCAAAGTAAAAGGATTTTAACACAGTGCCTGAATATTATCAGCCTCAAATAATTCGTTTTACAGTTTTATTTTACTAGAAGCATATTCATTTCAAAGTATGTATACAATATTTACTTTCATTTCATATTTTTCTTAATGAAAGAACAGGCTTATTTTTTAATTTTATTAATTTTATTTTTAGATTTTTCTTTTTAATTTTTTAAATTTATTTCTAAAATAAAATTTATTGTAGTGACACTGGTCAACAAAACCACATAGGTCTCAAGAACACAATTCCACAACACATTATCTGTATACTGCACTGTGTGTTCACCACCCAAAGTCAGATCTCTTCTATCTACATGTATTTGACTCCCTTAACCCTTATCTATCTGCCCTCCCTTTCCCTCTGGTAACCAATAAACTGTTGTCTGTGTCTATGAGTTTTGTTTGTCTTGCTGTCTGTTGCTTTCAGTTTTACATCTCACATATAAGTGAAATAATGTATTTCTTAGCTTTTTCTATGACTTGTTTTGCTTAGCATGATAATCTCAAGATCCATCTATGTTGTTGCAAATGGCAGTATTTCATCTCCTCTTATGGCTGAGTAATATTTCATTGTATATATGTACCACATCTTCTTTATCTAATCATCTATTGAAGGGCAATTTGGTTGTTTCTATGTCTTGGCCACTACGCATTTTCTAAAGAAAAGCAGAGACTTATACTCAAAAACTCTATTAAAATATGCATTTGATTTTTCTGGGGGGTGATAACTTTTTAAATCTTTCTCCTAGCAACTTTCAAGTATACAATATAGTATTGTTCACTATAGTCAGTCACTATGTTATACATTACATCCTCAGACCTTATTCATCTTGTAACTGGAAGTTTGTACCCTTTAACCAAATTATAAAAAAAAAAAAGAAAGGAAGGAAGGAAGGAAGGAAGGAAGGAAGGAAGGAAGGAAGGAAGGAAGGAAGGAAGGAAGAAAGAAAGAAAGAAAGAAAGAAAGAAAGAAAGAAAGAAAGAAAGAAAGAAAGAAAGAAAGAAAGAAAAAGAAAGAAAGAAAACAAAAAAGCTATAACTATGTGAAGGGCCACTTGTTAACTAACTTTATCGTGGTAATCATTTTGCATATACAATAATCATTTTGCATATATGAACATATATAAAATCGCTACACTGTATACTTTATACTTACATAATGTTACAGTCTAATTATATCTCAGTAAAGCATGAAGAAAAAGAATATATATATATATACTTTTGAAAATTTAAATAAAAACCTCCATGCTTATTTTACAAGCAACATTTGTCTCCCTACTCTTCCTCAGACATTTTCAACACATTCCTTCATCAGGTTTTTTACCCCTTCTCTTCATTCTGCCTGTAATATTTTTCCGTTAGATGTCTGCATGACTTGCTTTCATTCTTTATTTAGGTCTCTGCTTAAATATTACCATATAGTGGGACTTCTTATTGATCATCTATGAAATATACCTCTTTCCATTGACTGGCTTCATCTTTTGTAATGAAATTTACTATTCATGCCATAATCTCCTTCTATTTATTGGCTATTTTCTCTCTCCATTACAATGTAAATTCTATATGTTTGTCTTCTTCCATTGACCAGAAGAATGTCTAGAGTATAGTGAGTCTTAATAAATATTAATAAGTAAACAAATAAATAACTTTTCTTTTTCTCACTATTTAGTTTAATCTGTTTAATTTCCAGCAAGAATATTATAAAAATAAGGAAGAAAAAGAGAAAACAATAAAGCAAGAGAAATAATACTTACAATGCTTCTTTTTCCTTCCAGTATGGGTTCTAAAATGTAAGAGGAAAAGACTATGGTAACATGAAAAAAAGAAAAGACATTTTAGTAATAAATAACATGGACTATAAACCTACGACTGACTAAAAGTACTGTTGTACTCCTTATTGGGGGAGGGGAGGCATGGGCAAGTCTTAAAATTTTTTTCAGTAATCATTTACTGATCTGTAAAATGTAAATGGCTTAGCCAACTTAGCAGAATAGTGATAGATCATCAGTAACCATAGATAATTACACCTGCTAGAGATATTTTGTTGGCAACTAGAAAATAATGTTAATTTTATAAACATTTTGATATTGATTTGAGGCTATTATTTGTTATGTATTATAAATTCTTTTTTTCTTTATAACAGATTTTTCAACTGTGCAGTTGGTTGTCCGACATAAATTATTCATTACCTCCATGGTCTATATGTGTCCATGGGTTTATATTATGACAAAGGAATGGGAGCTAAGGAAAACTATAGGACTTCTGGACCATACCCTAGTGGGAATGAAGAATTATTTTCTTTTCAGTTCCTCTGCCTCCCTTTTTCAGATGGAATGCAGCCACTATAGACCATGAGTTAGAAACCACAAACAGTCCAGGTTCTCAGTTTTTTGCATCATCATTCAAACTCTGCATTTTCTACCCACAACTTTATGTTAAAGCAATCTAGTCTTATCTTTAAAAGCCACTAATTTGAGGGGTCTCTCTTTGTTCTTGCAGCTTAACGCATACTCAAACTTGTAAAACTGCCAGCAGTTGAATGTTTGGAAAGATTCTGGTTGAGAATGAGAACTGATTTCCTCAGATTCTTCATATCTAAAATAATGATTATAGCAGCCTTTTATCCCTAGTGAGTCTATATTCAAATAAATTATAAAGAATTTATTTTTTACATTTTAAAGCTATAATGTAAAATAACCTGCATATCAAACAGATGTGCAAGGCTGTGTTTAAAGTAGTTTTAATTGTGGGCTCCATAGTCAGAAAGACTAGGGTTTTAACTCAAGTCACACTAAAGCTCTGAGAGAAAGTTACTTAACCTCTAACATTTCTCATCTCAAAAAAGAGACAGTAACTGTACCCATCTCAAAGGCATTGGGAAGTATGTGTGAAACAATATACAAACCATGTGAATCATAGTACATAGCATATGGTAATTTCTAATACATATCAGTTGGCTTAATTACCATTCCAGGTAGAAACTGTCTATTTAATACCCAGTGCACATTAATTCACTCTGAATATTTATTGAAGGATTTGCAAAGGCAACTGCAGTACTTCCAAAGCCATGGGTTATGGAGCATATACTAGCATTTGTTTTTATCAATATGTATTGTGATCATTTAGTGATTATATTGTGTCCAAATTTATTAGCATTTCAAAGCCATATTCTTATCATTATTCAATAAATGTTAGATTTCAACATCTTAAAAAAGAGTTTTCAAAAACTTTATTGCTAAAAAATCATCATTCCCAAAAGACTGTGGGGCAGATATGTGTGAAATTATATATAACTTTTTTAGTTGAAACACTAAAATAATCAATTGCAGAGCAATTTAAAAGAAATTTCGTTGTCAAAATGTTTTAGTTAAGATGAGTGTGATGGTTTATTTGCCATGAGCAACTGAACATTTTAAAAACAACTAAAATTCACAGTGGAAAAATCAATTTTGTGCCAAATAAACTTGCAATATGCCTTTCTAATTTGGATTTGTGAAAAAGAAACAAAATACTGTAATGTAAAATAATAAAACAAAGGTAAATTTATAGATAAATAATATTATGTGATTAAAATATTTAAAAGAAATTTTTTAATAAAAATTGATAACTTTTTAATTCTGTATTGTCATATTTTCTTGAAAAGCATTTAAACAACATACGGTCATAAAAACTAGAATTCTAAGGTGTTGGCCTTTCTCCTTAATCTGCTAATGGCTGCCTTCTTGCTATTTCCACACATGGTCTTTCCTATGTAGGTGCACGTGTCTCTGTCATAGTGTCCTCTTCTTGTAAGGACACCAAGAAACAATCATTTTAACTTTATTACCTCTTTAAAGATCTCTCCAATACAATTACATTCTGAGGTACTGGTAGTTAGGACTTAAGCATAGAAATTTATTTTTGAAGGTGGGAGTAACAAAAGTGAGCCCATAATCTGAACTTTAAATGTAGATATTAGAAAATAAAAAAGGACTGACAATTAATTGATAATTATATTTAGCAGATGATGTAAAGACACTCAAAACTTTTTATCTCCTTTTTTTGTGGTAATTTAATCTCTAAATTTTAACTTGGTTTATTATCTTTTGAATAAAGACAACATTTTTCTGTACAAAAAAAA
>CM053507.1:23638698-23657763 GCA_028627145.1 Eidolon dupreanum
AGGCATTGAGTTTCATTATTTTACATGTAACATCCAGTTTTCCCAGCACCATTTATGGAAGAGACATCTTTCCCCACTGAGTATTTTTGGCTTCCTTGTCAAATATTTGTTAAATATATATGCATGGGTTTATTTCTGGCCTCTCAGCTATGTTTCATTGCTCTATGTGTCTATTTTTTATAGCAATTATATACTGTTTTGATTATTATAATTTTGGATAGTTTGAAATCAAGAAGTGTGATGCCTTCAGCTTTGTTCTTTCTCAGGACTGCTTTAGCTATTCAGGGTCTTTTGTGATTCCATGTGAATTTTAAGATTTTGTTTCTATTTTTGTAAAAAACACCATTGGAATTTGATAGGGATTACACTGAGTCTATGGATGGTTTTGGCAATTATAATAAGCACTTTAGCAATATCATTTCATTGAATTCAAGAACACAAATACATTTCCATTTATTTGTGTCTTCTTCAATTTTTTATCAACATCTTATAGTTTTAGTTTACATATTTTTCACCTCCTTGGTTATGTCTATTCCTAAGTATTTTATTGTTATTGATGCTATTACAAATAGGGTTTTTTTCTTTTTCTTTTTCCTCTTTCTGATAATTCATTGTTGGTGTATAGAAATACAATTGTTTCTTGTATATTGATTTTACATCTTGCAACTTTACTAAATTTAGTTTTAATAGTCTTATAGTGTTTAAGATTTTCTGTGCATAAGCTCATGTCTCTACAAAGAGAATCAATTTTACTTCTTCCTTTCTCATTTAAATGTCTTTTATTTCTTTTTCTTGCCTGATTCTCTGGCTAGGACTTCCAGTACTATGTTGAATAAAAATGTTGAGAGTGGGCATCCTCATCTTGTTTCTGGACATAGAGAAAAAGCTTTTAGCTTTTCATCATTAAATATGATGTTAGCTGTGGGCTTGCCATATATGATCTTTATTATGTTGAGCAACATTTCTTTTATACACAATCTATTTAGAATTTTTATCATAAATGGATGTTGAGTTTTGTCAAATGCTTTCTCTGTATCTATCAATATGATCATATGTAAATGTTCAGGCTCCATAGTTTTACAGAGCCAGAGGCTATGCTCAATAGCTGAGCAAGACTTCAGGGTTGATTCCCTGCCTAAGTGGGGCTGAAGGATAGGCTTCATGTCTGCCTAGGTTCTATGGCCAAGCTTCTTGGATAAGTAAGAATGGAGGCTTTGATCAACAGTTAGGCTGAATTTGCTTCTCTGCCTGGCTCAGGTGGTAGAATAGGCTATAAGGCCAGTGTTGTCCATTGAGAAGGGACCTAAATCAGGCAGAACTTCCAACTAAGCTCCCTGGAAAGACAAGGCTATGAACATGGCACTGCAGATGGACAGAGCTGCTGGCTGGGATCCTTCTTTGGGTACTGCTGCAAGCAAACAAGTGTCCTCCAAGACCTAAGTGCTGGTTGCTATAAGCCACCACCTTCCCCATCTCTCTCTGATCCCCAGTGGTCTAGCCCCACTGATTTCCATGAGGAAAGACCAGAGTAGGCCACCTAAGAAGTGTCCAACAATGCTGTGGGAATTGGATTTACACCTTGGGCTCTCTTTTCTCACTAGCAAGTCCACTGGCTCAGAGGAACACTCTTAGTTTAGTGGTGTGTTGGTCTGAGGTAGGAACAGTATGGTCGAAGTGTTAGCTGCTCCTCTTACCCTTCTAACGCAGACTTTCTTGGTCTCTGTAGTTCCAAGTTTTTTAAAATGGTGTCTCTTTTATGGTAATTGCAGATTGGTCTTCTTGTGAGGGAGATTATAATCAGGAATGACCTATGTCGCCACCTTGATGATATCACTTTCTTTACCTCCAGTCTTTTAGGCAGTAAGAGAAAAATAAAGTCCTATTTAGTTCAATACACTATTATTGCGGCTTTTACTATTATCTATAAATATATTCCTAGCTAATAATTAATTTAGCTCAATAAATCAGAGTAAAATGATTATGAATCTAAAAATTATAAAGTATGTACAGAAGAAAATATGAGTGAATATAGAAAACAAATTACATAGAGATCAGAATAATCAAAGCTTGTTCTAGAGAATGACTCAATATGAAACAAACCTCTGGCAAATGTTCTGATGAAAAAACAGAGAAGATATGAGTAAACAATATTAGGAATAAAGCATGACACTTTGGGAAAATATTAGGTAAGCATTCTAAAATACAAATAAAATGGATAATTTTCCAGAAAAAATCAATCACCACTGGGCAATGATAAAAGTTTAAGCTCTTCTCTTAGCTTCTAGTGACATCACCACTGTGGGTAAAGGGAGGGGGAGGTTGCATCATTTCTGCCAGTGAAGGTAAAGTCTAGACTCTTCACTCTCCACTCAGATTTTGCTCTCTGTGTGTTTGTGTGTGTGTTTCCCTTGACGTTTTGCTGAAGCAGAGCATTTATTGTTAAATGCTTTCTGTATTGCTAGACTACTACTTTTATGATTCTTTGGCAAGAGAAAACAGACTTTTCTTGGGATATTTTTTGTTGGTACCAATTGGAATTTCTGGTTGTGGGCTTCTTCA
Source organism: Eidolon dupreanum (assembly GCA_028627145.1). NCBI lineage: Eukaryota > Metazoa > Chordata > Mammalia > Chiroptera > Pteropodidae > Eidolon > Eidolon dupreanum. The sequence continues at coordinate 23,641,258 of CM053507.1, forward strand.
GTATTCAGAGACACATAGGAGACAGAAAGAAAACACAATGATTCCATCACTATATTGTACCTTGAGAGCTAGGGTCCTTAGTCTATCTACCTTTTTCTTTCCATCTTTAAAAGTCTTTTGTTTATTTTGCAGGTAACATCCAGAGTTTTTAGCTTTACTTAGTTGGAGAGATAGAAAGAAATACATCTATTCCATATTTTCCAGACTGGAAGAAGTATTCGATTTTTGATTGTTCAACTTGTTATAATGTTGTCATCTAAAGTTATTTCTGTTTGATACCTGACTTGCTGTTTTATTAGAATAACTCACCAAGGGAAGCTGAATGGCAGCTAAAGAAAAATGAGAAGTAAGGTACTTTACATCCTCTTGGAGTAGCTTCATTGGTCACCAACTTTATTTTGCTTCACAAGTTTCTTAGCCAGTACAGTACCATGACTTTCTTAATGTCTTTTATGCTTACAGTATCCTTAGGTATCTTTATCAAAATGCTCGCTCTTCAGGTGCTTAATGGTTGGTGTCTACTTTTGTTGTAAGCCTTCTTTAAAACGTTCAGTGAGGAGGTGCGAATCTGGCAACGAAAACATTTACCAACCTAGTTTTGATTCTCAAATTAAATCCATTTAATTTTTGTATTAGGCTGGTCATTAAAAGTTAAAAGAGAACCAATATCACATTTGCTTCAATTATACTCTTGCACACTGTCTTGTGGCATTAGCTTATTCCAGAAGTTTCCAGTGGATTCATCCTTACTTACCTGAAGGGTTTTGAATTAAAGTCCAATTTATTTTTATAGGAAAAATCTAGGTAAAGCTCTCAAACAATGTCCAGCATCTAGATTTTTCTAAATCTACCAGTATCCTATGCAATTTGTAGTCTTATAAATCATCTTTGGAATCTTTCCACCTGACTTTATACACCATTTTCTTTCCATCTGAGATTGCTATAAGAATGTAAACCTACTGTTATAGATTGAGAATGTTGAAATACATATTCTCAGAGTTTGAAAATTTTTAGGTAATAATTCTCAGCAGAAAATCAGACCAGGAATTAAAGTCAACCATGAGGATCTTGCCTTTTTCAAATAGAAATTAATTTTAAGAAGCAATTAAGCTAAAGGTATTCTTTGCCTGAGAAAATGAAAGAAAACTGGATCATAAGAGGACTAGGAAAAGATATTAACAGAAGTACACAGTACAAAGTAAGAAGGCTACTAAAATAAAGGCCATTATATTTAAGTTGTGATTTGGATGATGTATGGGGATATAAAACTTTTATGTTTTTAATTTTCCTTGGCCATGAAATATTTTATCAAAACAATTCTGGAACCTGAATCTCTTTAGGAGGCTTTCACAAACTAATCCAAAATGCAGACCACTGGATATTTAGAATTTTATAACCGCTCATTTTTATAGGTAATTCTCAAATAACTATTTCGTTTGTATTGAAATTTCTCTGAGTGACCATTTAGTTCTCAATTATCTTTGGTGAAATTATGCATTTTTTTTAAAGATAAGCACAAGAATTAGATCCATAGTTTGAATACACCTGAGAAGCAGTAATCTTACACAGAGTGAATACAACTTACAGTGAGACAGACCTATGACAATCTAGAAATTGGTCATTAGCGACGTTGTTCGTACTTTATTTCTCAGTCCCCTAACCTAATAGCTGATTCTTTCTGTTGTAGACCTGACAAATTTTCAATTCTAGCAGACAGAAATTTTAGGGAGGAGATCACTTCAAGACCAGACTCATAGGGACAAAACAAGAAGAGATTGGGGAAATATCTAACAAAGTTTCGATATTAGAACCAACAATTATTTGTCTGTAAAAAACAATGTTCTGTTGAAACCTAAATGCATCAGTGTTTACATCCTGTTTGAGAGATGGCATTCTTGGTCCTATGTCTATCTCCTTCCCTGTGACTTGCATCTTAATGACTCACTGCAAAATGTGACAAGAATAGACAGTTGTGTTGTTACTTGTGAGGCTTGTATCCACCCAGGATAAGAGTTTTCATATCTGAAAAAAAAAATAATCAAAAGATTCCTAAATGTGCTGTTCATTCCTAGAAAAATATTTGGGAGTTTGACAAAAAGAATTAGGAGTCAGACACAATGCAATATCTATCTCATTATAACTACTGGGGAGACCTCTGAAAGGGGGCTAAGGAGCCTTCTGAGGTGTGTACTTTTTCCTAGTCGGGATTTTGAAATATAGCAGTAAGGATATCTTGACTGGATCTCACTGTGACTTCCAGGGTTGTCAACTGCTTAGTTTCTCAGAAAACTACATAAATAGCTGATTACTCAAGCAAAGTTAAGTTTATTAAACTTATTTTAGTAAGAGAAAACACCATCTTGACAGTCTTAATTATTATTAGAATAAATTGGTTGTTCATCAAAGATATTTACACATCTTTGGATCTGCTCTCAAGAGGTTTAAGAAGTCTCAAGGAGAGAAAATGATCAAAATCAGGCCAAGTTAGAGACATAATAGTGTAGAATTGATAGACTTTATGAAGTGAGGATTGTGAAGTAAACCTTGATAAGTAAATTATTACTTTATAAATGAGTTGTTTGCTCAGCTTAGCTTTTTATTGAAGTTTGTCCAGATACACAAATAGGTTTGCTGACAATAAAGTTATATTTTGGTCTATAGTCCTGGCTTTCTGCACAAGAATTGTCTGAAACAAATAATTGTCATGATGACATAGATGGTCTTGATTCTCGATTCTGATAATCAAGTTGTATGAATGCTAGTGATCTTAATTCTCAACATTAAATACAATCTATGAAAATAAATATTGACATTTGTTAACATTAAATCATTTTTTATAAAATAAAAAAAGCCACCAAAAATACTTTGAAAGATAATCCTAGTCTGTGAAAAGGTATTTTCAACAAATAAAAAAATAAATGATTAATATGAGATATGTATAAATAGCTCCCACAAGTTCAGTAAAAGAAATATAAACTAAAGATATTTTGTAGAAGAAACTTTATTAGTCACTAGTACATGAGAATACATTCAACTTTTCTATTAATTTGATTAAAAAACCTAAACAATAAAGCACTAATCAATAACTATAAAATTATCATAAATTAAAATTTTATAAAACTTTTATAAAATGAAGTATTTGAAATTGTTAATAAAAATATAGAGAAGCATTAATCTGACACACAAAATTGGCTTTATTGCTTTAGAGAACATAAGAATACTATTAAATAAAACTGAATATGAACACTTCTATTATAAAGAAATGCTACTTGCAGGTAGATAGATATACTGAAATCTCTCGAGTATATGTATAACAACACATATTCAAGATAAATCAGTTAATAATTCTTTCTTATGGTGAAAATTTTAAATAAACTGAATGACTATTAATAGGTTAACAGAATAATAAAATGTGAAATTTTCTTAAATTTGAATATCATACAGCACTTATAAATTATGAATTTGATATCTGCATTTCTAATTGGATAATTGCTATATGAAAAAAATACCTTTTAGAAGGACGTTAGAGTATTTTGCAGTTTAAGTAAACGTTATAAAGGTCAAATCATAATATTTTTTAATGTATACCATAAATCTTAGTGAAATATAAAATATTGACAAAGCAATAAACTCAAACGTTAGGATTAGGGTCCCCTTGGTGGAGACAAGAGAATGAATTTCAAGTGAAAATCTAACACATTTTAGATCTAAGCTCGATCTAAAAATATAGCTTAATGCTAACAGTTGTTAAATCTGGATGTTAAGGCTATTGCTGCTATTACATTTTTCTCTTCACTTTTTTGTTTACTTTAAATACTTTGTGATTTTAAAATAAATGTCAGTGATTTGGGATACAAAAAATAAAGAAAAGCAAATTATCTTACCTTTATATATGTGCAAAGATGTATGTCCAAAGATATTTTCTGCTTATTGCTATTTAGTAAGAAAGAACTATTTGAAACAACTTAAACACTCATCATTGAGGAAAGGAAGCAGCAGAGTATATTACTTTATATATATATTATATTATACATGTTATATATAATATGCATTATATACATTCATTACTCTATAGGTATTAAAAACAATGTGGTGGCTCTATGGATAAATTAAGATAAATTTAACAAATTGTTCAGAATATGCCATGTGTTATTCTGTTTAATTAAATCTAACACATATTTTTAATCAAATACTTACTGAAATATCTTTTTATGAGGCCCTGTTATGAGGATGTGTGTGTGTGTGTGTGTGTGTGTGTGTGTGTGTGTGTTTTCAAGCATTTCGAAGGAGTACAAAAAGCTGTTACCAGTGCTAACTTTGGGAAAGGGGGTGGGATTGGTGATAGAGAGAAGCAGTTGTGTATTATTCTTGAAACAATAATGAATAAAAAGTTAAAAAAAGAAGTGAGTACTGTAAAAGTGAAGTATACATTTAGAAGTGAGGCATAATTAGAAGTTTAGGGATTTTCTTAATTCTCATTTATAAGGACATTTTACAGATGAGAAGGTTTTCAGTTACTCTACCCATTAATTAATAATCCATTAAGAAGAGAATTCATTCTGAATTTGCATAGAGGAAATGACATAGGAGCATAAGTTAGAATTTTTATAGGAAACATTATCATGTGCATGGGCTTACGAATGCATTGAGTCCAGAATAAAGAAGCCAAATAATTGCTAGAAACACAATGTGGTAATTTTTATACAAAACTATTTATATTAATATAATTTGTCACATCTTAAAATAAAGCAACCATTTGGTTGTTAGTATTTTTAACTTATACTTGCAGCTGTAAAATTTTTATTGGGGAATTTATTTTATTTTTTAAACCAGGACCTCAGAGAAGTGTGTTGAGTAATTATTTCATGATAATTTCAGATGATTGATTGATTCCCAGGTCTTAGTCTTCTTTCTTGTGGGAAATTTTGATCATAAAATTCAAAGGCTGACCTTGGTTCTGATTTTATAAGGAATATTATATGCAGTTCAACCTTCACAATCTAGATTGAAAGAAGATGAAAGGATTAGCTAAAATTGAACACTATGCCTACAGTCCAAGGAAAAAAGAAAAAAAGTTAAACTTTCAGAATCATAAATTATACATGAGAAGATATATGCTAATAGTTTAATCTTAAGTCACCAGAATTTCTGCATTATCTGAAGGTGTAGGTATTTGGTTAGTTGAATGATAATAATGGCTTTAAAAAGACAGTGAACAGCTTGGGTAGAAGTATTTTCTTAATTTTACAATTCCTTATTGCATAAAATACTTGCAAAGGAATTAATTGTCTGTATAAATGATGGTAATAATTTTCAGCATTTTAAAACCCATTTAAAATATTTTATATGCGTGCAAGTACTATAAACATTATATTATCTTTCTAACAAATTTTATATTTATCAAAGTACAAATTGGTAGTTACAAAACAGTCATAGGGACATAGGGTCAAAAAAAAAATCCTTACATACTTTCATTTGTGTTCTAGTTTTTTCTTTTTACCCAGCACTCTAAAATAAAGTGAATCAATGTTCAAAAAAATTCGTTATAAAAAAAAAATTACCAATTACTTCTATTTCTTAAAGAAAGTATCCTTAGTATCATTTGATTGTACTTTGGCTCATTTAAAAAAATTGTTTCTTTATTTAGAATAAAAAACTTGCCAAACACTCTCATTCACAGTTATGGAGCATTTAAAATGCAAAATATGTGATGGTAATTGGAATTTTGTAAGAAATCAGAAAAATAGTAGTAGCACCGTATGCCATGCAGTATTTGCAAAACATTTTTTGATTTTCCAAGAAAAAAAAAAATTTTATCACATTCTGAAAAACAGACTTTCTGTCATCTTTGGCCTTCAAGTACATGAAGGCTGCTACTAACCTTCCTGTCCCTTTGCCCCAGTGATCAATGTTTTTATGTCTTATTGTGTTCATTGTCAAAATTGCTTTGGTTGAGAAAGGGTGAAAGGCCATTATCTGGGTACCACTTCCCACCTGTCTTGTAGGTATAACTCTGTCCAGATTTATGACTATGCAATGCTAACAGTTGATGCTGAAACAGGAAAACATATTTACTTCATTAATTATTAAAAATGCAATGTTTTTCCATTTAGATATATATTCTTCGCTTTCAAAATGTTTTGGAACTTGTGAGTAGACATAACTTGATCATGGGAACAGAGCTGTGTTAGCACAGGATGACAGTGCTGCAAGAATTACATTTCTATTTTTCAATATTTAGATGTAGATGAAGCCAGAATCATAGAGTCAAGTGTCTGTAATTCAAATAAATGATGTCAAAGTCAATTTTGCCATGAATGACAAGTGAACTTTGAATGATTTGATGTCATGCTCTTTGGTTTTTAAAAATGTTCATCATTGTGACAGGATAATTTAGTAAAATAAGCTGTGTTTTGTTCATCGCACTAGGTATTTTTTCTTATCCATTCCAAGAGGATAAAGATGCACATGCATTCTCTTGTCTCAGGGCTTATCATAATTCACAACTGAAAGAAAAATTTGAAGAAAATTTCTTCCAACCCTCAACCTCTATGCAGATTTCTTTTATTGAAAGCCTGTGACTATTCATTAAATCAACAAAATTTACTATGTGCTTACTAAGTTCTCAAACTGATTTTAGGGTTCTCAACCTGATTTACAAGTGAAGAAAACACCAGACAAATGAAAAAAAATTCAAGTTGTAGATTACTATAAAAAAGTATGAGTAAATTTTTAGATGTAATAATACATCTCTTTTCTTTCATATCAAAATATTAGTGACAATGATTATAATAATTGTTAACATATTGTTTTACTCTGTGTCATGGCCTGTGCTATAGAGTTTATACATATTATGTATATAATGCTCATAATCATATTATGATTATTTTAATTTTACAGCTGAGATAAAAGTGAAACTTTGAGAAGTTAAGTAATTTAAAAACAAATTCTAGAACTGAAATTTCAGTTCAAGATCTTCCTGGTCTCAAAGGTCAAAATTAGTCATTGACCTATTGCATATGTACAGAAACAAATTCAAATGAATAAAATAAAAAATTCAATGTTACTACAACAATACAGAACTTCCTCTAATTTTAATAAGCTTTTGGTATGTGTAAAGAAAAAATGGGATCCTCTCAGAGGGGGAGGTAGGGGAAATGAGAACTTTAAAATGAAGGCACGATAGTGGCTTTAGGTGAGGTTGGTTTTTAGAGATTTTCTCAAGACTGGGAAATCCATATGAGAACAGATCTATAATTCACTATCTTGCAGTGCCCCTAGGACATACAGAGAATCAGGTTTAAAACAATTAAGGAGTCTAGAGCATGGATACCTGACAAAGTCTGTTTGACCTAAATATCCAAGTTTGACCCATAAGCAGAGGAGCCTCCTGAAATTAAGGAGTCCTGAATATTTTGAAAATGAGTACACCAGAGGCATCTGCTCTAGACCCATAACAGAGGTGCTTTCTTTATGTGTAGACAAAACTCGAGACTCCTGAAATATCATCTCCCCTTGATAATGAGGGAAAAGGTCCCATTAAGGACTGATATTGGATTTCTTACCAGCTTAGTGGAATGATTAAAATTTATTTCAAAATATAAAAGACATGTGTATTTTTACTTCTGAATGATGGATAAAATTCATACTTTTTAATTATGAAGGCCTCATTATCAAATGAGTTAGAATTCTTGGGTAGCAAATACTTTAATAAGAAACTAAATTACATCCCCAGTAAATGAAGATAATAGATTTTGAGACAATGGCCATGGCCCTGATGGAGAATTCATATGCAAAAATTTTGTAACTTTTAGGAACTGGAGGAATATTAATGAAATATGATGAGAAATTTTGAAACATTTACATAATGCTTCAAAAGTCATAGTGGACTTAGGCTGGTGAGTAGAACCTACATAGATGAATGAGAAAATGATAAATCTGGTCTTCTCACAGTAGTCTGATAAGATTTAATTTGTGATTCCTAGTAGATTGTCAAGAAAAGGAGGAATAGGAAGATGCATTTAAGTTTTTTCTAACAGACTAAATTTAAAAACAAACAAAAAAGCCAACTCTTATAGGAAATGGAGAAACACCTAATGCCTATTGTTACCAATATTCTGGGAGAAGAAGGCTATTTGTTTCCTCCATGGGAAATACCATCCAGGATAGGGGCTCACCTGCTGGGCCAGGTTGGGAAGATCACCAGGCTAATAATGGAAATAACAAAATACCAGAACTGGTAGTATTTTACAGGGGTGAAATCCCTTTACTTAGATGACAAATATTTGAGTCTTCATTGTGATATTCTGTTATGATTCTGGAATATAGGAAAATTTCCAGAAAGTAGTATGATTCCGTGTTGTGTCAGGGCAGGAGCATGTGTGGGCAGGGAGTGATGACACTTTGATGAGATGTCTTTAGAAGCATAGCTTTAATTCAGTAACCTAGCTACAAGTACTCAAAACAAAAATAATCAGCAAAGTAACTATCTAAACACTTTAAAATGAACTTTTATTGATGCACAGTAAATCTGAGAGAAACTCAGGTTAATTTCCTAAAGTTTATGAGAAGCTGGAGAAAAGTGATTATGTTTACTACATAAAGACTTACGGAGGTTACTGGATCTGAGAGTTTCAAACCCAGGAATATTAATCTCCCATAGAATGTGTGTGTTTTGGGATAATATTGAGCACAACAATCCTCTTTAAGCTCTATCTTATTGAAAGGGCATTTTCTGGAAATGGTTCAGCTGTTGGAAATGGTTAAGAAAAAAATAAAAGTACCTCTCTAAGAAAAACCATGGCAACTTCAGAGGCACGAGAAAACAGTGCATAAGATAAGTCACAGAAGTTAGAGTTTGAAGGCATTTATAACCCTTCGGAAACAAATGGTTTAAATGGTGTTGGTACCTTAGAAAATAGTTAAGACTCAAGGGATTGAGGCAAAAAACAACAAAAAACAAAAACAAAAAATTGATCTTGATGAGGAGCACTGAACCATAACCACCATGCCTGTCTGCTTTCTAGTTCTGACCTAGGTAAGATCCATGCACTCTAAGCAGAATTTAAGATGGTAAGAAGAACCCAAACAGTGATGGCCATTGAATTTCTTACCAGCGTGTTTAGATGAGATCTCAGAACTGACTATATTTCAGTTAGAGAAGTGAAATAAATGTCATGTTACTCCTACCTGTGGTAGGTGGCAAAATTAAAAGTAGCTGGACCAGTTAAATTGATTTGTATATTGAATGCATATTTGAGTTATTTGATAAAAGATTTATGTTGACAATAGCAATGTTATTCTATAAATATTGATGAACGTTCTATAAAAATAACATACTAAAATAAATTCAAGACAATAGATTTAAGAATAACAATAGGATTAAGAACATGTTAACAGTGCAAATTATTTTAACATCACTTGTTACTATTTTTGCAATATTAATTCTGAATAAATTTTTGATAAATATTTTCATACATAGCTTGTTTGGCTATTGGCCAATATTTCAAGAGCCTTAAAATACTTGACCCAATATATTAATTTTGGAAAAACATGAAGAAAATAACCAGAAATGCAGGTGAAAATTATCTACAAAGATAATTTCTATTGTCAAACTTGGGGGGAAAAGCTTAATCTACATTATAGAATATTAGGTGAATTATGACTATCTTTGTTAGAATATTACAGAACTAGTAAAAATATTTATAAAGAATTTTTAATTGCATAAGAAAATTTTCAATATATATTTAATTAACAACTGTAAAATGATATGTATTATATTTTCTAAAAGTATAAAAACATGCGAATTTTAAAAAATAGTATGCTTCCAACTGTACAGTTGCTTACTTTGGATCATTTTAATATGGATGATTTCATCACTTTCTGCATGTTTTCTTTTTCTTCAAAATTTTTGTCAGTAAATATACATTCCTTTCATGTTTGAAAGTATGTTTATTTAAAAATAGGATCATTAGTCATTTGAAAGTACATTTCAAATAATTTGTTTGGACTAGGATTTTGAGAGTATTTCAAGAATGGATGGGAGCCTAAAGGCCTTCTAATTCAATACTAATATAAAATTAGTAATTTTTTGTTATAACAGTGACATACTATATATTAGAATTTAGGGTAATTCATTGATATAAAATGTCATTTTAGCCAACAAAACAGGCATTATTGAATTTTTGTGTAGCTACTATACCTCTACTAAGTTTCTCTAAGGAGGTAAACATTCAAGGGGCAATGACAAATGCAAAATCAAATATCAATTTATTGGTATCTAGTTGAATGTAATTCCCAAAGCAGAGGCTCAGTATTGGTCACAATCTGAATTTTATTCCCCAAACACTCCCAGTGTTCCCTGTCAACCAGAAGTTCCTATCTAGCCATACAAATAGATGAGTGTTCTGCTGTAGACACAAGAGGAGGTCTTAAAAGGAGATTTGCTTATCATTGTATATGAAAGCAATAGGGACCTACTTTTAAGTGATGACATAGAATTTAAATAGAGCCTTCATAAATGGCATCTTAAGAAAATAATATTCTGACATGAAAGAAAATCAGGAATTAGTCTTTTTTTTATTCCTGTGTAGAAAAAAATACAAAAAATACAAAAAAAAAAAAAGGACAGTACTGGGATATTTTTAGGTATTAACTTGTATTTGACATTTCTAGACCTTCTCAATAACATAGTTTTAAGAATAGCTACATGTCTTCACACTGTGATTTTATGGCTTTGGTCCATAACTCACAATATTTTTTATGAAATATTTACTATTGAACAAATTAGTAATACTTAAAAGATTGTAAGTGTATTGGTGTAAATCAACCATTACTTCAAAATAATTTCAACAATCATGTCTTCATGAAACATATGAAGGTTTTTAAGGATGTATTTGATATTAGAAAGTCCTTTATTGGGAAGAGTACTTTATCTCACTTGATCTCTACTCAAAAATAGAGGAGAAACATAAATTAAAAATAACTGAGTGACTTGGATGGAGGATCCAAAATTGAGAACAGAAAAGATAATATTTCTTGAACTCCTAGTTTATTAACAGCTATTCCAGTTATATTTTTATAGTGCATCTGTGCTTAGAGTATATTCTTTCCATTATTCACTTATCCACTGTTTATTGAGTGAGTACTGTTTGCCCATACTATTTTAAGAGCTTGGATATAGTGTTCAACAGGACAGAGTCTATGTTCATATAAATATTAAATTTGAGGAGACATTTACTCAATCTATCAATAAATATGTGCTTTGTGATAGTACCATAGAGTAAAGACATAAAGAGGGGTCAGGGGTGAATTCCGATAGGACTGTCAGATGAGTATTCTCTGAGAAGATGAAATTTACATTTTGAGCAAGCAACAAAGATAGAGAACTCTGTTTAATTATTTTCATATATTATTCTATTTATCATAAGAACAAATTAAGCTTTATCATTCCCATTTTCAGAGAAGAAAATTCAGTTTACTTGTTCATAAAAATAGTCAACATAAAATAGAAAAAAATTATATACACAAGAAAGGAGATTGGGATGGAAGTCAAGTTGGTGTTAAAATAAGTAGACAAATTAAGATATTTTATTGGGAGAAATAGGACTTCATAAAGGAATTTTCTGACTTTAGCGATTGTATACTCTATAGTGCCATATTTTACAATGAGAAAGAGAAGGAAAAGATGAGATTTGGGAGAATTAAAAGCTTGATCAATGTGTTATTTTACAATATTTTCAAAACAATTCAGTGGAAATACCTAAGGTAATTGAATAAAAGATGCTCAGAGAAGAGTAACAATATGGAAATACAATCTTGTGAAGCATCAGCCTAAGCGATATTATTTAGGGAGGATGAGAGAGACCCTGTATATGAGAGCAGTGTCCTCAATATTCTGAAAGAGGTCAACTTTGATCTCTCACTAATAGAAATGTTTTCTTAGCACCTGTGGGCCTTCTACCTTCAGGACTGCGGAATCTGCCATCTCACCTGTCTTGTAAAATTTTTTCAATGCTCCAGTCCCTCTTTTGTCCATCTTGTTATTTCCAAAGTTTCAGAGGTTTTTGTTTTGTTTTGTTTTTGTTTTTATTTTCCCACGGAAGGTAGGCTTCCAAGGATGACCCTAAACAGAAATCCCAAGCACTAGAATATTTGTTAATCAGGACCCACCATGACTTTTTATATATAATTGATTGTATTTGCAAGGAATTTGAACTTAATGGAAATGTAGGAGTGATCAGAATTCATAATTTGTTGTGTATTGATCATCATAGGGGTTAATTAAGACATGGATGCTCTCAAATCACCAACTGCTCAGGGTTGGAAACTTATACTATGCTGATACAAATTGGAGAGCCCAATGAGAGCCTGATCAATTTCACCCTAGAAACCATGTTAGATCATGTTTCTGCTGAAGCATCTAGGACCAGCTACATGATCATTGAACCTTTGAACAACTTAATCAGAATCATTTAGAATTATACCCAGGGTATGCACACTTGAAACCAGGAATATTTTCCTATCAGCTTCTTTTCTACTTTTGTTCCCGAAAAATTCAGTTACAAGTTTAGGGTGAGTCCTTGCATTTTAAGACTTGTCCTTCAGAGATATATTATTATATAACTCTTCATCTGTGTTAGCACCTAGATTGATGGAATTGCGGGGTATAGATCTAGTCTCCCATCCCCTTTTGATAACTTTTCTGTGGAACCTGGAACTCTACTACAAATTGCATACTGGGCAGAACATTCTTAGTACAACTGGTAAACTTGCTAATTAAAATATAACAATAGCCTTATTTTATATGTTTTAGAAGGATTGATTATAGACCAAGAAATCCAATACTTAATTTTTGTATTAATAAACAGTAAAATGTAGCATAATTTGCTCTTATATTTTATGATCAATTTAAATCCTATGATGATTTCTCAAATCTCTTGCTTTTTAAGTGAATTTTACCCTTAATGTGGACTTTATCATTCTCCAGACTTGCTCTTGCATTAAGAATATTTTGTGTTCTCTTTAGCATCTACAAAAATCTATCCTACAATACAATATGTCTATTTCAGCAGGATTCTCAATAAAAGAAGAATGCTATCTACACGGCTCTACAGTTCAGCCTGTTCCATCAGACTGATAATATCCTCCCAGCTTCTCAGTCTGAAATATGTCCTCCTGCTGGTCCTCATTATTATCACCTTCAGTGATGCCTTTTCAAGCCCGTTGTCATACAGCGTGCAGTATCTCAGTGCTGTCAAGAGTATCATTATCATCTCTGTCAATGAGTACACAAGCATCTGACCCCAGAACCTCTCTAAGCTCACTCCCTGCTAGGAATTTTGAGACATGGAAAAATAGTATGCTTGTCTCTATACAAACATACTTTCTCTCTTAAACTATATGCCTCTCTCTTTCATACAAACTCTTGATATAAAGATATATATGGGATGATGCAATTTAAATAATAGATTTTTTATGTTAATCTTCAAAGTAAGTAAAAATAATTGGGAACAAAATTCTGAAAAAAAAAAAATAGCATTGCCCTGCTTTTTATTTTTTAAATTATTTTATGGACACCATAAAATTTATAGAAAATAAACTTATCCTTAGAGACATAAACAATCTTAATTTTGTTTATTTTCTTAAGATTTTAAGTGAGATAAAAGAAAATATATCTCAATGAGATTTTCTGAAATAGCAAAATATTATATCTTTAAAAGATATAAAAAATGTAATGGCTTTTTAGCAGCATCTTCATAAAGGAGAAAACAAATTTTGATTATCTGTAATTAAATTTATAGATGCAGGTGTAATTGAAAATGAAAAAAGTAGATAACTTGCTGACATTTCCAATGGTGATAAAATCATAGTCTTTACGAATCTCCAGCACCCGACTCAAACAGTGTTTTGGACCAAAGAATAGAATGTGAATTGAGAATGATAATACTATTTTTTGGAAAAAAAAAAAAAAAACCCTTGTGAAATCTAAGCCTTAGAAATTATAATTCATTATATCAGAGTCTTATTTTCATAATATTAAAATATAAAATAACAAGATAATACTTAAATAAGCCCATTATCATTTGAAAAAATATTGAATAAATATGAGCACCATCCACATAAATATCTTTGCAGAGCTGTCTTTTGGAGTCATGAATTTGTGGTAGAATATTTTTCTTTTATAAAAAGAAATATTTTCTGTTACCTATTTAAGAAGTAGTGGTCTTTCACATAATAAACATATAATTAAATAGTTTTAGTAAAAAATGCAGTACATTGCTCCATAAAATCAATTATCATTAATATAGAAATCCATCGCTCGTTAAAAATGTTGATAGTGTTTGTTACATGAATGCAATTTTAGAACATATATTAAAATATTCATTTAAATAGTAGTATGTTGGCAGGGATACCAGTCAGGAATGAAATTGACTCACTAGTAAGGGGAAATTTTGAGACTGATTAAGAATTCCCTGTTCTTTTATTAAACTTAATACACTTGTTTAATTTTTCTCAGTAACAAGAGGTATGCGGACATGTTAAATTTTCTTTTATATATAAAAAAGATTTTATAACAAATCTTTACAGAATTTATAGTTTTTATTGGTGGTGGTGATTTTTTCATTGTTAGTTTTGTTATTGTTGTTATTTTGTTTTCTGTTTTTTAGCTGCTGCAAAAACTTTATTGTTTTCATTTGGTCCATGTCATGGGAGAGGGCTCTGCTGTGGTTTAAAAGGCTGCCTGGTGGTTGCACGGAGAGGCTCAGGCAGAAGCCCACCAACACCAGGGGCATACAGAGAGGCCCTCAAAGGTTTCTACACGTGCTTGAGGGTGAACTTTTCAAAGAGAGGTTCAGCCTGGGGATTTGAAGCCTGAGGAGGTTAGTCAGGTGGTCGCCCATCTTCCTGATGAATTAGTTTTACCTCTTCATCTAAGAGGTGGCTCTCCAGAAAGTCACAAAGATGGGGGTCTGCATGGGCAGAACCCAGGGCACACAGATCTAGAAGGGCCTGGTTCAGGTTCTTCTTTCTGACCATGGTGGCTTTTATGGCATCCTGAGTTTCACCCCACTTGTTTTGGGATGGCTTCTGCACATCCTGGAGGAGTGCGCGGCTGCCATGTTGGTTTTGCATCTTCAAGAGATGCTCAGTGCTCTCATGTTTCTCCTTGGTCAACTCATGGAAGAAATGGCCCACATCCTCCAGAGCCATATCCTTGCAGTGGAATTAGAAACCCATGAAGAAGTATGTGTAGGAGGCCAGCAGATGCATGTTGACCATAGGTTTGACGTTGGCTTCCACTTGGGCAGAATAATTCTGACTAATTTGAGAGACCATGTTTGCTTGACAATAAGAAGTTAAACTCCTAAAACGTTGTTGGCTGATCTTGGAGTCAGAGGATGGCAGAAATAATACTGATGGTTCTGGAAGAGGTTAGAGGGTGGTCCGAGGCTGCAAGAAGGGGCATCCCTGGGTCTGTTCTGTCCAAACACTGTTGAAGAAAGAGATAAATCTGGGGACTGCTGAGGGCACTCAATTTATATTTTTCTTTAAAAATATTTTCCAGCAATGAACTTGGTCTACACTGATTGAACCAAAGTCACAATCATGTTAGCTGGCAGATTTCTAGCTTATGAGAGGAAATCATATATAACACTCAAATTAAGGTGATAAATGTATCTACGCTTTTAGCTGAATTCTCAAGCAAACCTAGTTGTTTATCAAAGAAGTATTAGAAAAGTTAAAAATGAAGGGTTTTAAGAAAAAATATATAGATAAATCAAATTCTGCAATAATGAGTGAATATTCTCACATGTACAATATACATACATATACACATACAACATTTATGTGATTTAATGTAGTTTTTGTTTGTCAAAGCAGATACCAAACCTCCCAGGGTGCTCCTCTGGGGAACAAGTCTTTGTCCCAGGCATTATGCCCCGAGGCTGTCTTTTTCCCCTAAAGCAATGATTCATACATGATGTAAATGTACAAAAAATAATTTATTCTAAGGAATGTATAGGATGTGTATAATTTTAATGAGTGTTTCCTTTTTGAAGATGTTTTAGTGAAACTTTCTTCCTTGGAAAGTGTTTCCTTTTATTGAGGAGATTAAAATAAATTCATATAACATAAAATAAATATTTAGTGCATATTTTGGAGATAAGCTGAAGTTGATTTCAAATTACTTTTAAGTATCATTTACAAAAGAAATTTATTGTGTAATTTTTTCCAAAAATCATAAAACTTGAGCATGAACTTATTAGCTTTTTAGCCTTACATACTTTTCACTGATAATTCTATTATATGTTTAATAAAATAGAGTTCATGAATTATTACTATATGGTAAATAAATGTAAAAAATTAGACTATAACCATGATTTCAAAATTAGTATCATATTCTTCAAAGCAGTTCTCTTGAGAGGAGATACACTTGTTTTACCAATTATAAGATTGTAATTATATAAAATGTTTTTTCAAACTACATTTTGCACTATGATA
>CM053507.1:23658263-23736177 GCA_028627145.1 Eidolon dupreanum
CAAGGCAGATATCATTTTGGTGAAGAAATCAGATAATGTTTAATGGTACATAACTTTAGTCATAAATGATAGTGATGTAATACTTAGAATCATAGGATTCCTTTTCCTGGAGAACTGAAAAGAAACAGTCTTCACCAGCAAAATTAGAAAGCCAAGGGAAGATAAAATTTAGAGTTATAGAAACTAATATTGTAGGAAATGTCAGAAGCAATGACATAGTAATAGGAAAGCATCCCTGGAGAAGACATTTTCAGAAAAAGAGTGACTTTTATACTTTAGGTAGGTCAGTGAGAATTATTGTATTATATTCTTCTTAGGATAATAGCTTTCATATTTTTGTTTCAGTTTTTAAGTTCAAATCAGCTTTTTATATTTGCCCTCGGTGTTTTTGTTGATGGTTTGATTTTGTAGCAGAATAATTAACTCATTTTCTGAAGCCAGATTTCCTGAGTTTTTAATGCTACATCTGGATAAGTTTCTTAAACTGTGCACCTTAATTACAAAATGGTGAATAATAAAAAAAGTCTATTTTATAGGATTATTTGAAGGATTTAACAGATCACTATATGAAAATATCTTAGAACAGAAGCCTGCACATAATAAGTATCATGTAGGTGATTACTCTGGGAAATATCAGTATCAGCATTTAGTTAGATTGTGTTGTATGAGCTAATATAGAAATATCAGTGTTACATTAATAAATTCCCTAGTGGAAGAAGTTAAAGGTCTGAAGATGAATGAATTAAAAAATCATCTTTGCAACTGCTTCAAGAAGAACATTTCCAAATATAAACATAATTTAAGTTACCTACAAAAGTTTGTTTTGTGAAGTGTTTTACAGACTTTCTGATTTTCTATAAGCTCTAATTTAAAAATATCCTAATTTTTCAACAAAGCATAATTACTTTATAGTATTCTGTTAATATTTTAATTATACTTGATATGAAATTAGAATAGTAACAAAACAAGATAAATCAATGAAGACTCAATTAGTATACTGTTTATTAAACAAACTTGGAACTTAAAGTTCAGCTACTGTCCTTACATTTAATTGGCTAGCATTTTTTAAAAATGTAATAGCTCATTACTACAAATAATTATTCTTAAAATAGATATTAATTAGTAACTTCATAAATAAGATTTCATAAATTTTTGTGAGCAGGAAAAGAATGCAATCCATATGAAAAGCTCTGACTTAAAACTTTTAGAAATACCTTATACTATATTATAGGTGACTCTAACTTAAATGATTTCAAAAAATTATAGGTTTTGCAATTTTCAGAAACATGATTATAGCAGAGTTGAAAATCAGGAATTTCTGGCTCCCTATAGAGTCGGTTGTATGTATCAATTACAGTTCCATGCTTGGCTTAAGTGCTATTATAACTAGGAAGATATTCAAAGAGTAGATAAAATATATATATATATATATATATATATATATATATATATATATATGTTTGGAAAATATTTGAAAGAGTGGCCATATTGTGTAAAACATTGTAAAGATTGAGTTATTAACAAACAAAAAACCTGGCAAGTAAAGAGCTACTCACATTCATCGAAATATTATTTAACAACTTGAATTTGCTTTCAATAATAATAAACAAATACATGTTATTTCCATTCGTTCCTTCCTTTTTTGAAGCAACTGAAACAGAAATTCTCAAGCCCAACAGTGGTTGCATAAAATACTTAAATGTTCCTCAGGAAAAGTTTATTGTTGTCTATGGCCATGCCACCCTGAACAAGCCCTGATCTCAGAAGCTAAGCAGTGTCTGGCCTGGTCAGCACTTGGATGTGAGACCAACTAGGAAAACCAGGTGCTGTAGGTGTGAAAAATTAAAATAAAGGATTGTAAGCTGTCAAGGTCCTTGCAATATGTGAAGTCAACCAACGATTGCCTCAACTAAAAAAAAACAAAACAAAAACAAACAAACAAACAAAAAAAAAACCAGTTCATTGCATTAACATTTCTCATCTGTTAAAAATTATATATTAATAATTGATTTGAGTCTTACAGAAGATCATGATAAATTCAAGGAAAAATAATATTGAGAACTTTTTTTTACTATGACATAATGTAAATGGTACCAACAATGTTATATTGCTATTTAAACAATTTAAAAATGAGTAATAAATATTGCATTAGGCAATGGAAGATATTATTAGTAATGATGTGCAGTGTATGTTTATATACCTGGAAGTGAAGTTGTTTTAAATGTTATACATAATAAGATGTGTCATAAATAACCATTACATCATCATAGAAAAGCGTGTTTTAATAATGAAACTGTATGTTTAATAAAAGTATATTTTATACTTAGCACTGCATTAAATTGCAAAAATGAAACTGATATAAAGGATATAACTTTTACATTTCAGAAACCAATATGCTCATGGGGATGTGGATTTTATTCATAAGGCTGCCTTAAAAATTACACAAATTTGGTGGCTTAAAACAGCAGAAATGTGTCCTTTCAGAGTTCTGGAGGCTCAAAGATTGAAATTAAGGTTTAGCAGAATCACATTCACTCCAGGTGTTGTAAGGGAGAAACCATGCCTTGCCTCTTCTAGCTTTTGGTGGTTTCCCTGGCAATCTTGAGCTTGAGCCTATATCATTTCAGTCTCTGCCTCCATCTCACTACAGGGTAACATACAACTAACTGTAGTCTAAAAAAAAAGTTATAAAAGATACAGTGATTTATTGCAATAGAACAAGGTCAAAAGATCTCAGAGAAAATTTTCCTTCTAGAAATAAAATAACTTGGCCTTTCAGAAATAAATATAATTTTTAGGTATATAGAAATACAAAAAAAAAGGGGGGGACATAATGAGTAAATAGAATTGAATGATTGAAGAATAGAAATAATGAATAGTACCTAATGTGTTTGGAAGATGGTAAATATAGATAATTTGTGGATTGCACTAAAGATTGCAGTGTAAATTCAACAACGAGTTAAATACTTTTGCCCCCCCCCCAAATTCTATACCTCTTAGATATAGTCTATAAAAAGGTAAAGTATTAAAACAAAGCATTCAAAAAATACAAAAGCATCTCACAAATGCATTCTTAAACCATAACATTTAGCTTTAGAATGTACCTGCTACTTTAGCTTATCTGAAATATGACAAGAAAGTGTTAAACTAGAAATAAGTACACACACAAAAAAAGAACCTGGATTTTGGACATGAAGATAATGTTGATAAAGCTAAATAAAATGAATTAACACATTTGTGTATATATTAATGTAATTTAAAATATTTTCAACTAATGTTCAGTCTAAAAGAAATTATATATCTATTAAAATGTGTTTGTTATGTAAAAATCCAAGCAAAAAGGATGCAGCTATTTCAATGAACCTCTGAACAATAGTGACATAAATCAGAAAACAGGTCAAGTAGTCAGTGGTTTAGGGTAAGCCAAACCGGAAGACATCTTTTTCTCTCTGGCTTTGATCTTTATATCACTACTACTACTACTATTACTACTACTACTACTACTATTACTACTACTACTACTACTACTATTTATTATTTTCATTTAGCCTGACTAAAGAACCTGTCAGGACACTGCAGGTTCTAATTCTCCTTAATCTATTTAGATACATTAAAAATGTAAAAGGAAACTATCACTAAAGAAAAGAATTTTAAGCAAGCAATCGTCTAACTTGTTTCTCTTTCTTCCTCAGTGAACACATGAAGCCTTTTTTTCCCAGAAAAGGGCTCACTGAAATTTACCTACCTTTAGTGAGTTCAATAGTGAAAATTTGTTGCTCCCATCTTTTCTAGGAGAAGGAAAATAATTATATGGCAGTTGTAGACAGAAGTTTCAAATCACATTTGGTGATTTTTCTCTAAGATCCTCCATACAAATAATAAATTAATCTAGTTAAAGTTTAAAAAAAAATTAAGTCCCTTTACTTAATAATAATTGATAGTGAACAATTGCACAATTAAATAAATATTTTGTTTTTGCTGTATTTGCCCTAAAACAATTTAGTCTGGGTCGACATGACTTGAGAAGAGGTGCAAGGCAGTAAGAAAATGGGCTAAAAGAGGAGAAATTCTGTATAAGACTGGACTTAACAATTTATTCATAACCATTTAGAGTTTCTTATAACTTCAATATTTGAGGCTTTTAAATAACAATACTACAAGACTATTGCGTATTTACATTTCTATGTGTTTCTTTGTATATGCACATATATAAAACTGGTATCAAGTGTTAACTAAATAATTTTTATTTGGTTATTATTTAATTACTTCTTTTAGTGAAATTTTTACCAAAATAAACCTAAAGGATATATATAGAATATTCCATGGGCTACTTGTTTTCCATCTAAAGGGAAGATAAAAATTATAGCAGATTGGCATGTTAATATCTGCTAAAATTGATGCAAATTTAGTGTGCATAACATACTATTCTTTAGGGAAATGTAGTATAAAATAAAGCTACTGTATGGTAATTCTTTTCATCATCTCTTTTAAAATAACATTTTAGTGTCAGGAATTGAATAATTCTCTTTATCATATAAAAATAGAGTAAAATTTTAGAAAGTTTGCAATTGAGGAAGTGACCCCTACATCAATCAAAATATATTTATTTTCTTTTATTGCTAACCTAATAATGTTAGTCCCAAGATTTTTTTGTGAAATATTTTCCTACAGTAAACACAATAGTAAAATTTGTGTGTGCTTACAATGTGCCAAACTTCCTTTCTAGTGCTTTACATTAATGTTCACAATTAATTGTCACAACATCCTTAGGGAGTAGATATTTTTATCCTTTATTTACCTATTTATTTAATTAAATTTATTGGGGTGACATTGGATAATAAAATTATATAGGTTTCAAATATATAATTCGATAATACGTCATATGTATATTGCATTGTGTGTTCACCAACCCAAGACAAATCACTTTTCATCACCATATATTTGACACCCTTTGCTTCTATATACCTCCCTCTTCCTCTCTTTCCCTCTGGTAACCACTAAACGGTTGTCTGTATCTATGAATTTTTGTTTGTCTTGTTTTTTTGTTGCCTTCAGTATTATGTCCCACATATGAGTGAAATCATATGGTTTTCAACTTTTTCTGTTCCATTACTGGAACAGAGCTGGTTCCAGTTATGGCAGAGTAGTTTGTATCAAATGAACCCTCCTGAAGAACACATTACCAACTGTTGGGGAAATATAAAAAATCCTATTTAAAGGTATTGAAGAGCGTCCAGTGGCAGGCAGGTAAGAGGGAATTTAACTCTTCAAGGAAAGGACTTAACACTGGGTAAAATCTTTCTTTATACATTTTCCCCCCTGTTGGACAGGACACAAGCAGAAAGTTATAGTCTTATTGGCCTAAGGAATATGGACATTAATAGAGACTGACTGGTAGATAAAAGGGACATTTGGATAAGAGAGAGCCACAGATGGATAAGCCAAAAAATACAGTGTAAATTCCCTTCTATCTTTGATTGACCTCAGAACTGCAGAGATTTCTAGGAAAAGAGGGAAAAAATGACAGCTGGAAAGCTTAAAGACCTAAGCAGAAATTTAGCTGCTTTTCAGTGCAGTTTGGAGTCTTGACATTATAGACAAAATTGTCAAATATCTTTAACTTTTCATTAATATTCCGGGAGGACTACATCTTATCACTAAGATATTATCCTTAGGACTAAGCACAAAATCTCAATCAAACATACTACAAAGTATCAAGCCAAGTATCTAAAAATTCAAGGTAATCTGGATATTTCGCTGCCTATTACCACAAAAATCAATACTTTCCAGAGGAAGATTACAAAATCCAAAGTATTATAACATATCATCCAGCATCCAATTAAAAATTATCAGAGATAAGAATAAACAGAAAATGTGATCCAGAATCAAAAGAAAAGATTAATGTATGAAAACAGAAACACAAATTAAACAGGTGTTAAAATAAATATGTTTGAGTCTATAGCAAAAATAGTAAATAATGGAGAAGGAATGAGAAATTTTATGTAAAATTAGTAAAGTATAAGAAAGAATGAAATAGAAATCTTAGAACTGAATAATAAAATATCTGAAACAAAACATTTATTAGATGGGATTAAGAGCACATTGGATATCCCACCAAAAAAAGAAAAGATTAATAAATGTCAAGTCAAGTTAATTGAAATGGAAGATGAAACACAGAGAGGAAAATAAAATATCAAAGAACTTTAATAATCAGTGGTACAGTTTAACATACATGCAATTTCAATCTCAAATAGAGAAGGGAAACAAAATGGGAAAGAATATTGACAGAAAGTTTTCAGAATTTATCCAAAAGGAATAACCTATAGATTCTTAAAGTTGTTGGGTCTTCTGAAATTCTTTGTGAGTTATGACAGAGGTGCTGACTACCTTAGTTCCGGACTATTTTTTCGAAGAGGTTTGTATAGTGAACAGCCATAGAAATAGATAGAAATGCCTTTCTCCAGAGTCAAGTGCAGGGTTTTGTTTGTTTGTTTGTTTGTTTGTTTGTTTGTTTTTACTGTCTACTCTAATAAAGATGATGTCCTCCTGTAATGCAAAGGAAAGGAAGGTTTATTGCCCATTTCACAAGTTTCAAATTCCGTAAGCTAAGGGTTTATTTTCTGTACTGGTATCCACTGTGTGTGCAGGTATCTCTTCATTCTCTTTGCAACATCCTGTGGGAATTGAGACTCTGGAAACTAGAGCAAATGCTGATAATCTGACTACTGTGTTTGCTCCGAGTCATAAATTCTCTTTTTTCTGATTGTGGTAGGCTAACCTGTTAGCTTTAAGTAGGGTAAATGTTATACTTTTCATGGTTTTCACAGTAGTCAGAATTCCAGATTCCAGAATTTGCAATCAGAAAAGAAGGCAGGGGTAGGGGGTTGGGGAAAGAGAAAAGGGAAGAAGAGGTAGGGGGAGAGGGGGAGAGAGAGAGAGAGAGAGGGAGACAGAGAGAGAGAGAGAAAGAGAGAGAGAGAGAAAGGAAGAACAGCATGTGTGGAGGGAAGAGAGAAGGGAGAAGGAAAGAGGAAGGAAGAAAAAGAAAAGAGATTAAAAAATCAAAACATTACATTAATGTTGAAACTAGGAAAGACTGAGCATCACATATTTAAGAAGCACTAGCTAGATATAAAATACCTTAACTCAGATTAAGACTAATTAGTGTTTATTAATTGCAGGTCAAAGTACTGCATTCAGTTTTAGGAAAGATAAGAAAAAAATTGTAGGACCTAAATGATGATTAGATTGTTTTATGAAAAGCAGTTGAAAGCCTGGATGTGTGTACTTTGAAGAAAAGAATGAGAAAAGCCATAAAAAGGTCTACGAGTATTTGAAGGACCATCATGCAAATGGTAAGAGAAAGTGTTCTGTTCCTGCTGGATAAGACTAGGACAAATAAGTTGAAACTAAAGACGTAATCAAGTTTACCATAGACCTTTTTGATGAATAGGGCTACTCATTGGTGTGGTAAGCTGTCCTGTAATATAACAAGTTCTCTTTTCAAGAAGAATGACCATTTATCAGCCTGGTCTGAATGATACTATACTCATGCATGAATGGTTATATATAATGCCATCATTCCTGCATCTGTAAGACAAATAGGCTTAAGAAAGTGATCTCTGAGTCAACTGCATCTCTATATCATTCTATGAATTTCCAGATACATAGAGAAACAAAGTGACAATCAAGGATAGACTTGAGATGTCAATTTATTGGGTCAAAAAAATTAGAATTTAGACATAAGATTTGTATATCAAAAATATAAATGATGTCAGAAAGATACTATCTTCTTTCTCCATTTTTGTTTATTAAACCTGTCCCAATCTTTGAAAATAGAAAAAATAGTTATTTATCCCAGCAGCTCTCTATTATCTTTTGAAGGAGTTTTATGGTACAGTAATTATTTGAACTAAACTATGTGTTGGATGGTAGCAAGCAGAATGGAGTTAGGACATTGTTAAATATGAAGTAGGATGAGAACCATAAACCTCAGTTTGCTTTCTGCTATGAGAATGATGACATCAGAATATTAACTACGACATGTGGTACTCTAGGGAATGGATTTCTGAGTGAAGAATTGGAAAGAAAATTTACCTCTCATCTTTTATTTCTCTGATCTCCTGAAAGAAAAACAGAATTGATGTAAAACTGATTTGTTGGTTAGATTTTTGTCATAGATCTGTTAAGGCAGTGTTCTACCAGGAAAATCCTTTTTCTGCAGCCAAAGAAATATCTGTGCATTATTGGGCAGAGGAGTAAAACATGATTATACTAACCCTCCTTTGTATAATAATCTTAAAATATGAAACTAAAATCTTTTGTATTGCAAGAGACTTGACCATTGAAAAGTGCTAATTCAGAAAGTATTGGAGTTTTCTGATTATACGGTTTCATGACTTCTGTAATATTATTGTTATTGTAAATTGGACTCACCATGTTAATGATTTTCAGAGGAAAGCATATAAACATTCTCAGCATGAGCTTATATTTATATTACCAAAAAATAAAAAGCACTTTAAATTACAGCAATGTTTCGCTGCCCATACCTCTCAACAAAATAAAGAACAGAAAAATGTTTCGTAAAACCTTGGTTTTGTTACGAAATTAAATGTACCCTGAATTTATTTTAAGAGCTTTAGAGAAAAAAAATTGGGTTAAGTCAATAAAGATGTGACCTCTCTAATAGATAAATTGAGCTAAAATGTATCCCTATAAATTATTTCCTACAAAATGAACTGTTACACTCCTCACACCACATTCCACACTGGGGCATGGCCACCCATGGCATCAGCCACACAATACACTCACGTAAATGTATATGTGTTTTCATTAGATAAAAGAATTTCTAATATTCATTAAAAAGTATATAAATTCAATAATTTTAAAAATAAAAAAGAAAGCAAATATAAGGAATCCAAGCAATGGGCAAAAATTAACTTGAACATTTAATAAACTTGAGAAATGCCAACATATATTGTTGAAGCTGCTTGCTCCAAAGAGAAACAGAGAGTTTGTACTATGGGATAGTGATGTGTCATCTCTCAACCTGGAGGATAGAACAGACAGCATGAAATCCTAATGAATGAATTATTTTAACCATGGAAGAATCAGAAAATAGATGTCATTCCGACATACTATCTTTCAACACATTAAATAGCTATTTAATGCCTATCATATAACAAGAACTTTTCTCTGTGTTGAGCATAAAACAAGGACTAAACAGATAAATTCTCTGATTTTATGGATCCTATATTTTAGTGGGTAGGTCAAATGCAAAAGATAGATAGATGATGATGATAGATAGATAGATAGATAGATAGATAGATAGATAGATAGATAGCTGGCTAGCATACTTACCTAACAAAACACCATCTAGGTAAGTGCCATAAAGGCACTTTAAAAGGATAAAGGGATACAGCATGGTATGGGAATCAAGAAAGGCCTCTCTGAGAAAATGACTTCTGAGCAGAGATCCAAAAGAAGTAAATGAACAGTTATGTAGGTAAGTAAAGGAGGAGTGTTCCTGACAATGAGATTGGTAGATGCCAAGGTGGGAGTAAATACTTTAGAAAAATCATAGGATATCAGGAATCAGGGTACCTAGAGTTCTGTGCCCACAGGGAATTTGATAGAAGATAAAACCCAAGACAAAGCTATACACAGCTGAAAATATAGGACCTTCTATTCCATAATAAGCATTGGGAATTCTTTTCTAAAAGACTGGCATAACTTTGGAGGCTTAAGTGTCTGTGTGTTTCAGAATTCATATTTTAAAATGAACACTAGATGTAGTCTACTAATGGATGGAAATACTGTATTATGAAGCTATGACATTAGTTTAAATGAGGGATGATGGTGGATTGGTCTAATGTGGAAGTAATAAAAATTAGTCAAGATTTGGAATTAATCTGGAAGTAGTTATGTCAGACTATAATGTTGTTTTTGTATATGGAGTATAGTGAGAAAGAAAGACACGTAGGATGGCTCCAAGCTTTTCTTCTGAGAAAATTGGTCACAACAATTACTAATCTAATAAACCCTAGAAGTAAGTTTAGAGGAGGAAACCAGAGATTTGTCTGTGAACATAGATGTGAAATGCCTATGAGACACACAACAGGAGATAGAAATTAGTGCCTTTGAAATGTGAGTCTGGTTTGGGGAAAATAACATGGCTAAAGATATAAATTTGAGAGTCATCAGAATAGACATGGTGTTAAAGGTCATGTAGCTGGACAAGATCTCCTACAGAGAGAGTTAAAATAAGGAAGAGAAGAGGTCAGAGAGCATTGAGCCCTGGGTCATCTAATGTTTGTGTGGTCAGAGAAATAAAAACATTCCAGGAAAGTTGTGTCAGAAGAAATTGCCAGTGAAGAAGGAGGAAAAGTAGAAGAATGTGGCTTTGCCAGAAGCAAAAGTAGAGAAATCCTTGAAAAAAGGGAAGTGTGATTGATTGTGCCAACTAATTCTGAGATTGAGAAAATGAGGAAAAGTATTTAATTTAACAACAAAGAAATCATTCATGATATTCATATGCATTGGTTTAAATAATTATAGTTATGGAAACCTGGGAGGAGAAGAAATGAATAGGATGGGTCCTACATTCTCCCTAAGTGGACCCATCCTCATATCAACTCAAAATAGCCATCGAATCATGAAAGTATCCTGCTGCTCAGATGATGATAGTTACTCTTTTTGAACTCTATCCTTAACTAGATATTCTGGCATGCTCAGATTCACAGGTTTATTCAATGGTTATTCAGACTCAAACTTATATCCAATGCTAAACACTTTTCCAGGTGTTTCATAGAGCCATTTGAAAAAAAAAAAAAATGACTGTATAGAACAGAAATAGAATCACATGAAAAGTTTAAAATTGCAGATTCCTGGACTCCATCAAGATAGATTTTGCTTCAATTGGCCTGCAAAGAGTGGCAGGTATTAGTAATTTTTAAAAATCCCTAGAGAATACAAATTTAGAGAGTCCACGTTGTGAATGAAGACTAAAAACATAAAAAGTGGAGAAAGATGAAAATGATGTAACTAAATGCTATGTGTCTAGTATTGTGCTGGATGTTTTATATATTTTATTCAATTTTACATATGAGAAAGCCTAGAGTATATTTGAGAAGTTATACAATACTTCTCAACACCTGCGGGCTTTTGAAGCCTGTAAAACTTAAATATCTGATGCTATAATCTCTACCATGCATTTTAACCTTGGTACATCTTAACTTTCATTATTTCTGTTTGTGCTAAACTTCACAGCAGTCTTCTACCTCTTTTTCTTTTGGCCGGAAGCGCAAATAAATCCTTTAGTCCATATGCCAGATACACATGTGGTGAAGGCTTTATGAGGAATATTATACTAAATTAAAATAAACAAAAAAATACGACATTATATTTTTACCAAGCTGCTCTCACTCTGCTACTGGCAGATTTTTTTTAATGCTCAAGTCATAATATAAAAAAAGCCATTTGAAGCCAACTATTCAATTAAACTTCTTTTCTTGAGAAAATCAGCATTCATTGCCTTTTAAAACTCAGCTGGTTATGTACACGATTGTTAAAGTTAGACTAAACTCTTCTGCATTTCTCTTTACTCTGATTTTCAAAACTTTTCATTATGTCTCCTCATATAATACTTCACTGAATTGACAGTACAATATTTTAGACTATTTGCAAAAATAATATTTTTACAATAAATAAATATCTTAAGGAAAATCAAAGAAAAATAACAAAGGAGACTGGAACATTAAATATATGCTATTAATTTTAATACATTTACTTGATAAGTATAACAAATTTAGCTCTAAGCTTTTCAGTAGCCAATGCAATCACTTTATTTATAGTGCACTTAAGATAAAAGCAAACCAGATGTTCTACAGAAGAGTAATATGTCTGGTCCTAAAATGAGAGGGAAATTTCTCCCACAACTCTTATAGTGAGCACTGCATAATATAGTAAACAATTTGAACTAACTTGTTAAAGTTCAACATACATTTCATAGGTCTCTTTCTGGTAAAGTAGACTAATGGCATTAAGCCAAAGAAATTCAGTAAAAGTGATTCTTAGGGAGACTAATGCAATACAGAAAATAATCTTCTATATTTTTTCTCTTAATTGAGTTTTAAATTTACTCCTCAGTGTTGAATGTCAGAATAACCATGATTAAATGCCATTAGTGCCTCAGTGAAAACATGGAATTACAGAGTCCAAACTTATATACATATGCACTCTGTTAACCTATAAGAGGAAATGTAGGAGCACTATTAAAAATAACTCAAAATATTTGTAATTGTACCTGGTTTTCAGAATCGTTTTTATTATTCCAAACTAACAATAGAAAAAAATATCCCTTAATTGTTTTGGATAGATCTTGGTTGAGGACTCTATAACAAAGGACAGATTTACAAGAGAAAGACATACAAATTTATTTCATATTAAGTTTTATGTGACATGGGAGCCCTTCATAAGGAAGTGAAGACTCGAAGAAGTGGTTGAACTAGAGTCTTTTTATGCTAGGTTTGATGAAGAGTGGTAAGTCATGGAAAAGAAAAATAGTACATAGAAAAAAATGAGTGGAAACTAAGAGTAGCAATCTGAGAGCAAAAGTATACTGATTCTTGCTAAGATGCAGCCCCTATTTAGCACAGCTCCTGATTGAATTGAGGTGATTAATCATCCATCTGTGTGCTTAAAGAGGAAAACAAATTTTCAAAATTAATGGGAAAAAATAATTGTTGATTTTGAAAATAACAACAAAATTAATCATCCCCTAATAAGATGTTCAAAGAAAATAACACAAATTATTAACACTAGGAACAAAAGAGACTTTCTCACTAAATCCTACAAATTTAAAATAATAGGAAATATTGAGTAAATTATTATAATAATAAATGATAGCTGAGATGAAATTACATATTCTTTAAATAACACAATTGACCAAAATCGACAAAAGAATAAACAGGATATCTTAATAGTCCAACTAAGGAAGTGGAACTCATAAAACAACAAAAAAATTTTACATAAAGAAAACTCCAGGCCCAGATGGTTTTACTTGTGAATTTTAACAATTTTATGAACAACGTTTAAAAAAATTTTTTTGGAAAAAGTGAGTTTTGTTAAAGAATTTAGAGAAACAGATTTATATTTTCTTGTCCTCCATATATAATATACTTTTTTTTAATGCTTTTTATTTAATATATTTATATTTTCTTGTGCTCCATATTTAATAATATTATTTAATATACTAGAAAATCTGGTATCAATTGTGAATCATTTGATTCCTGAATTTTTAATACTGACTTCTCCTTAAAAATTGTAATCGTTAAACTATTTTATGAAGTATATGTATTCAAAGTTAACAAGAACTTAAAAAGTAGTATAACAATGTTGGTGAAACATAATAGGTATATCCAGAATATGAAAATATATCCAGGATACTATGTAGAAAACATAACAAATGTTTCCAGGATAAAATTAATGAAAGTATTTGAAGTTTTTATCTTTATTAATCTAAGTTATCATGGCTGTTTCATTGCTTTTAAGATTAAACTACAATGGTAAACAGAGAGGTGACTACATTAGAAATGAATCCAATGGATGAAAAACAAAGTGTGGACGATTTTGGCCATTTTCCTAGAATTTTCTAAATTTTTAAAATCCAAATTCAGTATAATTTATTTAACAGTTTATAATATTTGATATACATCCTTACTTAAATTCTGTGTTAGTTGACTGTCTAACTTATGCATATATGACATTTGGTTTTTAAATATAAATAGTGAAGACTGTTGCTGTTCAGACTCCTATCTCTCTCTCTCTCTCTCTCTCTCTCTCTCTCTCTCTCTCTCTTTTATTTATATATATGAGGCTCCTAAGCAGCTAATCACCTAATCACCTGTATTACTTGCATCACTGAGATAACTATAGTTTAACACCAATATAGTGTTATTTGACAGAATAAGAAAACAAAAGGTAGAGACATGAAATTTCCATGGTTTAAATTAATACTGGAAGAGATTAATACATTACTGGAAATGCCACATGGGTCCGAACACATAAAGATGCACATTAATATAAAGAAATTACTCATGTCAACAATTTTCCAATGATTCGTAGATGAACATGGATGATCTCCAACTGCAGAGTTCTCAAGGGTCTTAGTTTCTCAGTGTTTGAAACGCTATAGCTCAGAAAGTATCTCGTTGCTAATTATTTGCCAAGCCATCAGTCACTCTACAGCACCTACTTTTTTGGAAATGACTGGACCTTGGTTCTTAGGAAAATTGTCATTGAGATTAAATAAACTTTTCCACAGCATCTATTGACAGATAATCTCCTTTTGTTTTCCTACTTTCATTTCCTTCAATAATAATTGTAAAGGAGTCATTGGGAATAAATACAGTTTGTAGTCTAAAATAATCTGGGTCTACCAATAATGACCTTTCACATTTAACTGTTTTTCTAAAAAATAAAATTTAATTAATTTTCACATCTAACATAATTATGTACACTGTTTGATAGTATAAAATGTTCTAACTCAGAAAGTAGTAGATCATTATAATTGTAAATTCCCTTTACTATATCTTTGCTGACTTATCTAACTAAAAAATTATTACTGTGACTTGCATATCCTGAAAAATTATTCCTTGGACAAAATATTTCTGCAAAGAAAATGTCAACTTAAAGATTTCACATTTGAACAATGTATTTAATAAAGCATTATCCATGAGAGAGCAAATTAGAGTTTCATAATTTTACTAAGATGCACACAATTCCTCCCCTTAAGGGCAAGAGGCAGTAGACATCAAGGTGAGGGAAAGTAGAGCGTTTAAAGTGTTCTTTCTTAATACTTATCTTTGAACTGTTATTTATATAACAGCACCAAAGCATCATTTAAACCAAAAATAAATATATATTAAAATTATAAATTAAGTATCATAAGTATGATATTCCACAATGAAAAAAGTAATGTGCTTTGCAATATATTTATGAGTCTAATAGAGCTAGAATTATTTAAAAGAACCACACACTATATTCTGAAAATTCAATGTCACCATTACAAAACAAAGCAAGTCAGGGTGATTATATTCTGTTTAGAAAATGGAAAAGCATTCTCTCTTTTTTTTATTTTTAAGAAAAATTTTCCCTGTGTTTTACTTTCTGCTTCCTGAAGGACGCTACCTTCGTGACATTTGCTTTCTTCAATAGCCACAGACTAATCCACTTAATTTGTAATTGAAATTTCAAACACAACACAGAGTCTGAGACCACTGATTACAAAAGTGTTTGTAATAAGTGTAAATTAGTTTTTAATTTTAAAAATTAAAAAATGATTTTGATTTTGGGGAATTATGTGTCAATGAAATTCTTACCAGACACCATAAAAAAAAAAGTTATAAATTTTTAAGTATGGAGTCACTTTTTGATTTAACTCTGAGTCCCAATTTTCTAACTGGAATCAGGTACTATCCATGTAAACGAGTGCCAGACATAGTCATTCCATTACCCCAATATGGCAGCAGCAGGACATTGTTCTTGTTAGAAATTATTTTATTGAAGTTCACTGTGGAGGGGAAGGTTTTGCTTACGCCTCCAGTCATCTTCGTTTTTGATTGCCTACCAAATATTAGAATAATGAGTGGTCCTATAATCCCTTTCTGCTGGGCAATATCTGCTGTATTATCTATTGGATGGACTATTTTGGACTTTCTTGTCTGTATTTAATATAATCCTGAGATATCTTTTCTAGATTTCCTCTAAATATCCAATGTCAGACCCTCTACCATACCTGTTTGAATCTAGAGAGTTTATTTCCAGGCCCCAATAATGCCTCTTGATATCATTGAAATGATCCTAATGTCAAAATCAGCTATTTTCAAATTTAATGATGTTTTATCTTTAAATATTTATACATTAAATTATTCCATTTCTATTAATACATCATTTTCAAATTGTATTTCTTAAAACTGAATATATTATGCCTATTTCTGCATTCCAAAGAACAGGCACTAGAGGACCCAAAGCTATTGGTTTTAGAAACAAAAGACAAAATGAGACAAAAAAATGAGAACAATACAAGCCTCAAATTAGCAATGAATAATTTCACAGTGCCGAATTTTCTGCAGTTTCAAAATATTGCTTGAAGTTGTTTGAAGCTGATAACTTTTCACAGTCTCTATTATTTGGAAGGAATATGATAGAGTTACATAAAATGAGAAAATAATCAAAACATATGCACACGTATATTTTCATCAAAATCCTGAAAACATACCCATAACTCTTACATCAGTATTTCTACAGTTTGTCACAAGGATGTAGTTAGTATTCATTACTTTTTCTTCCATTACCCATTTTATATACCCTTTTTCTCTTTAGACAGACAGCACCTTGACTGGTCTTGCTTGGCAGGGTGACTCAAATGTATTCTCCTCAAGCACCTGGTCTATTACAATCTTTCTGTTGAGGGGTTCCAGTTGTATATTGGTTTTTATCACATGGCTTGGGTCTATTCACTAGTCTCTCCATGGGATTCCCTGCATCCTTTATATACTTCTCCTTAATCCTACCATTTAGCAGTGATCAGGATCTATCAGCCTAACTAGTACAGAAACTCTCTTATTTGCCTAATGATTTACTGACTTGAAGAGCTCAAAGTAGACAGGTGACAGACTCAACATCTAGTTTAATAGAAATATATCAGCGTCCCCTGTTGGCTGCACTCCTTTCTGGAGAATTTAGACCTCTAGGCTAGGAAAACCTCAAACTGTGGTTATGGAAAGCAAAAAATTCATTCTTGGGCTCTAGAGTAACAGTGAGCAAAGCACAGTCATTCCATCTCTATCCTTTGATTCTCAGATCCACGAATTCTGGCTATAAGATAATGTACTATTTCTTCCTTTAGCAACAACAGCCTGGAAGATATTACAGTCGAGGAAGGTATTGTCAACTTGCTGCACTGACACACAATCTTCCAAAGGCCATTTAACTATTATATCAGGCCATCTTTTTCAGTATGATGGTATAAAGGTTAATTTTATGTCTCAACCTGACCTGGGCCACAAGGTGCCCAGATATTGGGTTAAATACTATTCCTTGTGTTTCTCTGAAAGTGTTTCTGGATGAGATTAACATTTAAATCAATATGAGTAAAGTCGATTGTCTTTCTCAATGTGGTTGGGCCTCATCTGATCTATTGAAGGCTTGAATACAATAAACGGGCTTACTAAGGGAGAATTTACTCTCCTTGCCTGTCTTTGAGTGGGACATCAGTCTTTTCCTATCTTCACACATGAAAAAGGATGTGAACTCAAATTGGATCTTATAACACCTTGAATTCCTAAAAGATGAGCACCATACCATGCTTTATTTGCTTCTGTCTGAACTCCTTCAGAAGCAAGCATGACAGTGAAGAAGATATTCTGTACATTGACAATGGTTGTTTCTGTAGAAGCACTGTTTTCAGGAAAACCAATATGCAGACTAAATATTTACTCCAATGAGAGTATTTTGAACACCACAAAGTACTGCCACTTTGATGATGGAAGTGATCCAACCCGCTATGCGATATCTGACTGACATTTCTACATGATAGTACCATATCTGGGATTGAGTACTGATTTCTGCTGACTTGGCAGGGATTGTAGCCAAAGAGCTTTTGTGAACGGGCTTGGTTAGGCTATGGAAAGCCACCATCTTAGCCGCTATAGCCAGTTCACTTAAAACCCCTTGGACAAGAAGGGGGTGGCTGGGGAAAGAAGCTGACTGATAACCAAAGACCGTACATATCTTTTCCCTATCTTTCTTTTTGGTTATTAATATTCAAACTAAAAGGTCTTGGATGTCATGCAAAATCTATACTTGCTCTTTGCCTAGTCCTGTAGAGTTTCACGACATGTTTGCAGAGCTTAATATTCTGCTAAAGATTCAAGGTGACCCTTGTTCATATTTCTGAAGTCATCTGCAGAGATTCCTCCTTTCAGTACTCTTATTCACATATTCTCAGACCCCAGTTTACTTGAACTCTGACCTCTGTCCATTTGGTGTGTTACAGTATTCCTGAAAATGCTCACATGTACAAAAGCTGGGGAAATAGTAGAGTTCACTTTGTTTCCTTTCTTTAAAGGATTAAAGGCCATGGTAGGTACATGTATATCTACATACACGCAACACATATGTATGTATGTAGTATCCATTGCGCTTGGAAGAAAAAGTCCCAAACAAGCACATTTTGTACATTTTTTTTTTTTTTATTCCCAATAGCACATGAATCAGTCATATTTTTACCATGGTCAAAGTGATTAAGTTTATGTAGTATATAGTATAAACTGCATTAATTCATCTTTAAAAAAGGAAATAGTGTCAAGACCTATAAATTATTTTGATGTTTTCTTTTTCCTACTATAATTAATTAAATCTTTAACATTTAAAAACTTTTCCCTGGAGTACACTTCAAAAAAATACAACTGTGTTGAAGTTATCCCATGTCACACAATAAACAATATCTTATAACAAAGTTGCAGGGGAGATTGAGTTTGATCTTGAGTGAGTATTTACATGAGATGCAAATGTGCTGTCTCATCATCTTCCTTCCAAGTATTACCATCCAGCAAAATCCTATCCATTGCCTAAGATACCACGTGGATCTGTACCTTTTGCCATCTCTCTTTCCTAGGAAAATTTAAAATTGTGTGAACTATTTCATGTTCTTCCCACTGGGAGAATTTTCCTTTAATCACTGTTTTTTAATGCCACCTGGGAGAAAGGCTATACTAGAAAAGACCCTTATGAATTTCTTTCTCAGTCAGCTAGTCATAGAGAAATCCATATGAAGTCATAAATCAAAGCTGAGGAAAAAAAAGGCAATCTACCATCAGTAGGGGTTATAGCATCAGGAACCACTTGCTTGTGTATCTTACCGGTATGTTCAGGTCCTATGTGAGGACAGTTATGTGTATCACTAACATGATGAAATACCTATATTTATTATACTCAGTGGGTCAAGCAACATCATTTAGATTACCAGTAGTTCATTAGTTCATTACTTGCCAGTACATGGTTAAGAACTCAGTTTTTACTAGGGCTCAGTGGCCAACAGAAACTGTTTTGCAAAAGGAGAATATTTCTCTATATACAAAGCTATGTCCCAAAAATTCTAAAGGAACTGCATTATGATTCATCTACATAGACTCACAGAGCAAAAGTTTAATACTATGTGATTTAGTGACCTGGCATTATCTGAAAATGTATATGATTGTAATGCTAAATGATGCACAGTGTAGTTAGTGTCTTATTGTGCAAGCAATAGAATAATTGGGAAGCAAAATAATAGATACAAATCAGTGTTTTATGATCTAATTAAAGAAGTCAAGAGAGCTGTGCTGTTAATGGTAACCTAAGTATATTTTAACATATCAAGTTATAAAAATGAATATATTTGTAAAAGTCAAAAGTTCCTCTGGGATAAATGAAAAGGTTGATGTTATTTGAACAACCTTTGTGATGCCTTCTGTGTTAAGGTTATGTTATGCAAACCTCAATAGTAGTTCACCCAGAAAATTATCACTAAAAATAGAAAATAATATTTGCAGGTTAAAATAGGAGATAATACATGTTCAATATATAAATTTCATTTTGGTACAGAAAGTAAAGGCAAAGTTGTCTAAAGAGTATGTCGTTACTATATATCTCCACTTTGCTTAATGTGATGTATATGACAAAATAATCCATATATTTCTAGAATAGCAGGGTATATTTTATTTGATGTTACAGCTGTCAAAATATATATGATGAAACATTCAGATTCAGTTAAACATGGTTTTCTCTGGGAAAATTAAGGAAATACTCTACAATTTATCTTATTGAAGTAAAGGATATAGAAACAAAAACCGTATAGGCCCACTATATTCAAGTTTAACCTGAAATGTGTATCATGTCATATACATGCTGTTGTGCATACCTATATTATGATTAACTTAAGAGATATAATATTCTATTAAAAAAAAACATTTATTTACAAAGTTTATCTTAGAAGACTAAAGCTAAGGAGAGTACATTCTAACTTGACAGAGTACCCAAAACCTAAACCAAAAACCATCCTTTATGATGGTGATTTAAAAAATGTCTATAGAAGTCAGAAATAACAAAATAAGTTGCTATCAACATCCTTTTTCTCTAAGGCTGTAAAGGAAGAAAACAAGTTTCATTTTTTTTATAGCTCGTATATTTTTTCTGCATATGATATCTAAGATAAATTGCAGAAAAACTTAGAACTAATGGAGATAGTTTATTTAGCTTGCTTGAATCAAATCAGCATATGAAGTCAGAGATTTCTGGAACTATGTGCCAGCAACAATCATAAGGAAAAAATAATTATTACAAAAAGATTATCCCTTTTGAAATGGTGACGAAATACATTAATTTTCAAGAATAAATCCAATGAAACTTAGCAAAACCATTCAGGAAAAAAATATTTAAAAAAACTTAGTGAAACATATAAAAAGGCTGGATAAATATAAAAATGTGCCGGAGCCAGCCGGGCAGAGTCGAACAGTCCTGAGTGGGGGAGCGAGGGTTAGGAAAAAAGACAGAGAAGAGAGAAAGATCTCAGGAGGGCATACAGTCAAAGCTGCAGCCTCGAGTTTATTTAGCACCGTTTATTTAGCACCGTATACTTATACAGCTTGAGTACGTGACAAACTGCTCGTAACAAAGTAACAAACTGCTCAAAACAAAACCACAAGTATCCAGAAACAATAGCTGCGATTAACATGAATTAACATAAGGCCAGAGAAAAACTCCTCCCTTGGAATTTCAGGAACTGATGCTTATCCTCCCTTCAGGGTTTCAGGAACTGATATTTCCTTACAAAGGGCTCCCAATATCTCCGGCTCCCAACAAAAATGTACAACGTTCATAAAAATATGTACATTTTTCTAATTAATCTCTAAATGCCATCATTCTAATTATAATTCTTATATGGTTTTGTGATGGTAGTCGAAGTGTACCTAATATTTATTTGAAACAATAAGGGGCCCCAAATAACAACGGCAATTTTGAAGGACAGGAAGAGGAAAATTGTATCTATGAGGCTATTATAAAGTTGTAATTATTAAAATGCTGTATTATTGGTGTAACTGAGGGAAAATAGTTGCCTAGAACACCATATGGATCACAGAAGCAGATTTTTGAACGTGTGGGAAAATTATAGCTCACATAAATCACTACAAGGGAATAATAAATGTGTGATATTTATTGAGGCTTTCTTTATTGCTGAATACATGTTTACTGTTTTCTAAACATTCAGTAGGTTCATTGGAAAGATAATTAAACCAACTGATGACTGAAGAATACATGACACACATATGAAGCTTATTAACTATGTTGGTCAATCAATTATTGGGTAACTATGGTGAAATATCTACTTTTTCAGTGGAATGGTCATTTTTTCCTTGTAGTTGAATTTAATTTTGCTGTATTTGCTTTAAGTTTCTACTGTTAAATTTATGCTTTAAAGTCTTAATGAATTAAACACTTTTACAGTGCCTCTTTCTACATACTGGTTTTATTAAAGAATATTATTTATTTGATGAAGAAAGAATAATATATATTGTAGTTAATATTTGCCTGATATAACTTTTAATATTCCTTTACTTTCAATATCTGT
The DNA here is from genome assembly GCA_028627145.1 of Eidolon dupreanum. Lineage (NCBI taxonomy): Eukaryota > Metazoa > Chordata > Mammalia > Chiroptera > Pteropodidae > Eidolon > Eidolon dupreanum. The sequence goes on from CM053507.1 coordinate 23,679,934, forward strand.
GTATTCTTATGCGATAGGTTTTTTTTTTAAATCACATGTAATTTTAAAAAATATAAACAGATAAAAATATTAATGTAGATACATTATGAAATTCTGTGACTTTTAAGGAATTACATCTAAGCTATTTATATTTATTGTGATTACTGATCTATTTGCACTGTCTATCATTTTGCATGCTAATTATACATTTTCTGCATTTTCTATCTTTCTTGTGTTCTTGCAATTGAAAATTGATACAATTTTGTTGCTGTTTCTGGTCATTTATTTTCTTCCTTCTTACATATTCCATTATTTTCTTCATTAATTTATAATTACATATATATTTATTTTTTAATTAATTTATTTTCCAGTTAGTTGACATATTATATTAGTTTCATATGTACAACATAGTGATTAGACCTTTATATACCTTATAAAGTGAGCACCCCAATAAGTCTAGCCCATCTGACACCATGCATAATTACAATATTATTGACTATATTCTCTATGCTGTACTTTCCATCCCATAACTATTTTTATAACTGAAAATATGTACTTCTTAATCTTTTTTACTTTTTTCACCCAATCCCCAAAGCCCCACTCATGTCTGGTGACCATCAATTTGTTCTCTGTAACAATGAGTTTGTTTCTGTCTTGTTCATTTATTTTGTTAGATTACATGTATAAGTGAAATCATATGGGATTTGTCTTTCTCTATCTGACTTATTTCACTTAGCATATCCTCTAGGTCCACTCGTTTTTGTAATAAATAACAACAACAGGACTTAGTTTTACCTTCTAATTTTCTATTGCCTAGTACATTGTCTGCCATTTAAAAAATCCTCAAAACATGGGTATTGACTAAGCAACTGAACAAATGAATGAATGAATGGAATAAATAAATAAATAAAATTAGAGCAAGTACACTGCTATGATTGAGAACACATTTTTGAATCAGAAAAGTAAGATTAGAATCTTGTGTTTGCTACTTAAAACAGTCTTAATTTTGTCTAAATTAAACTTTTCTCTGACTCTATTATTGAGCATGATAAGAATGTCTGACTTGCAGACTATATGTGAAGATTAAATAGTACAATGTTTTAGGATTATTTAAATATCTCTGCAATCGGTGAGCATTTAGATAAATTTTTATTTTATTGTTTTTGTTATTTTTATTCAAAGATTTGTAAATGAGCCTTACTTTGGATTAAAAGTATAAAGACCTTTATTAAACGAAATTATATATCTAGACATTATACAGCCTATCCAAATTACTTTCCTTTCAAAAGCAGTTTCCTCTATCTCTGATATAAGAATAAGAAATTTGATTACATAATATATTTTTATGTAATTTTTACAACATTTGTTAATGAGATTTTTTATTTTTATTTTTTTGTATAAAATAAGGACAATTTCACGGGGATGAGGGGCACAGCATAGGGAATGGGGTTAGCATTACTATAATGGCTAGATGTAGAGCCAGAGGAGAAAAGAGCAATCAGGGGAATCATTTATAAACTAATAAATGTCTAATCAATGTACTGTATACTTGAGACCAATAATAAAACTAAAACAAATAAGGACAAATTTTATGCAAAAAGTAAGATGTTTAAAGTGCATAAATACTTAGTTTAATTTTAAGTTTACTAACATGACTTTAGTTTTTGCATAAAATAAAATTTGTATTATTGTTGACAATAAAATTATCATTTATTTAACAATAATAAAATTTTATGCAACACATTTTAACACCTAATTTTTAATTTATTTCTCGTATAAATAATTTCTTATTTTATTTCATAAAGTCACTGTAGTCTGAGTAAAATAACCCTCTTTTTTCTTTTTGTAAAAAATCATTACAGAAGGTGTTGCTCAGCTTTCTGGCATTTTTCCTTCTTCATTGTAATGTTACAAATTCTGTAATCAATTCCTTCTCTTGTTAATATTTATATTATTTCTTGCAATTACAAGTAATTGTCCTTTGTCCATAAATTGACTGTAATACTATGAGAACTTACGAAATATACACAAACCTTTTATTATTAATTCCATATTTTATTATTTTTTTTCATGTGTAAAATGTTGATTTAGTTGATTCTCTCAGAATGTGAGTGTTTATGAAGGCAAGAACTGAATCTTGTTCATGTTTGGTCCTCAGTGCCTATTAACATTAACAATACATGGAACATAATAATGCTGAATAAATGATGATTCTGTAATTGTAGGCAATGCAGGACACTGGTTGTAATTGAAAGATGACATTAGAGGATGTACTTGAAAGCACATTGCAAACTCCAGAGGGTCCTCTATGCCTTAGTTATCATTGTTAGAGTACTTTTAACTGAAGAGGGAAGTTAGTATTATGGCATTCATATTTTTAGAGATTAATTGCCCATATTCAGCAATGTAGAAATAAATATAGTGATTTTACTTACAAAATAATGTATAGTGCAGTTAGATGAAAATTTGGCAACTTAATATAGTTATACTACATAATGTTGCTTTTGACATATAATTTTTCTCATCTTTTGATTTCTTTTTGTTATAGAAAGAAATATCATTTCAGGATGAGTTAACATTTGCTTTTGTCAATGTCCTGTGACATTTCCATTCAAGCATAATACTATTGGAGAGTATTATTAAATCTTCACATAAAATAATTATGCTGCCTAAGATATTGAATTTATTAGAATTATAATAGTTTTTGGAAATACATTATTTATTGTATGTGTGAATGTAAGACACCAAAATATAACCATAGCTCTAAATTCATATTATATCCCCTCTTTTAGGCATTGCAAAATAACCCTTTAATCCATTTTGTCACTGATGGAAATTTGTTATAATATTGCTTGCAATATTTTGATACTCATAATTTTAAGTTCATATTTAAATCTCCTGGACACAAACACAACACCAATAATTATTTTCCAATACAGGAAGTTAAATGATACCAATTGCTTCTCAATAGAAAACTCTATTACATATATATCCCTTCATTTTATAGAAAATAAAAACATGCCTATCTAAAAGTATATTTAGTGTAACTATATTATTTATATTTATTGCATCATAGAAATTTTATTTTAAAAATAAATTTTCTCTAATATTCAGAAATATATTTACTTCATTTATATTGTACATGATCAACAGATGCTATAAAATCCTCAACTTTCATTAAAATATTATCCCTTATATTATGCATATGTATTATTCCTTATATTATGTGTAATACATATAAGAATGGAAATTTTACAATATCCAAGGAGTAGCTAATATGTTAGATTATACTGAATATATAATGACAGATCCCATTGAAAATAGACATAAAGCAAATTAAGCCTAACTTTGCTCTAGAATCACTTGTGTTCTGATTTTCATTGACCTGGAATAGTACTAGTCTTCCTATTGCTTTACTTAGTTTCCACCCTTTTTTCTTCTTTCAATTTTATTTGAAACCAAGGTCAGTCTTGCTATATCAGTTCCCTACAGAGTAAAAAATGGCTTACGAAAAGTACAGAATCTATTTGGGGTTAGAGATATAGCTTAAAAGGAAATATCTAAAGACAAAAAAGTTGGAAAGACCCAAAGGTTTCATGTGTAACCCTTAAAGAAAAAAAAATAAAGGTCACACAGATACTAAAACTATATGCGAGATGATGTCAATTTTGATGGAAAGTTCTTTTAGAGCCTGAGTTGGAGAATTACAGGTAATGGTAATTTTAAGAGAGTTCTTGCTTATTGTTACATAAGAACTATATTATATATTTTATAATATACAACATTTTCACTTATAATATCCCTCATTGCTTTAGCTGTTCAAGTGTCTAAAATCTGATTATTTCAACAACAGCTCTTATAAAATCAATGATAATAATTTAATTTATAAACTTTTATGCTTTTTATATGTGAATGAATAAGGAATGAGGAGCGAATAGCAGAGCTCTTTGTTCCCAGTGCCTAAACCAAAATAAAATATGTTTGAAATGCACACACATTTTTCTACAACACAGTTTTATAGCTGTATAGTTTGCAAGCATGAAATTAATAATATGAGAATAGTAAGGTTTGAACATGGATGTCACCTGATATAGGAAAAAAACATATAACTGAATATATCAGTTTCTTTGGGCTGCCATAACAATGTATCACAAAATGGGTGACTTAAAACAACACAAATTTATATTCTGACAATTCTGGAAGGCAGAAGTCTGAAATTAAGGTGTCAACAGGGCCACACTCTGCAGGCTCTAGGGAAGAATCTTTCCTTGCCTCTTCCTACCTTCTGGTCGTTACTGACAGCTTTTGGCATTCTTTCCCTAGATGCTCCATTACTGCAATTGCTGCCTTTGTCCTCACATGATTGTGTCCTTCTGTGTGTGTACAAATTTCTCTCATAAAGATATCGGTCATTGGATTTATGTCTCCTGCTAATCTAGTATGACCTTATCTTAACTTGATTACAATTGTAAAGACCTTATTTCCAAATAAGGTCACATTCACAGACATTGAAGATTAGGACTTGACCATATCTTTCTGAAAAACACGATTCAACCCAGTACCAAATGTTATAAGTACATCTTTAGAATTTGATATGTTTTTGACTCTTCGACAGGTGAGTTTTACCTGTCTCAATATTTGGTAGATTCTGAGTCAAAGTTATATCAGGAATACAATCTAGTTCATGAGTCTTATATTAACATTTCTATATGAAATTATATGTTGATACTCATTTTCATATGCCTCTTTATTTGAGGGCAAATTTACGACCTTTAAGAAATGGGCATGCAATGAAGAGTGAATCTCTACATAATATCTTACTTTTCAGACTGGATTGTTAAAAATTAAGCTTTACTCAAAGTCACAAAAATATCATTTTATATTATTACATTTTTTCTTGCCATCCCTTCTAATATCCTTTATTCTCTTTCTTCCCTCTGTAGATATCTGTCTATTATTACACAGGCTAATAATTGTATGAAGGTTGTGATAAAATAAAGCAGTGTTTTTACCTTTAACAAAAGTGCAGACTAAGAGTGGAAAAAGGGAGAGGGAGGTGATGCATTAAAATGTCAATATAGTTTGTAAGATTTGTGATAGAAAAAATAATTTCATGAGAATATAGAGTAAGTGCATCCTAGATGGGTGGGATGGAGGTCTTCCTGAGCTGTTGATAACTGAACTGAGTTCTAAAAAGAAAGGGTAATCAACATCTGAAAAGACAAAAACTTGTGAAACTACTTTGAAAACACAGGAAAATATTTTGCTGGTGTGTAGGAAGTAAGTACACTTGAGATGAAAATTAGGCAAGTGCTAGATTCTGAAAGGCCTTATATACTGTGAATGCATATTTTTCTGTTACTTTCATTAATTAAATAACTTAGTCCTAAAGAAATAAAATAATAATAATAAAACAAAATAAATTGTAAAAATGTTTTTGTTAAGAAAAAGTTGGATATATTCCCACAAGTGCCAACTTACAGTCCAGCTGACCTTCAGTATTACTGTCTACACACATTATTGGTCTAACTACATCAGCTTTTTTTTTTTGTTGTTTTTATTCTCACCTGAAATTTCTTTCTCCTTTATTTTTATTCAAATTCTACCCATTTCAAAACATTAGTTAATGTTTTCAAATAAGCTTTATATCTTGTCATTTTTACATTTATAGAAAAATGCAAAGATAGCGCAGATATTTCCATATACCCCACTGCCGGCTTCCCTATTATTAATATTTACATCGTTGTTCTTGCTCTTATTTGGGCATTTGAAAAACAGAGCAAACCCTCCTCGGACTTAACAGACTGGGTTTGTACAGGGTAAGATCTATACCACTCAGACTGGGTAGAGAATCTGGGGGCTCTCAAGCCTTTTCTGGGGATGCGTTTCTCTATGCTTTAGATTGTAGTTTCCCAATTAGAGAGGTTTACCCGTTTCTTTTTCAGGAGCTCGTGTTCTCTTCTTCCCCCTGGTGCCCGTCCACGGTACTGCAGCATCTGGTGCGGCTACAAACCGCTGAGCGCTCATGAGCTGCGGACTTCCCAAAGTACGCCAGTTTCCCATCAGCGCTCATCAGGGGAATCGGCTTCCCCAAGAGCTGAGACGTTTGACGTCCGTCTCTTTGCTTCTCGACGGAGAAGCCAGGAGTTGCGCCTTTTTATCCGAATGAGCTGAGTTTTACCACTTTGAGGTAAGGGCCCTCTTGGGGAAAATCCAACACCTTTTTGTATCTAGTTCAGTGCGGCTTTTCTTGGAGTTGTGCTGGCCTGCAACACTGACTTCTTAACTCATTTCGGGAGCTCTTATAAAGGCTTTCTGGGTCATATCAGTTGTTACTCAGTTACTCTGGAGAAATGAGGTCTGGAGCTACCTCTCCCGCCCTCTGGCTGACTTTAGTAAGGGTGTTTGTTTGTTCGTTTGTTTGTTTTTGAGGCCTTTCTCCTTGACTTGCGAGGTCTTGCTTATCGCTGTGTCCTCACATGGCCTTCTGTAGGTCAGTGTTGTCTGTGTCCACCCATGACTTGACTTTACCTTAATGACTTAAAGACCTTATCTCCAATACTATCACATTGTGAGATACTGGCGGTTAGAACTTCAAAGTATGAACTTTGGAGAAACACAGTAGTGCTTAACAAAGACTGAAAAAATATGTCTTTGGTAAATATAGAAATAAAAGTACTAATCACTTTGAACCTTGTAATTGTTAATAATAAAATAAGACTTCTGTAACAAAAATAAAATAGGAAGGAAGATCTCATTGTAGTAAGTATTCAGTACGCATTAACAACGATTAATGCATGATAGATCTCTTCTGAGCTGTATAATTAACCAAAATGCTGAAAAATATCAGTAAAACAAGTATATTGATAAACAAGGGGAGCTATCTGCAAATGAAAACTCAGGGCCTGTACTTTTGTTTTTTGGCATTGGACCCAGGAAGATGTAGCTCCATAACCTTCAGAGCATGTATTTGCTTTTGATGGCCACTTTAAATCTATAAATGGTCTACAGTAATTACTATTCACAAATAGTAATGGTGAAATTGAATAAAACAAAAGTTCTATACCTGAATATTTGGGGTGAAAGAATTCCCCAGTGGCATTTAAAAGCATACACTTCACTGTGTATAGCCTCTAGCCCATGGTGATTCAATATCTCCCTTTGGAAAACAGAAAGGCTTAATTGTGACTACTAAAATCTCATTGCTCTCTCTGTTGAGTTTAATCAATCAGTAATAGTCCCATCTTTAAGGGAAGAACACAGAATAGAAGAAATGATTTTAGGGTAGAGATTACAACTCTTGTACTTTTCTTTCTTTAGGCCAGTCTTGGATAATATTAATTTCAGCATTGAAGCACTTCATTTATGATGAGAAAAGTAATTTGAGTTTTAGTTTGAGAGACACATTTTCTCTGTTGCATATTGGAAGTAGTCACCCACCTTCAAATAGCAGCTGCTGAGATCCAGGGAAGAATTTGGAAATCTGCTTTCACATAACTAATGTAAATTGTTTTCCTCATTCTTTATTGCATAGGATATCTGCATAAAAAAAAGGAATCTTTATTTCTCTAGAATTTGTCTGTAATTGCTGTTTTGCTACCTGTTCTAGTAATTTTTTTCAAAACTGGTAGTTTTGGACAGACTGGGACTTGCAAAAATACTTTCATTTTGACGCAAATAATGTTATCTCATAGTTACTTTCAAGCTCTTTTTTGTGTTAGTACTTCAATGACATAAGATTTCTCAGTAATATATATGTGAGACACCTTTATATCATTATTTATTTTCAATATTCAGTTGTGTTAGTTAATGCCCACAGTAACAGATGTTGATGACATATTATTTTATTATTTTAAAAATATTTTTTAAAAATTGCCATATATCATCTCCTTTGATCTTTTCAGTAACTTTATAAGATAGTTGTTTTTTTCATTACTGATGAAGAGATTGAGGCATTGATATCCAAACTTTGACCTGCTGATAAAATCTGCTAGACATTGCCTCTTCAGGCATTATAGTTAGAAAATTAAAGAAATGTAATAAAAAGACGAGTAATGCAAAAAAAAAAAATGTCATTTTTTTTACATTGGTTGCAATATCCTTGAGGAAGGAGACTTTTTTTTTGGTTACTATTGTACTGCCAGCATCCAGTACACTATCTTCCAATGAATATATGTTCTGTTTTTTGAAGGCTTACAGAGTATACTGTATAAACTGTGACACTTCGAGGTGGTACTAAAGAGTGAAATGTTATTAATAATAAAAAAATAAAAGATAAAGTTTTATAAATAATATTGTTTTATTCTAAGATGAATAAAATAATATTAGGAAATATAAGCTACACTGAAAATTGTGCTAAAAACTGTGAAAAGCAGAGCTCATGAATCTCCAAAAGTAATTCAGTCTAACACAAATGATGTACCTGACTTTTTCATTTTGTGTAGCCTGTTGGGTAACTTCCAAGAAAATTGCAATTGTGAAATCATAACACCTTTTTTAAAACATCTCTGATGGGGATATCCTTAAAAGCACAAAATGGATGCATTATTTTAATTTCTGAAATTAAAAAAAATAAAAGTGAGATTTAATTATAGCCCCTCCTACAAGCATGACTTGGCTGGTGCTGAGCACCAAGAACCAGACACAATAGAGAAGGTACTGAGTGACTGCATGTAAGTACTCTACGTGAGGTCTTAGAAGTCCCTCTGGGGTAATGACTGAAACAAGGGCTGAGGCTGTAGTTCTACTAATGATATGTTTCTTGATCCCAGTGCAAGGTTCATTGTTATATTAATTTTGTGAAAATTATTGGTGCTGTGTATTTAGGGTTTGTGAAATATTTTATATAGGCTGCACTTCAATAAAAATGTGGTATATAAGTATTTGGTATAACTTTAAATATTTGCATAGCACTTACAAATGTACCCAATTTTAAAAGCTTGAATAAATAACATGCAAAGAACTAATACCTTTATAAGATCTTTTCCTTAAAACTCTACATTATGATATCTCTATGGCTCTTTAGTTTTTTCCATTTACAACTTCACCCAGTATCCCCTAGGATAATCAATAATAATATAAAACGAAAGTAAATATATTTATTTGTAAAATGTATTAATTAAAAACATCACCTCCTAATTTTTAATTAAAAGAAAATTCATGAATATTTTCATTTCCTTTAGTTGGTTTTCCTTTTGTGTCTTGATCTAAACTCTGAAAAGTAGGACATAAAGGAGCACAGGAATAAAGAGGAAAAAAATAAAATTAGTTTTTTCTTTCATTGTCTTATGTTGTGATATAACTTGCAAAACAGGAGTGGGGTTGAAGCTTAAATACACTTTATTTTCTTTTCTTACAAAATGTATTATTGGTCTTTTTATTAAAGTTACTTTTCAGGCCTAGTATATTTGGTTACATTGAACACATTAAACTTGATTCATATCACTATAAGAAATTCAGAAATGTTTGTGAGCTGAATCTTCCCACATGAAACTATTTTTCAGTTTTCAGTACTTAAAAGAAAAAATCTGAATCAGATGCCCACATTTAAAAGTCAAAGGATTTCACAAAATACTTAGAATTTTTCCTAAACTATCTGAAGTTACATTTATACAGTTGCAACATTTGCTTAACTTGAATTGTGTATATTTTTCCTATTAAGTTGTACTGTTTATCACTCGTCCATTATAGCCCCACCCAATCACCAGTACCTATTTAATTAACATACTATTTTTACCTTTACTCATTTATTTTTATTATTATTTTTGCTTAATGTATTGAGGTAACGTTGGTTAGTACAATTATATAGGTTTCAAGTGTACAGTTCTATAATACATTATCTGTATATTGCATTGTGTGTTCACCACTCAAATTCAAATCTCCTTCCATCCTTTACTCATTTATATTACCTCCCTATCTCCAAGCATTTGACATCGTGTAACATTATAGACTATATAGATGATATGTGGTCTATTAGGGCTGCTGTAACAAAATACCACAGACTGGGTGGCTTAAGTAACAGAATTTATATTACCAAAGTTCTGGAGGGTACAAATCCATGAAAAAGGTACTATCAAATTCAGTTTATGGTGAGGTTTCTCTTCCTGCCTAGTAGAAATGTGCCTTCTTATCCTATCCATCTGAGCCTTTCCTGTGTGTGCATGAAGAGAGATTTCTGGTGACTCTTTTATAAGGACACAAATTCTATTGTGTCAGGGCCCCACTCTCCATGACCTCATTTATCCTCAGTTACCTTGGCAAAGGCCCCATCTCCAAATGCAGTTGCATTGGGGATTGAACCTTCAACATATGAATTTGAAGGGGGACATAACCAGTACAATAATATTTGTATTCTGTATGTATCATAACAGAACTGATCATCACTGATATCCATTTAGCATAGTTTTCTCAGTAATCTCTTTTTAAAATATATTCAATGTTCACCAGCATCTTTCACCCTAAATTTTATAGCCATCTTTAAGTTCAAATATTTGTTGCATTGTTCTATGTCCAAATAGTGCTGCCGTATAAGTTGGAATATCTCATGAATGAAAAAAGAAAAAGCCAACTCTCAGGGATCTTACATTTTAGTGAGGAGGAGAGACCCAATGAACAAAATAAATGAGAAAATATATAACATGTTAAAATGTAGTAAGTACTATGGTAATAAGTATAGAAAATAAAATAAAAAAATAGCTATAGAAAAATAAAGGGAGAAGGGTATATAATGATGAAGGTAGAGTTACAATGTGCAATTTAAAATAAGAGTAGCCAGGTAAATTACCTTTGAAAAGGTGTAATTGAAGAGAATTGAAAGAGGTGAGGGACTGAGTCATGTGGGTCTTTGGAGGAAGAATATTCTAGACAGAGGAACTGTAATTGCAAAGGCTGTAGTGCGGGTGCATACTTGGCATATTCAAAGAATAGCATAGTCCAGTGTGGCTAGAGCTGAGTGAGTGGCTGAGAGAAAGCTGGGGAGATGATAGAGAAGTATCATCAGGACCTTGTAGGCCAAATGGGGTTTATTTAAGTTTATTTCCTGCTAGAATGCCTCAGAAAGTCCATGGAAGTGTGATCAGTGATTTCTTGCATGGTCAAAACTGTCTTTGCATTCATAATTTTATTGAACCAAAATGTGTCTAGATATAAAATTATTTGGTCATACTTTTCTTAAGGATATTTGAAGATGTTCTTCCATTGTGTTCTTTTGTGGAGTTTTTCTATGGAAAAGTTTGATGATAGTCTCATTTTCCTCCCACTTTTTCAATGAAAGTTTATTTTGCCAGATTTCCCAGGGAATTATTTCTTTATTTGTGAAATCAATGAACTTAAAAAAAAAAACTGTAGGATACAATGTACTATTTTATTTTAAAAGGTACTAACATACTTTTTATTTAAATTTGGGTACTTAAAATTATGTTTAAATTTTATCATTTTATTGTTTTAGTTTTCCTCTTTGGACCTCCCACTGTGCATATATTGGAGGTTCTTTGACCATTTTACATATTACTATTGTCTTTCTAATCTTTTTAAACTTTTTATTATATATCATTTTGTTTAATTTATTCATTCTTATTTTCTGTATCTCCTCCTGTTTTGAGAAGTGTTTATTCTGCCTGGTGCAACTTATTTTACTTTCATTTGTGTAATGACTATATCATTTACCTTTTCTTCTTGGTGCCTTTCTAGTTCACATTTGATTTTCTCTGCCTTTGCCATGGCTTTTGTTTACAAGGACTGTTGTAACTGTTTTATATTCTTGCGTCATCGAGGCAACTGTGTGTATGTGTGCATGTGTGGGGTGAGGTGTGTAGGTGTGTTTATTTTTACATTTCTGGAGAATTACTTGGTCATGATTTTTCAGGATCCATGAAATGATTTTTCTAGTGATTGTCTTTGCTCTTACATAGCTGCATATATTTTTGGCTTATTAGCTTTTTATAGATTCTATGTTGCTTCCCTTTTCCAGGAAAGTTATTTATAGAATGTTCATTTATGGATATCAATAGTGTAGTTGGGAGCTATTCAGGATATTCAGAGTCATATTGGAAATTTTCTAAAGACTAAGGGGTTTGAATGTGAGTTTAATTTTACCTTTAAAACTCCTCAGTCATTCAGAGAAATGTGTGACAGTCACAATAAAAAAACAAACAAAAAAACACCTTTTATTACCTCACCTAACAACTAGGAATCAGATCACTTTCTGAAATGTGGCTTGATTAAGATATTATATATTGAATTCTGAATCCTGTAGTCTTTATAGCCAAAATATTCATTTCCCTCAGGTACAAACAAGGGATTTTACTTTGTACCTCTGCAGATGCCAGTTAATTTTGAGATAAGTACCTCACATTTTGATATATGTTCTGCTTTTTATTGCTTTGGGAATTCTTTCCATTTTATAGTTCTGAGTTTTATCTGTCAGTTTTTCTATTTTCCTCATCCCATTTTTGTTTGTTTGTTTATTTTTGCCAAGTATGAAATATTTTTTGTTTCTTGTCTCCTGTTGCTTTTGGATAATTTTTTGTTTTCTTGTCTCTGCTTTTTTTTTTTTTTAAGAGAAGGTGAATGTAGAATGCAACTTCTGATTTCAGTTAATTTTTAAAAATATTTCTTACTCATTTTATTTACTACAGTTTCTCCATACCTCTTTGGGTGATGGGATTTTGTTCACCAGCAGTTTCTTCTGGAGAATCTCATAACAATATTTTCTAAATGTTGTCGTATAAAATATATTTATCTGTAGCCTTTATATCTGAATAAAAGGTTGAAAGGATTTTGAAAGCTTATACCTTGGTTTTTTTCCCTCACTAAGGACATGGTAGCACTTGCTCCAGTATCTTCATACAGTGCACGTCACTATAAAGATGTTTTCCTTAGATTGTTTCTATATCCAATTCAAGAACATATCATTTAATGTATTAAATGTCCTATTTTAGCCACAATATACTTGATAGCCTAGAAAAATTTATATTCAGTTATATGTGGGATAAGTGTAGAAAGAAGAGCTTTAAAGAATCTATTGTCAAAATAAAATTCCCAAAATCGACTCCAAATGCTATCATATTTTATATTATATTGTTAACATTAATAATGCTAAGCATTCATTGTGTATGCTTTTAGGAACTTAGCAAGTCTATTCAATAAGACATTCAAATTAAATTTTAAAATCTTAAATTATATTAAGAACAAAAATAAGTACTCAAAGCCCATCAATTTTGACTATTTAACTATATTTACCATTATCTATGTTATTAAAGTTATGTCTGATTTTCTGTGTTGTGGAAATACTATAACTATTATGCATCTCTTCTAAATTATGCATTTAGTAGTATCACATTGGTAGCTTGATCAGTCAAAGTAACAGTATTTGTACCATGAAAACAGGCAAAGACTACAAATCAGGGCTTGATTTATTTTGTTGATTTTGAGTAGATTTAAATAAATGATGAGGGATATGTTAATAATGTATATCAAGACTAAAAGTATATTATGTCTGTTGCCTACATTGTGAATAGCAATAATCTTCCAGTGTACAAAATGGATTATCTGGTTCAAGAAAGAAGTCCAAAACATCACTGACAAATGAGTGAAATTTCTACATACTTAGAACTGAAGCTGAAAGAGATTTAAATTTAATGAATATAATTTGTGTGATGGTGTGAGGTTTATAGTAGATCACATATCAGTTTTAATAGCAATAACTTCTTTGGGAAAGGAATTTGAAGACTGAATAGCAATTCCATTTGTCATGGGTGAACTGCAACTTTAGATTGGCTAAGAATGTGAGAGGTCAGCAAAATTAAGAGAAGACTTCTTGTGAGAAGAAGTTAGCTATTGAAATTTATAATAAAGAATATGAATTATTTTATTTTATTTCTAATAGTCTTTATATTCATATAATTTATAATACATTTGCCTACACACACACACACACACACACACACACGCACGCACGCACACACACATTGTTTTTTTTAGAAAGCCAGCACACCAGCACACTACTGTCTACATCATATCAACATTCCCCAGGTAATTCACATGTACATCAAAATTTGCAAAGCAATGGTGGTGATAATGGCATCAAGAATGGAAGGAAAAATTAGGTAAACAGGGCCTCTGACAGAGTGTTTCTTTTACGAGACCTGTGTGTTTTGTTGGTGTTTGAAATGTCATATGTAATTGTAGTAAATCAGTGTATTTCACTTTTTACCTTTTATGTGTTGATACTTAAGAGGGACAAATATCAGATATCTCTCTGTCTCTGTCTTTCTCTCCATGATAAAGCAACAATGTCTACTAATCTTGTTTGATATTAATATAAATTTATCCAAATTTTTGTTTTTGTTTAAATTTGCAACCTATATATTTTTATCTTATCTATTCTTATATTTTTATAATGCATCTTTTATAATGGATCATAATTATATTTTTAAGTTTAACAATTCTTATCTTCTCAATAAATAATTTAATAAAATTACCTGGTGCAGTTTAATGAGTTCCCCAACCTAAAGTATACACACTATTATTATTCTGTGAGTGTTACTTTATAGTTTATTATGCTCTATAGTTTATTGTTTTTATAGTCTTCCTTCTTAGACCTTACATTTGAGATGATTTTAATTCTGCCTGAAGTATTTTAAATATGTTAATAAGTAGATATTTATGTTGAACTCTGTTTTGTTTTCTTCTCTTCTTCCCCTTCCTTTTCCTCTCCTCTTCCTTCTTCTCTTCTTTCCTTCTCTTTCCCCTCTTCCTTCTCTTCCCCCTTTCTTCTTCCTTTCATAATCATTCTTATTACTCTTATTTGGTCTGAATACGTCTATTTTTAAAAAGATATTTCTCTGAATATAGCATTCTAGATTTGCAGCCAGTTTCCTTTTGAAATTAATATCATTCTATGCTCTATTGTCATTGTTACTGTTGTTATATTATTTATCTATATACATAATTACCAGTTTTTTAAAGATAATCTGCCTTTTCTGCCACATCTGAGTACTTTTAAATTTCCTCATATTCCTTGGTTTTCTGCAGTTTCATTCTGTTTTATAGTTACTCTGTTTTATGTTAATTTGAATTGATGTCTTTATTCATTTAAAAATAGCAGCTAGTATATCTCCAAATATTGCTGCTCATTTATTAATATCTTCAGTTTTATCTTGGAATTTTAATTTATAATAAATATATTTATTCTATCTTTTATAGCTCTTGTCGTTGCTACTTTATCTTTCATTTAGTTGCTCCTTACTACATTCTAGGTGATATTTATCTTCTATTTTGGTAATACTCTCTTTAGCTATATCTAGTGTGTTGCTAAACATATACTCTCTCTCTCTCTCTCTCTCTCCCCCCCCTCTCTCCCTCTCTCTCTCTCTCTCTCTCTCTTTCTCTCTCTCTCTCTCTCTCTCTCTCTATATATATATATATATATATACACATATATATGTATATATATATATATTTTTTATTATGTATTTTATTTTTAGAGATAGTACACATATTTTGTGTATTGATAGTTTCCTATTCCTTAAAAATAAACAACTCAAACTTTGGTCTTTTCTTAAAGCATAGTAAGTTTAATTGTTTTATAATCTATGTTGAATAATATCAGAAGCTTTTATAGGTCAGTCACTTATTTTTTTGATGGTTCTTTTTCATGTTAACTGATATCCTTATATGTCAGGTTATCTTTGACAATGTAATAGTTATTATACTTGAATTACTGTTTTTAGAAATAATATGAAACCTATATATATGTAGTTTCATTGAGATAAAATTTGCTTTTGATCTTCTTAAAAAATTAGAATTACTCGAATCTTCAAAATTTGAGGTAATCTGTGCCATCCTGCTATGTGAAATTAGGTTAAAATTAATCAAAACAGCTGTTTTGCATCTTCTCTATCTCTGAATTTTTAGCACTTTATATTCCCATCTCACTTTTGAAGGAAAGAGCTTTTTTATATTTCTGTACCTTCAAAGGCGCTATACTTTTTAATTCTAATCCCCTTGCATTGATGAGCCTATCAAAATGAATTTTAAGGTGCCAGGAATGGCAAATGCACTCAAAGCAAGTACAGTAAATGCTTCATTTAACTCTCTGTGTCTGTTTTCTTTTCATTAGTGCCTAAATATTCTCCCAATATCTTTTCATCTTAATATGCTCAAAAAACATTTTAAGAATGCTCTACTAAGCATTTTTATATTTTCATTAGAGGGCTTCCCGCCTCCCCTTAATTAACCTAGCTCACTATTACTGGAAACCGGAAATTTTATAGCATCTTTATTGTGGCCTTTTCTTCCCTTTTCTTATATTTAGTGCTTTCTGCAATATTATTAAAAATATATTTCATTTTAAATATATATTTGGAAGAGAATCAGTTTATGCATTCACATAAAAGGACTTACCTGTTTTCTCAATTTGAACGTCATCTGAAATATACTTACATTAGGATTAGATATTTTTTTAATTTGAAAACTTCAAATTTCAGTGTCATAACCACATAAAGATTTATTTTCTCTTAAGTTAAAAAATAGTTTGGATAGTGGCAGTCCAGAACTGTTAAGGATATTAAGACATAGGCTTTTTTTTTTTTTATTTGATCTCTATATAATACTATTTAACATTTTTTCTTGGAATAATTTCAGTATTTTGGTGTTATGGTATTCCTGCCATCATGTGAGCTTATTAGAAATAAAGAATAACAAATGTAGGAAGAGAAAAATAGCAGTATTAATCTTTGTTTCTATAACTTTCATGAAAGTCCATGCTATAACATTGGATTGGATTTAGTCATCTAGTCACATGGCCTGTGCCAACTATGAGGGATATTCTAACTTAGTTATTAATTGGATTCATTCTCAGTAATATAGGTTTCTGATAGAAAAGAGGAAGGGACGACTCGAAGTTAGATAGGTAACTAGTCATCTCTGCTACTAAGAGTCTAATGAAATGTTTCTGTTTTCTCTAAACTGATCTCAGGTATGGTGAAAAGACTTCACTGCTTTGAAATGTTTATTAATATTTAATATGAAATGTTTTAAACTATAGTTTATAGAAAGATTTTCATGAATAATTATAGATACATGACAATCAGTGTTGTCAGTGAGTAATTTCCCACTACTGAGCACACTCATTCACTAATAATTACAGATTTAAAGAATTGTGAAGTTAGAATATAATTTTAAGGTAAAATTATTATTACCAATTTACCAAAAGCTCTACTTTAAATGACTTGCTTGCCTTGGTAGGTGATGAATAAAATTTCATTAGAAACAAATCAAATGTTTCACCTCTGCATTATTCTGATCTGAACCTTCTCTTTTTTTAATCAATGGTAATATTTCCAAAATGCAACATGGATCTTGACTATTTAAAAGACATTATGTGAGAAAACATCATTCTGCAACTGAAAAAGCATAATTGTCTTGACTGTGGTGATATTCTCATCAATGAAGTAATGGTCTGAGTCACCAAAGAAGTTGTTCTTCCTGTTTGTATCATTTATACTTGCTTTCTTAAAAAAAAGAAAAGTCAACGAGACCCAGAAACATTTTAAAAGTAACATGTCTCTTAAATACCTCTGTATTTGTATTTGATCTACTAATGCATCTTAATTGAACATTAGGAGAGGTCTAAAAAATTGCATCCACTCAGTGATTGCAACTCAGAGAAAATAATAAAACATTTTGGCAGAATTGATCTAACCTTTTGATGAAGTCATATTTTCTTTTTTAAAATATTTTACTTTTTCAGTTTTACTGAGATATAATTGGCATATAGCATTGTATAAGTTTAAGCTGTACAACATAATAGTTTGATATATGTATATATTGTGAAATAATTACAATTCTGAGTTTAGTTAACATCATTACCTCTTATAGTTAGTTTTCTTTCCTTGTGATGTAAACTTTCAAGATCTCTTACTCCCTTAGCAACTTTAAAATATATAATATGGTGTTGTTAACTATAGTTACCATTTTGTACATTAAATCTAAGAATTTCCTTATCTTATAACTGGAATTTTATATCTTTTAACCATCAGCAATTTTAACCACTTTCTCAGCCCTTGCTTCTAGCAACAACCAATCTTTTTTTCCTCTATAAGTTCATTTTTTTAATAAAAATTCACATATAAGTTAGATAGTAAGGTATATGTTTTTCTTTGTTTGACTTATTTCACTTAGCATAATGTCCTCAAGTTTCATTCATGTTATCACAAATAACAAGATTTCCTTTTTATGGCGGAATAATATTCCATGGTGTGTGTATCACATTTTCTTTAAACATTCATCCATCGATCGATACATAAATTGTTTCCATGTCTTGACTATTGTAAATAATGCCACTGTGAATAGGGGAATACATGTATCTCTGACATAATGATTTCATTTTCTCTGGATACATACCAAGAAGTGGAAGTGCTAGATTCTATGGTGGTTCTATTTTATATTTTTTGAGGAACCTCCCTACTATTTTTCATAGTGGTTGTGCTAATTTACACATTTACACTTTGCCAAACAGTGTCCAAGGGTTTCCTTTCTCTATATCTCACAACACTTCTTATCTAGTGTGTTTTTGATAATGGCCATTCTAACAGATGTTAGATGATATCACATTGTGGTTTTGATTTGCATTTTCCTGATAATTAGTGGTGCTGAGCACCTTTACATGTTCCTTTTGGCTATTTGAATATCTTCTTTTGAAAAATGTCTATTTGGGTACTTTGCCAATTTTTTTTATTGGCTTATTTTTAAAATTTTTTTGCTATTGTCTGAGTTCCTTAAATAATTTAGATATTCACCCTTTATTAGACATGTAGTTTTCAAATATTTTCTCTCATTCCTTTTCTTTATTATTATTATTATTATTATTATTATTATTATTTATTATTATTATTTCTGCTGCTGCTGCAGAGAAGTCATGTTTTCTATATGGGATAATCTATGATATGTTAAAACTCTCCTACAATAAAAACAATAATTCAAGTGTGGTGATTGCAATTTTCAAGCCTCATTAACTGGAAATATACCATCAGTTACTGACATCTCATTGATAATTATAAAGTGAAATAATTTAATTACAGAAGACAGTAACTTTCTAAACTTAAGCAAATGGGAAGACCTGGCCAATGCTAGAGGAAGTAGTAACGCTTCTCTTGTGGATGCTAGAATAAGGAGAGTGATTGATATTTATTCAAGAATTTACAAAAGATGAGAAGGCAGTGAGATGACTCTAAAGCAGAGTTGTAATGTCATGTCATTTCACTAGACATTCTGTGAGTGTATACCTTGCTTTAGATAACTACTGAATCTCATCTCTCTCTTAATATTTTCTATATCAAAGAGACTCTTTTTTTTTTTTTTTTAAAGAGAAAACTCTGTGCAAGCTTTAGTTTTTTTTCTTTAGTGAAGAATTTATTTTCAGTGACAATTGTGTAACTATGAATCCAACCCAGAGAGCATATGGTCTTTATGTTTGACCTTAATGGGGCTAAATCCTTGCATGACTGCTTAAGATGACCAAGCATTAGGCACTATGCTTACATCCAGTCCTTGCAATTTCTTAAGTGTAATATCCAGTTTAACAAATGAGCAAAGTGAACATCAAAAATATAAAGTAGCTTGATTATGGTCACACAGCTGATAATTGTCAGAATCTGGGCTTGAACATAGTCTGAATTGCGTTAGAGTTCATCCTGCTATACTAGATTAAAAAATAAAGAAGTCCTTTAATGCCTAAAGAGCATTTGCCTTAATTGATGTCGTCTTAATTATGGTCAAAACCCATTGATGTTTTAAAACATGATGTGGGGAGGAGAAAGGAGAAGAAAAGGGAGGAAGAGAGAGAGGAAAAGTCCATTATAATTAAACATTATTTTATCGTGTGACCTAGTCTTCATCACACCTAAATTGATAGATTACTTACCTTGGCACCAAGTGATAACTTCAAAGGTTAAAATCGCAAAGGATAAAAAAATTAAAGATGTGGGAAATCGTCCTTTAGGCAAGTACAATAATCTCAAAAAAAATTCTGAAAACCATTGAAGTCATGTTTTTTTGATGCTTTCAACTGTGCCACATACTTCCTTATATTACTGAAAGAGAAAAAATTGCATTGAATCTCTTTGTTGGAAACATTTTAATTATTAATTTTCTTTAATGTTAACACTTAGAACTACTGTATATTTTTGTGGAATATATATGTTATATACAATTTATATATATAATTTATATATGCATATGACTTACATATGTATATATTTTCACTTTGTCTTTAAAATGGATCTCATAACTACTTAACACAAAACTTAGATGAAAAATTAGTAAATATATATTAAAAAAAAACTGAAACTGATCAGGGCACACAAAGGCTACATATATAGTAGACAGTATCTTTATAATGATGATGATAATGTCATTGTCAGGTGTCTGTTATTGGCAATCTGGTGATGATAATGTGGAGACTATTGAAATAGGTAAATATAGAATCAGGGAGAAAAAACAGGTAAATATAGAGTCATGGAGAAAAAAATTACTACAGTAATCAAGATAACATGTTATCCGAATAAATATAAGGACTTCTCTAAAGAAGTGGATGCCAGAGTTGATACGTGGCCCATGGAAGCAGGATGTGGAATAGAGGACACAGAGTATTATCTGAGAGATATTTGGGGTAGAAAATTATTCATGGATGATTGAGGGAAGAGAGATTTTGCTATAATTTTGTGTGGTCTGGTTTATAGTCTGTTTGTACTTTTAGTGGGATTTGAGGAAGAAACTACTAATCCCAGCCAGATAAATGGGCTGCATGTGGTAGGATTTGGTAAAAAGATTGTGATTACTTTGATAAATTCGGTGTGTCTACGGAACTCAATTGTAAGCTGTGTTATGAGATTTAAGATCTGAAGGCACTGTATGCTGATAAGAGAAGTCTAACATTTATTTAGTATATTGTCTTTTTTTTTTTTTTTCTATGCATTGGAAAGACAAAATTCACCTTATAGTTGTAATACCAAAGGTTATCAGTCTTGACACAAAATAAAATGAAATTTCAGTCAGAAATTTCATTGCTTACAATTTTTCGGTAACTCACCTTTTTCTTTCAAAACTAATTTTTTTTTCAGCTCTAGTCAATGGTCTAATCTACAACATATTACTTCTCTCTCTTTGCATACTTATAGTGTAGTCAGTTATACTTGATGGCCTATACTCATTTATGCTTGCTTCTCTCAATAATTATAAACACACACAACCTTACCGTACTTGCTACATGGTTTTACTTACACTCTTCATTTTTTTTTTTACTCTTTGAAATCATATAAATCGTTTGATAGAAAAATATAGATAGATATAGATTAAAAAATAACTCAAGACTTCTCAACTAGCTGTTTAAATATAGGGCGATGAACATTATTAATAGTATTGAAACTCCCTGTACGCAATTCATGCTTTTCTTATCCTCCACGTGTACAGAGCATGTTGAAGACAATCTGACTAAAGTCTTATTGATACATTTGTCCCTATCGAGCATGGAACTTTATCCATAGATGATGTCCACCATATATTTTTTAGCTGAATGTAAGAATATCCAGGCAAAAGAGGATAATAAAAGAAGTAAAACTTTCAGGAGCTGAAAAATGAGGTATGTGCATTTTTACTTTCCAAGTTTAAGTATTTCGCACTATTTATACACTGAATTTCAAATGCTAGTAGGTCGGCAGAGAATTTAGAAATACTCCAATGACAGTGAGATAAAAGTACTTAAGCAACAGATAGAACTAATTCCAGCTTTTTCATTTAAAATTTTAAACCGTATCGTGCTCTAAAAATGAACAGTGAAAAAAGTTAAGTGTTATAAATATGACTGTTAGATAAAAGTAAACTTGAGGAGTAAAAAAAGAGGTAAAGAGATGGCACATTACTAGAAAATACTCCTTATAATGATGACTTATGCGACTTTACTCAATTTATGTACTTTAGTAGAGAGGAGATGATTAATAATGGAAGATAGAAATCAATTGAAATGAACTGGTCTCCTTAGGACCAAGACCTCAGGAAAGTTAGGCATATATAAACAATCTTTTGTGGTGGGATAAGCATAGAATTGCTTCTGGCCCTATTGTTTTATTATTATTTGAGACATAATTAATATTTTAAAATAGCTTTCTATTTTGAAAGTCCATGATGTTCTTTTTTATCTTTACTACTTTTTTTCCCCTTCATTCCACTCCTTACCCCCACCCCTGCCCTTCTGGCATAGCCACAAGGAAGGGAAAAAGGAGGAGCTTGTAGTTATTGTAATAATTATCTTTCACAGTGCATGGAGATATTTTTCTTTTTGTTTTCATTTTAACTAATAATTTATAATGTCAGCAGCAAGATTATTTAAAAATAATGGAATTAGCTTAAGGAAATGGAGAATAATCACAAATAATTCATTATAAGAAGTATCAAATTATTCTTTCACCAAGTAAGTTTCATCAGAGATGCTGTATCTTATATTAGGATCCTTATTTTATTTCTTTAAAAAATTTTAAATATATGTATACAATTAATATGTTCATATAGATTAAAATAGATAAAATTGTTCTGAAATTTTGTTGTAGTAGTAGTAATAATATAATAATAGCAATAATAATAATAACACCCGTCTTTTGTCTGGCTCACATCACTCCTAAGAAAGATTGTCTTTTAACAATTTTAAGCTAGATATTTATTTTTATAGTTATGACTACATAATGTGGTATAGTATACTTTTATGACAATATTTAAAAATTCTATGGAATTTCAAGATTTTTACTACTTTACTTTCACTTCTTCTTCTACACCCATTTTCCTAAGAGTAATATAACACATTATTTGGTTCAAATTAGTGGACATTATGTTTCATTCTGAACACAAAATGATAAACTAAATTTATATCCTTTGTACATTGAATTCTTAATTTTTATGAGTATTAAATAATGATTACCTTCATAATTTTTACATTTTATTATTAATTTCTCAAATGTTTATTAGGTCTACCAAATACCTAATGGTAACTTTTCCAATCTTAAAACATTAAGAAAGTCTCTTAATTCTATTTTATTTCTTTTAGCAACCTCCCATGCATCCAGCCCTTCACTGTTTTTCTCAATTCTGTATTGATTGCTGTCTAGACATGGCACATAATTCTAGTGTTGTAAAACCTCTTTTCCATCACATGTTTAATGTATACCATTTCTTTCTGTTCCTGTGTTGGTTTGCCAGTACCCATCTTCCACTAGTAGAAAAAAAAAAGAAAAGAAAGGTACATGGTTCTGCCTTCACAGCTTGGCAATAAAACTATGTAAACTGAAAATAAAAAATGTATTATCAGAAATGTGAAGGCTTGATTTACTCTTTACTTAAGATCAATTGCTACTGCTGAGAAGTCTGATATCATAGGATTCTCTTTACCTCTGAAAGAGGTTAGTATCTAACCATTATCTATGGTATACTGAAATTCTCAGTGATGTACCTTGATGTACATATAAATGCATACACACACACACACACACACACGTGTGTGTGTGTGTGTGTGTGTGTGCGTGTGCGCGCACGCTGGCCTTTTTATTGCAATAGAAAACTTGGACTTTTTCACTCTTGAAACAAAAATTATTTTTATTCTGAGAAATTTTAATTCTTCGAATAAAAGTCAGTAATTCCATACACTCTCTTCTCTTTTCATTTTACTATAATCTTTTCATGAATATTGGACCCACTAAATTAATCATTTAATTTCTTTAAATTTCCTTTTATATTTTATATTATTTACCATCTCTTCTCTTCTCTGTGTGCTTTCTATATTTCACCTTATAGTCCTCATGTTGAGTTTTTTAATTTTTTATCATTTATTTTCTAAAATATTTCTCTTATTTTTATATTATTTCAATTTCATAGAGACCTGATTTTTTTTTTTTCGTGACACAAGTATTCTCTTACTTTTCTCATAGGTTCTGTGAGAAAGGAAAAGGTAGTTATGTGGTATAGTTCATCTGTATTGTTTAAGTAGAAATTTCCTTAATTTCAGGACTAGCCTTATTGTTCACCCTCTCATTAGTTAAACATCAGCTTTAAATAGAAGGTCTTTTATGTTGCATTGCCAATAGGAATTTACTGTCTGTAATGTTCTTTGTGACTTTGTCCTCCATTATGCAACTATTCCAGGAATTATCTGAGCATGGACATTATTATAAGGCTAGTTCATTATTTTTACATACATATTCTTAATTTCAATTATGGAAGAGATGGATGGGCCATATTTTACATTTTCTAACTCTCTTTTTCACATTCCCACTTTCTATAAGTGAAAAAAGTAACTTCATAATGAAGCAGCTAGTTCAAAAAATAAAAAGATTACTAAGAGAAATATTTTATTTTTACTTTTGCTTCCTAGGAAAAAAAAGTTTCAAAGCCTAAAAACCATATTTTTTGGTACAAAAATAATAGTAAGAATGACCTTGCCTCTTGAAGGAGGTATATACTAGCTTTATGAAGATCAGATTATTGTTTTTGTTTTTATTCATTAATGTAGTTTATGATATAAATTATTTTACAATTGATTTCTGATGTATGTAGTAAAATATATAACACATTTTGAATTAGGAAAAAATATGATTTTTGACACATAAATCAATGTAAGTTGAATAGGAACATCATTGTTATGAATAAATAAAACATTTTTCTTTATGGAGTCTCATTTGTTTTTAATCATAAAGTTGGGTTCTTTGTTTTATTATTTATTGATTTTAGTTGTTTTTAGATAATTTTTAAAGATATTATTCCTTAAGAATTAGAAAAGAAGGATTTATAATAATTCTGATCCAATTTTGTAGCTTTTTCATCATTAAATGTGTTTTTAAATTACAAGATCTGTTTATTTTTTATGTTGTTTTTACTTTTAAAAAATCTACAACCTAGAGCTTACTAACTTCTTTATCATAACATCTTTTTTTTCTAATTAATTTAAAAAATGTTTTTCCAGGCCAATGCAAAAGAACTTCATGATCATCCACAATACTTAATTGAGTCTAAATTTCTTTTCATAAGAAAACAGACAGAATTCTGGGTCTTCTACTTGTTTGCCTTTAATGGTCTACTTTACAATGTCTAGTTATGGTATAAAAGTCCTTGGATGTAGTCTTTTTGCCCTACATGAGCCATTGTCTATAAATGATCGACTTTCTTGGACCAATTTTCAGAGAAGATGGCCCTAAAATGGTTATGGTGATTTCATTCCCATTTGAACTCTTTAAGAGCAAAATCCAAATAGATCCATGACTGGTGAAAGGAATAATGGAGATTTATTTGCTCTTGGGATGAAAGTAATTGTGTTAAAGAAGATCTTTTGATTCACATCCTTCTGGTGTTTAAGGGAGGACATGTCTTTTTTTCAGAAGTTTTAAAGTAGAATGAGTAGTTACTTCATTAAAATGGAATTGAAAGAAAAAGTTCAACATTTGCTATATAACTGGGAATTACCAATAACTGAAGAATATATGTTTGTAGATTGTAAGGCTTAGAAGGATGGATGGATGCTGTGTGGTAAATAAGGATGGAGATTCTAGAAGTGAAAGAAACTTGGGTTTGAAACTTAGCTTCACCAGTACCAGAAATGTGAACTTGACAATTTATGTATTCTAGGCATCTCCTTACTTAATTGCCAATTAAAGGGGTCTCTTAATATATATCATGCATGATCACTTTTGATATTAATAGATAGAATAAATGTATAGAGACATTTCAAGCCTGGCTTAATAAATTGTAGCTACCAATGTTTTCTTATCAACAAAAATATTATTATGCACAGATGGACACATGAGATTTTATCCCTCATGGAGGAGATTGGCAAATGTTAGATAGAATTTGAAGGATATGCACATGTACTTGTGGTTCTCTTCCTTAACTTATTAAAACTAAGGAGACGAATTTCTGGGCCTATCAGACTACTCAGATGTAATCTGGGAATAAATCCTGCCTCTCAGAGTATACTCTGCCAACAGAGAAAGTGAAGTTGGGGAAGAATCACTTGACAAAACTTCCTATGGTGTTAGAATTGGTTGACTTTGATTTAAATTGAAACTGCTCATATTTTGATTCAATTTTAAAAGTTAATAGTTTACATATAAATATGAACATTTAGTTCCTCCTTATTCTTTTAAGTTTGTTACTTATTCTGCACTGGCAAATTTGACCACTTTTAAGAATCTTTGATTAATAATTAGTCCCACTTTCAAACTTAGGTAAATATTTTCAAGCATTTTAAAACTGCTTTTTCATTTTAGTAGTGGTTTAGTTTAGAAGGATTTCAGTGATTGGGCTAATAGAACTTCTGAGCACCTAAAAATTTTGTTATGTCAAATAATTTATGTTTATAAATATAGGAATTGATTTCCAATCCTGTATATGAGCTTAGTAGAATGTTAACTTAAACATACTTGTACTTTTATAAATTTAAATTTCAAATTGGAATTACCATGTTTAAATTAATGGCCCATTTTGCTGAATCTTCACAAGTGGTTGTGGAGGTCCAGCTTCTCACTCTGCTGGTATAAGGGTAGGGGAACCGTGAAGTGCTAGCTAACCCCAAATGGCACTACATTGTTGAATCTTTTTGCTGCTGGTCCCGCTGAGTATGCCAGGCTTGGGAATCAGAACACTACCTGATTTGATCAGAGTAGTATGGGAAATCAGCATACCATCAGGTCCTGCCAATACCACCCAGTCATAGAATCAGGGAATAAATACTACCTGAATCTATGGGATGAGTGAGGTGAAAAATCAGCAGCTTTCATGGACCCATTTAAAACCCTAGGAGGAAGAAAATGCTTCCATCGACATTTGGCTGGAGTAGGGTAGGTATCGCCATGAAGATTTTATGTTCCATTAGGCTACTCACTTCTTTATCCTTTGACTAAGATAGCTGTTTTTTGCTGAGAACTATTTTTTATCTGTGCTTGTTGGCAGTTTTGATTTGGAGGCCTTTATAGAGGCCTGTCTGATATGTATGGGAGATAATAAGTCCACAGATCTATCATCATGTCATTCCTCAAGTCCTGAGGTTCCTAGGTAGTCCCTCTTCATCTTTTCATCTTTTAGGAGACTTCCAGTTTTTGTTTGTTTGTTTGTTTGTTTTTTGTTATGTCTAGGTGATTTTTGGTTGTAAGGGGATAGACCTTAAGGAATAGAGACATATCATCTTGGTGGGAGCTGGAAGATCATCACGAAAGATTTTAACTTAGATCATAACCTCATTTCTTTGGTGGCTACTGTGAGACCATGTTGATCATCATTTAAAATTAATGACTTCATAGTTTTAAAATGGGCATTTCACGTGGTATTTGTCCCTAGATTCAAGCTCCACACATTCATTAACTCCTCAGGCTATGCATGGAATTCTGCAAACTCCTATCGAGTTTGATCACTCTTTATAATTTGTTTCTTTGACTTTTAATACATTAAAAAATTTTTAAAAGTCAGTACATCTAAATATCTTCATGCTTTTTTTCCCCCACACATATTTTAGGACTGTTGAACTCTTAATGGGGATTAGAATACAATCCAGTTGAATTCTTGATTTCTCATGTCTTTGTCTGACTTGCAGTCATACTTTTTAATGTTATTCACCTGATATTTGAAAAGAACAAAAAGGTTTTTAACCTGCAATGGGAAGGTGATAGTTGATTAAATTGAGAAAAGATGAGGCACACTAGAGCAGAAACTGGTATTGCTTTAATATTTTATTTTAACAGTAAACTTTCAATTTTATTTAAGCTTTTTGCTTCCGTATAA
Organism: Eidolon dupreanum; assembly: GCA_028627145.1. NCBI lineage: Eukaryota > Metazoa > Chordata > Mammalia > Chiroptera > Pteropodidae > Eidolon > Eidolon dupreanum. The sequence goes on from CM053507.1 coordinate 23,707,723, forward strand.
GTGCTGACTTCCAAATATTCAGGGAATAGTAATCTAAGTTAGGAGGAAATTTTCAGCATTCCTAAATTATAAGATAATATAGTACTATCACTAATCATTTTAATTGGAAATGATAATTCACTTATTACATATCACACAATATCCTAAATTGTTTAGATGTATAATTTGTTGTAAACCTCAAAACAGCAGACTTTTGGGAGACTGGCATGGATATATTTATTAAATTGAATTATGCAGTTTGACTCAATTTCAGAAATTTATTCTAAATAAAAACATTAAATTTAATTTTGGTTTTGACCCGTTTCATGAATTTATTGTAAAAAAAATTAGATGATTCTCCAATATTATTTGTTTTTATTAACCATTGTCATCCCAGTAAATTAAAAAAAAGCCAAAAGATTCAAAGAAAATATTCCTTTTTCACCATTTCTGTTATAATCACAAAAACATAATTTAAAAGTTCTTTAAAACTAAATCGATTATTTAAAACAGCCAAAAAAACGAATTTAATACAGCTAAAAAATGACACTATGTTTTCACTAATTGAAATGTACATTTCACTTATTCAATTTTGATATGACCAAAATTTATATTACAAAGAATATGTATGAATAATGTAATGTTAATAAGATTATATAAACATCAACAAATTTCAATCCAGGTTTTGGCAATGAGATTTTTAGATTTAATATTTTCATGTTTATTGTTCACATTTTTTCTTTTTTAAATATGACATTTTTTTCCTCTGTCTAGACTGTATTTGGTGTGAATTTGTCAGGAAAAATATGCAATCAATTTTCTATGTTTTAGAATTTGTACAGTTTAGCTTAGAATTTGTACAGTTTACATCTGATATTTTAAATTTTAATAACTAATATAAATTTTTAAATGTTTGACAAAATCTTTTTATAAGCTCTTCTAATTAATATTTCTGTTTTGTTTTATAATTTTGACATCTCAAATATCCTAAATATATGTATTATAAAGTCTTCAGAAGATTATTCAATCAAATCGTTATCAAGAGGTAGTTTTAAAAATGTCCCTGCATATATATTTTAGCTTATAAATTCTTAATGTTTTTGGGCTTTAGTCTCATTTTGATTAAGAGTCCTTTCCTCCCTCTCCCCTTTCCTCTCTGTCTCAGTCTCTGTCTCTGTCTCTCTCCTCCCTCCCTCCCTCTCTCTCTTTCCCTCTCTCTCTTTCCCTTCTGTGATGACAGAAGTTGTTGCTTTGTGGTAGTGTGGTGAAGCTTGGGATGTTGCAGTTTCAATCACGGAAACGACTTGCTGGTGAACTCATTTCCTGAGTTATGAGGTTGGCATGGCCCTCAACCTTCACGATTCTTTATTTTCTAAAGACTGTAGAGATTTAATAATTTGCCAAGGGTTTTTCCGAGTTTTATTTTTTGCCAGGAGAGTTTTCAGGGGAGAGTAGAGAGGGATGTCCCAGCCCTGCGTGGCCCATTGAGATGAGACCAACTCTAGGTTAAAACAGTAGTTGATCACATGCAGAGCTCCACAGAGCCTACTCCTGCTGCAAGTTCCAGTTCTGCAGGAGGACAGATCCATAGGTTTACCATAGCTCAATTTCTGGTTAAAAAAAATACATTAGATAAATCAATAAATATATGGGTACCTTGTATTTGAGTACAGTTGTACATTCAATGTACTTTCTTTATAGATTTTATCCTTTACCTGTGGTAGAGAAGGATCACTTATCAGTGCATAGACTCACCGAACCATCTTAAGCTAGAAAAAATATTTATTTTTAAATAAGAAATAAAACAAATACAAAGTTATACATTTTGAGATCTTTTAAAATTTTATCTACCACAATATTCTAATGTATTCTTAGATAGGCTTTAATTTATTAAACAAGGAATTCATTAGTTACTTTACTTTGGTTGTACCATAATTGTGTAAATGAATCATAGATCTGATAATTACTGTTAACAGCAATTATTTTATAACCACATTAAACATATAAACATAACATATAAATATTTTATAACATCAAATTATATGCTAAATCAAAGGATTATGAAATAGTATTATAAAGAATATATTTTCACAATGCTGTATATAATCTAAAATTATAGAGTCTTGCTATAGAATTTTATTTAATTAAAATATATAAAATGGTGTTCTGTTATGCTGAGTGAAATGTCAGACAGAGAAAGGTAAATACCATATGATTTCCCTTATTTGTGGTATCTAAGGAACAAAAAGAACAAACTAATCAGAAACATACTTACAAATATAGAGGACAATCTGGTGATGGCCAGAGGGGATGGGGGGTTAGGAGACTGGGAGACAGGGGTGAAGGGTTAAAGAAGTTGATAGATGCTCATGGTGATGGAGAGCATGGCATAGGGAATGCAGTTAGCATTAATGTAATCGCGAGGTATAGAGCCAGAAGGAAGAGCAGTCGGGGATTGTTTATGAACTATATAAATGTCTAACCAATGTACTGTATACTTGAAACTAATAATAGAATTTACAAACAAAGAAAAAATATATGTACAATGGTAATATAAAATTGATTTCGTTGAAGGTATTTTTATTAACAGTTAAATTCTGTTTACATTCGCAATTTCTTTAGCTATAAATATCAGAGAAACATACTAGCATTGGTTTAAATGCATTTATGGTTCTTAAGTGGGTCAGATTTACAGAGTCCAGAATTTAGTGATATAATAGAGAATTTAACTTGATGCTCCTGCTGCTGATGGTGAAAACTTTTGGTCCACTCACCTTACTGTGTTGATTTTTCATTTTCCTATTTTTACCCTCATGCACATAATGTGACTATTACATTTTCTAATGTTGAAGTCAAGGTCATGGATGGCAGAAATTGGGGGGCAAAAAGCTCTTTAGTTCCTATTATCCTGTTTGTCCCATTTATTAAGGACTGAAAGTGAAATTTTGTTTTAGAAGTCCACTAATTCTTCACCAGAATTCAGTCAAATGTCTGTGTTTGGCTACAAGGATGGCTGAGTTGACAAATAGCTGGCATTTTTAGCTTCTATACTAGGAGGCTGGTGGGGATTAGGATTGGGATTATTTTCTCTTTAGTCAACCAAAAATTGATGCCCTATTTCCTATATGTGTTTATATGAGTCCACCCTTGAAGTAAACATAAAATGATTATAAGCATATTCAGGAAGAAAATATGACTGCATTTTTTTTCATTCCACCGTATGCTATCTGGAAAAATGTTGTATTTCATCAAAGGCAGATATAATGGAATTTAAATACATAGCTTTGGGGTATTATCTTGTAAATCCTTATGTCAGTTTTCCAATTTGATATCTCATTGTTATGATAAACTCAAGAGTTTTCAAAAGCTGAGAACTGGTATATTCTGGGCTTTCCTTTCACCTCCCTTTACCCCCAGATATACCTACCTCTGATTATCATCTACCAGTAACACTCTTGGTAAATGATATCAAAATACATCCAGTTTGTCAAACCAGAAAATTGGGCACCATTCTTAAATTCTCCCTTTTCTTCACCTTGACTGCATTCAATCAAATATAAAGCTTCATTAATCTATCTTTAAAAAAATCTCACAAATGAGAAATTCCAAGTCTAAGGATGCCCACTGGGATGTGGAGTCCTCAGGACCAAACCCCCAAAGTAAGCTCTAGAGTGAAGGATAAAGGTGGTGTCTTTGAAGGTGGCCAGGAAATCATTTTTAAAAGACACTCACATGTTGCATGAAAAAAAAATTATTTTTACATAACTTCTGTTATCAGCTACCACCAAAAGAGAACTACAGTGTCTTTGGCAACAAGACCTTCATTGCAGTGATGTGATGTCCATAAGCCACAATGAGGGTGAACAGGAAGGAGGCATCTTTAACAGCACATTCTAATATCAGTGTTTCAATACTGTCTTTGGAAACTAACAGCTGCTTGCTAATGCACTGTGTTAGGCTTTGGAGAGCTAAACAACTCTGATAAATGTTTCTTACTCTAAGGTAAAATGTTTGCAATTTGTTTTGACAAGGAAAAAAAGTGTACTTTTTAAAAGGCAACCTTTATGGAAGCAGTAGAATTTAGAAATTGTATGGTCAGGAGAAATTGAGAATATTTTAGATGGTCGACTTTTAGTCAGTTGTTTATTGGGCATGTCATTACAGCAACTTATATATAATTGGATTTTTCAGAAAACTTTGGTGGATATTCATTTCTTTGTACCACAGGTAACAGAATCTTAGAAATATCAGTGATACTGGTTTTGAAGCTACATTAAGTAGCTGTTGTAATATTTCAGACATATCTGAATCTACCTAACTCATGTAAAAATTGCCTTATTTTCAAGTTTCATGTTTGGAAAAACTAGACAGACCATTTACTGAACTTTTAAATAACAAATCAATAAATTCCACATAAGTATGACCTTGAGAAATGTTCTACAATGTGCACAAAGGATGTGAATCACTTATAACTAAATTTCTGTAGCTGTGAAATATAAATTTATTGTTAGACTCAGACTTATATCCAATAGAAATGATTCCTCTAATTAATTATTATCACAGTTTTGTGGATAGCTTGACAGGCCTATATCTTTTCTGTGTAGGAATTATACACACTTTTTAAAAGGATTCATATGTGGGAAAATATACCTTAAGTTAGGTTTTAGACACTTGAATATATCCTTTTTTTCCACAGCTTTGTTGAGGAATAACTGACAAATCAAATTGCAATACATTTAAAGTGTACAATGTGCTGATCTGAGATACGTATCTATTGTGAAAGGATTTCCACCAATGAGTTAATTAATATATACATCACATCCTGTATTTACCTTTTCTTTTTGGTTAACACTAAAATTTTGTTCTTAGCATATGTTAACTATATGAGTATTGTCAACTATAGCCATCAGGTTATACTTTAGACCTTCAGACCTTATTCAACCTAAGATTGAAAATTCATATCCTTTTACTAGCCTCTCCCTATTTCCTTTACCCCTAGCCCCTGGCAAGAACCATTCTACTTTTTTTCTATGATTTTTATTTTTATTTTTTTGGTTCCACATGTAAGTGATACCATATAATATTTGTCTTTCTCTGTCTGACTTTTTTAAAATTTTAAAATTTTTTTTATTTAGCCTAATGCCCTCCAGGTTCACTAATGTTGGCACAAAAGGCAGGATTTCCTTATTTTTTTAAGACTGAATAATATTCCTGTGTGTGTGTGTGTGTGTGTGTGTGTGTGTGTGTGTGTGTGTGTGTGTGTGTGTATCACATTTTCTTGATCCATTTATCTGTTGAGGAACACTTACATTGTTTCCATACTTTGGGTATTATGAAAAATGCTTCAGTGAACATGGAAATACAAATAATTTCTTCAAGGTAATGAGTTAGCTTGGAATTGGAATTGGAATTGCTGTGTCATATGGAAGTTCTACTTTTAGTTTGAGGAATCATCACTGTTTTCCATAGTGATTATGCCAGTTTACATTCCCACCAACAGTGCTCAGGGTTCACTTTCTCCAGATCCGCACTAAAACTTATTATTTATCTTTTTTGATAATAGATAGCCTAACAGATATGAGGTGATATCTCATTGTGCTTTTATTTATTTATTTTTTGCATTGTCTGATGATTAATGGTGTTGAGTACCTTTTCATGTATCTGTTGGTCATCTGTATGTCTTTTTAAAAAAATATGTGTTTGAGCTATTTGCCCATTTTTTAATTAGGTTATTTGCTTTTTAGCCATTGAGTTGTATGAATTCTTTATATATTTTGGATATTATTCTTCTATCACATAGATGGTTTGCAAATATTTTCTCCCATTCCATAGGCTGCTTTTTTATTTTGCTGATGATTTTCTTTGCTGTACAGAAACTGTCGAGCTTGATGTAGTCATATTTGTTTGTTTTTGCTTTTGTTGCCTTTACTTTTGAGGTCAAGTCCAAAAAGCCATTACTAAGCCTATAGTCTTGGAATTTACCTCCTCATGCATTCTTTTAGGAGTTTTACAGTTTCAGTTCTTCCCTTCAAGTTTTTAATCCATTCTGAGTTTTTTTTTTTGGAGGGGGAGGATGTGGTATAAATTAGGGATGAAATTTCATTCTTGTGCATGCAGATATCTAGTTTCCCCACCACTTACTGAAGAAACTTTCCCTATTGTATTTTCATGGCTCTTTTATTATAAATTAACTGATGGCGTACACACACACACACACACACACACTGATATATTGGTTTATTTCTGGGCTCTCTATTCTGTTTAATTGATCTATGTGTATGTTTTTATGCCAATACCAAGATATTTGATTACTATTGCTTTGTAATATACTTTGAAATTAAGATATGTGATGCCTCCAGCTTTGTTCTTCTTTTTCAAGAATGCATGGGCTATTCAGGGTCTTTTGTGGTTGCATACAAAAAATGCTATTGGAATTCTGATAAGGATTGCATTGTATCTGTACATTGTTTTGAGTAATATGGACATTTTAACATTAATTCTTCCAATTCATAAACATGAAATATCTTTCCATTCTTTTGAGTCTTTAATTTCTTTCATTGATGTCTTATAGATTTCAGTTTACAAATTTTTAATCATCTTGGTTAAATTTATTCCTAAGTAGTTTATTCTTTTTAATGCAATTATAAATGGTATCATTTTCTTAATTTCTCTTTCTGATAGCTTCAGTGTATAAAACAAATAATTTTTCTCTATTGGTTTATTCTAACAGTTTTATAGTGGAGCCTGTTTTTAATTTTTTAAAATAATTTAAAATTTTTTTCAGTTATAGATGGCATACAATATTGTATTAGTTTTGGTTATATGACATGGTGATTAGACATTTATATATCTTACAAAGTGATCACCCCAGTAAATTTAGTACCCATCTGACACCATACGTAGTTATTACAATATTATTGACAATATTCCTTATGCTATACTTTATATCTCAATGACTATTTTGTAAATGCCAAATTGTACTTAATCTCTTCCCCTTTCCCTTCCACCCCCAACCCCCATCCCTTCTAGTAACCATCAAAATGTTCTTTGTACCTGTAAGTTTGTTTCTGATTTGTTTGTTTTATTTTGTTCCTTAGATTCCACATGTAAGTGAAATCATATGGTATTATATATCTTAATTCCTTCCCCTTTCCCATCCACCCCCAAATCCCCTTCCATCTGGCAATCACCAAAATGTTCTCTGTATCTATGAATTTATTTTTGTTTTGTTTCTTTATTTTATTCTTCAGATTTCACATGTAAGAGAAATCATATGGCATTTGTCTTTGACTTAATCCACTCAGCACAATACCTTCTAGGTACATCCACGTTGTTTCAGGTGGCAAGATTTCATTCTTTTTTATGGTTGGGTAATATTCCATTGTATATATGTATCACCGCCTCTTTATTCATTCATCTATTGATGAACACCTAGGTTGATTCCATATCTTGGCTATTGTAAATAATGCTGTAATTAACATATGGATTCACATGTCCCTTCAAAGTAATGTTTTGAGTTTGTTTGGATAAATACCCAGGAGTTGGATTACTGGGTCCTTTTTTGTCCCTTGTTATAGTCTTTGTTTTAAAGTTTATTTTGTCTGACATAAGTATTGCTTCTCTAGCTTTTTTTGTTCTATTTTCAAAAAATATCTTTTTCCATCCCTTTATTTCCAGTCTATGTGTGTCTTTCTATGTGAAGTGAGTCTCTTGTAGGCAGCATATGCATGGGTCTTATTTTTTTATCCACCCCCCACCATCTTTTGATTGGAACAATTAATCCATTTGCATTTAAAGTAGTAGTGGGGTATTGTAGCTCCATACTATTGTTGTATTGCTGTCTGTTTCTAACTTCAGACTGTTAATAATTGCTTTAGATATTTAGATATTTCAAAATCGGGTGCATAAATGTTTATAATTGTTATTTGCTCTGGATGAATTGATCCTTTTATTATTTTATAGTTACCTTCTTTGTCTCTTGTTACAATTTTTGACTTAAAGCCTGTTTTATCTAAGTATATAGCTACACATGCTGTCTTTAGTTTCCATTTGCATGGAGGTGCTTCTTTGCTTTCTGTAGTTCTCTGAGATTTGTGAATGTAAGCACCATTGATTTTCAGAGCTAGTTGCTTTTGAGGCCCATCTCTCAGGTGGGAGCTTTTATGTTGGAATGTTAAGTGTGCGGTCCAAATCCTGCCTTACTCAGAGAGAAATGGGAGTTGGGAATTTCTTCATTGTGTGGCACTGTGCCAGGGGTGAGAGTGTGTCTCAGCTTTCCTTATCCATTTCAATGTGGGTATTTCTCTGTTGCTGGATGTATAGGATTTTTCAGCTAGTTCTTGAATCTCCTTCAGAGGGAATTGCTCCATGTGTAGCTGTACATTCAGTAAGTCTATGGGTTGAGGAAAATTCGGTAGCCTCCTTTATCACCATCTTGTCAGAATTCAGTCAAATCTTCCTTTCTGAACTTATCCTTCTATAAATTATGGTATAAATTGAAAGAGGCTGGTTAAAGTTTTTTACTTAGTTGAAAGCTTGACTTTCCTTGAGATTTTCAAGTTTTATATTTGGGAATATTACAGCATTGTAATGTAAGGATATGTTTACTGCAGTTAACAGCATATGCTGACCTTATATGTTGTCATAGATTTTAAAAGGGTGATGAGAAAGGGTTGATAGTAATGCTGAAAAACATTTATTCGTGCAATATGGAGGATTATATAGCTCTTAAGTTAGCTGAGCAGAACCGAACAATGAAAGGAGTTACATGTTTGTTCTCTTTAGTAGTAGCAGAGGAGTCATATGCTTTAAAATAAAACCTTATTTTGTATAAGTCAAGGTTTGGGCAGAAGTTATACACATCTATTAAAGTAATGTTTATACAGCTCATTCTTCATGAGAAATATATCACTTCTGGTCTCCTTTTTAAGTATCAAACAAACTATGAAAACATCAAATCCCAGCACATTTGTAATTTTCAACTATCATATTTATATACTGTATATGCAACTATATATATATATATATATATGTATATATAAAATAGTGACTTGAAAAACTCACAAAACATGCCTTTTTCTTTTAAGTCTTTTAAGGTGGAAAGTATTAATCTACAATAGTATGCTCATAAACATAGACCATTTCAAAGCCATAAGATGAAAATATATGTATGTGTATATTGCTTGAATTTAGAATTGTCTTCGATTTTTTTCATCCTCTTCCCCTAATTTCAATACTGATCAGCATCACTGTTCTCCTAAAATCTTGAGTACCATATTTTGAGTAATTTATGTTTCTCAAAAAAATAAAATGAAGGTGTGAAGATCTATAAGGAATAACTGATAAGGTAGATAAACCTAACTCAGTTGAGGAAATTATATTTTTCATTTGTTATGTTGTAAATTACTGAGCTAGCTTAAGTAATGAGGAAATACTTCTATTCTCATAGACAACCTTCATGCTTCGGTTAAGTTAGTTTTGATACCAGACCCTTTAAAAATAAAAAGATGTGCCTCTACTGTTGGTTGTGGTAATAGGACAAATTCTCTTTCTTAATACCTAGCATCGGGGTGGAATACACTTTTAATGTATTAACTGAGCCAATTCTCCTTTTATTTCCTTTCTGCTTTAAGTAAACTCTTTATTGCCTGTACGTGATAATGGAAATAGGCCCTGTTAACATTTCTCCTTTGCCAGTTGGCACTCATGGTATTCTTTGTTGCTAGAAGAAGTTGAAGTGACACTGGAGGAGGACGGGATATTTGTTCCTGGTTTTGGTGTACTTTTCTCACATGGTTCTACAGCATGTGCAGTTTTTCTAGAACCCAACTCCTGCCAAGGGAGCAACTTTCCAGCATCTGGCTCTTGCAGTGTGGCAGCCAGTAGTACCCAGCAGCCAACAGCTTCACAGCTGAGTGTCTCCAGCGAGGCACCTCCCATTAATAATAACTCCTGATTCCATCTAGGGTGGTTGGTTTTCTCAGGTTTTTTGAAGTAGGGAAGATTCCTCTGGAGTGATTGATTTCCCTGGGACCTCAGAGTATAAATTCAATTAGCATGGCACATCAATGATTTTTCTTCCATCCAGTGAGCCATGCTCACATACTCTTCAGTGAGAATGTAATCGATATTTGTTGTTTCTTCTATCACATTGTATCCTATATGTTCACTGCTTTAGCCATATCTTTAGCTTATTAGGGTTCTTGATCTGTTACAGTGACTCAAACCTTTATTCCTGACGGTTCTGAGTCTTCGATTTCCTTGTCTTTTTTGGTTGTTATTGTTCTGTATTAATCTTCACTATTAGACATGAAGGTATTAAGAGGCACTCCAGAGATTCCTGGATGTTAGACGAAGTTCTCCGTGTCTCTATTGTCTGCCAGCAACTCAGTTCCCCTTTTATAATAGGTATAGTAGCAAAAGGAACCACTCCCACTTCTATCCCTTGATTCCCAGACCCATTCATTCTTGATATGAAGGAAGTACATCAAATATTGTTTCTAAATCAAAATATATAGCAATTGCAAGACAACATCTCACCTTTTCAGAATGTTATCTTTCAATTTGCCTGTAATAGAGTCTTCAGTAAGCAGTTCTACCTTTCAGTTAAGTCTGTGGAAATCCACATTGTTGAGGTCATATGGAGGCTTCGTCCTTGTCACTAGTATATTCATGGAGTCACTGAGCAAGCACTGGAGTGTCTGGAGAAAAGACTTACTGACATCCACAGAGCAAGTCATTTTGTCCACCTGATTAAGAACAACATCTACTGTGTATCCATTTGTTGGGAAATCCTATGAGACACCAACGTCTTCAGTATGTGCCCCTTCTGAAAATTCCATGCCAATACCTTTTGCCCAGATAGCCTTAATCTTTCAGTCATGTTTCATCTAACCAGACCATAGCAGTTGCCCCAAATCAGCGTAAATCTGTATTTCTGGCCACCTATCACTGGAATTGGGAGGAGAAACTTCTATGAAGTGACTCCTGCTGGACCAGAGAGCTAGATCCAAGTCAGAACAGAGAATGCTTCCAGTAAATCCCCTCAGAGACTGATCAACCCTTCCCATGTGCCCCATGGCATGCTAGTTCGTGGAGTAGGCCTTTACCCTGCCCCTGGCAAGAATGTAAGATGTTTTCCCCTTATCTGAGGTGGGTCGTACACCAGTACCCCGTCCATTGTGCCCCGTTCTGTATAATTATTTAGTACCTGCCATGCAGTGTGAGGGATATTTAATTGGTATTGCCACTGCACAAAGTGTGCCTTATACCAAGGGTTCCCAACCTCTGGGCCGCAGACTGGTACTGGTCCATGGCCTGTTAGGAACTGGACCGCAGAACAGGTGAGCATCGGTGAGCAAGCGAGTGAAGCTTCATCTGTATTTGCAGTATCTCCGCAGCACTAGCATCACAGCCTCAGTTCTACCTCATATCATCGGGCATTAGATTCTCATAGGAACACTGGTCTCTTGTGCTAAAAAGATTGGGGACTGCTGCCGTATACGTAAGTTCCCTTAAAAACTCTTGATGTAATGATGGAGTTGTTAGCCTATTTCTTCAGTCTCTTGGTCCTGGGAAATTTTACGAACAATTAGTTTGCACACAGAAGACACCAAAACGTACTATACAATGTTTCGCTCATTGGAAACATTTTCCATCACCACTGACCCTCATGGTCACTCTGAGTCTGTAGTGTTGCATCTGTCTTCTTTCAGAGACTACCAGCATCTCATGCATACCCGTCTGTAACCAGTGTTGTGTTCTCACGTGGTCTTTGTAGGCATTTTCCCTGGTGTCTTCCTTTTGTGTATGGATTTCCTCTTATAAAGTCACTAGTCCTACTGGCCTCATGTTAACTTAATCACCTTTTAAGAACTCCAAATATAATCACATTCTTCAGTACTTGGAGTTAAGGCTTCCAAATGTGAGTTTTGGTTAGAAATAATTAAGCTAATAGTAAAATATAAAAGCTACCTCAGAAGTAGGGCCCAGAGAGCTGAGAAAAGGATTCTTGGTATCATTTCTGAGAAAGGGGAAAGTGAACCCTCACTATGTGAGCTCCTCTCTCCTTACCCCTTTATAATACTGTTTATAAATTCTTCCTCAGTCTATAATCTATTTACCTATCAATCTAATTGCTAATAATTCTTCCCTTCTACTTATTCTTTTATATATATTTTTAAATTTTAATCTGTGTTTCCTTGTCCCTTGGTTTTGCTTGCTCAGCACTAAAAAGAAAGAAAAATCCATTTCTTATATGTAAAAACATACCATAGTTTACTGCCAATTTTTTTTTTTTTAATAATGAGGAGAAAAGGTAGCAGGCAATAATTGCTATTTAATTTGCCAAATTTTCAAAAACCAGATTAGTACATGTTAAATCAAGGAAGTGTCTGATTTTTTTTTCTGGAATTATAAAGTTCATGAGTAGACTATTTTGGATTTTATTTAATTTTTCTTGTAGCAGAGAATACTAGCGATGATAAACCCTTAGATAATATAGTTTTGTGTTTTTCTGGGTTACTTATATTTATTTTGCAGACTCTTTTTTGGTTTTAAGAAATGAGGGTCAGGCTAGTGACATAACCCTGGAAGCACAATATTTTATTATGTGTAAAATATTTATGGAGTTACTATAAGTAGTATTTATATAACCTTCAGAGTTTAAGTGTAGGTGGGTCATATAGAGAAAAAGGTAGAATGTAAACTCTTAGCCTCTTGATCTGACATGTAATACAGCTAAAAGAATAAAGCCATTACAAGGCCTTCATTTTATAAGGGATGATACTTACCGAGTTCGTTCCTGCTTTCCACCATACCATGTTTGAAACTGACCACTGGGGGAAGGCATACTCAGTTGACATATGACTTAAAAACTACTTGCAGAAAGTATTTACCTTGAAGATTTATTTACATATTTTATGTAAAGTTGCCCAAACATACATGCATTATAGATTATTAACCATATACAATTTAATGTATAGTCTGTTCAACGTTTGTAATTCTGTTATGGTCCAGTCATCTGTACTCTCTTAATCTCTTTGATGCCTCCTTTTGGAAGAGTCATTGTGGAGAGATTATATCCTTGTGTTATGTTACTCGTATACCAATTTAAATATTGACAAAGTTTAACTTTTTGATTTCCTAGTTTAAACTACTAAAAGAGGAACTCTATCTTATTTGCTAATCAGAAAAATGTCAAGACTCCCTTATTTATGTAAAATGGTTCTACTTTTTTGCTCTGCCTTAATCAGCTTTATTTGCTTAGAAGATTTTATTACTGTTCAGAATGTTTGCATCATTTCCCTGTCAGTTCCTGGTTCCTCCTTAATGAGGAGTATAATTCCTATCCAGCTATTGTCAGGCTTGCTTGTGTGATGTGATTTGTTCAATAATATATGATAGGAAGTGATCTGTAGCACTTCTGGGCAAAAGCTTTAGAGATCAGATAAGGACTGATCATCTAGCCAGAGTGAATAAAAACAAGCAAGGCTTTAGCTTATTTGCAAATAATAGGTATCATGAACAGGAAATAAACACGATTTTTTGTTGGGTCACTGAGATTCTTTAGTATTATTCTCCCAAGATGATCCAGACTAAACCAACTACTGTGATCAGGAAAGGACCTGGTTCCTTTCCTGTGTCAGTGTTTCATTTATAATTTTTATCCTTTATAGATGATCTTGTTGTTTTCCATGGTTTCAAATATATGCACTAAAAGTCTCTAAATTCACAACTCTATCTGAGACTTCTCCTGTCTTTCACATTGCAGTATTGTAATTTACCTAAGTGGAGTGTCCATTGAATTATCTCATAGATGTTATCACCATATGCAGAGAGAATTATTGATTGTCCTCAACATACCAAGCCTCCTCTATGCCATCCAGTCTTCCTTTTTTATTAATTACATTTATTGAGTTGACACTGGTTAATAAAATTATATAGGTTTCAAGAGTACAGTTCAATAATTCATCATCTGTGTATTGTAACATGTGTTCACTACCCAAAGTTAAATCTCCTTCCATCACCATATATTTGATCCCCTTTAATCTTATTTACATCCCCTCTTCTTGCTTTTCCTCTGGTAACCACTAAAGTGTTGTCTCTATCTATGAAATTTTGTTTGTCTTCTTTGGTGCTTTCAGTTTTATATCCCACATATGAGTCAAATCATATCATTCTCAATTCTTTTTGTCTGACGTATTTCACTTAGCAAGATAATCTCAATCTATATTGTTTCAAATGTCGGTATTTCATCTTTTTTTATGGCTGAGTAATATTCCATTGTATATATGTACCACAGCTTCTTTGTTCAATCATCTGTTGAAGGGTACTTCATTTATTTCCATGTCTTGGCCACTGTGAATAATGCCCCAGTGAACATTGGGGTGAATATATCTTTACGGATAAATGTTTTCAATTTTTGGAGGTGGACATCCAAAAGAGAGATTGCTAAATCATATCGTAATTCAATTCTTAGATTTTTTGAGGAACCTCCATACTGTTTCCATAGTGGCTGTATCAGTTTACATTCCCATCAACAGTGTATGAGAGTTCCTTTTCCCTCACAACCTCTCCAACATTTGTATTCCAAAATGGCTATACCTTTTGCAATTTCACCAGCAATGAGTGAGAGTACCTGTTGTTCCACATCCTCACCAACATTTCATGTTGTCAGTGTTCTGGATTTTGGCCATTCTAATATATGTATAGTGGTAGCTCAGTGTTTTAATTTGCATTTCCCTGATGACATATGACGTGGAGCACATTTTCATATACTTATTTGCCATTTGTGTATCTTTTTTGGTGAAATGTCTGTTAAAGTCTTTGGGCCATTTTTTAATGGAATTGCTTGTTTTCTTATTGTTGAGTTTTAAGAATTCTTAGTGTATTTTTTGATGATGGGAGCCTATTTTGCAAATATTTTCTCCCAGTTTGTAGCTTATCTGTTCATTCTCTTGGCATTATCTTTCACAGAGCAGTTTTCAGTATTAATGAAATCCAACTATTGGTTATTTCTTACATGAATCATGCTTTTAGCGTTGTATCAAAAAAGGCATCACCATACTCAAAGTCATCTAAGTTTTCTTGTAGATTATCTTCCAGATGTTTTATAGTTATGAATTTTACATGTAGTTCTTTGATCCATTTTGAGTTCTTTTTTTTGTGAAAGATATAAGATCTGTTTCTCGATTCATTTTTTTTAACGTAGATGTCCAGTTGATCCAGCTCTATTCGTTGAAAAGACTTTATTCTACTGTGTTGCCTTGCTCCTATGTAAAATATTAGTTGACTGTATTTATGAGGGTCTGTTTCTAGGCTTTCTAATATCTTCCATTAATCTATTTGTTTATTCTTTTCCAAAACCACAGTCTTTTGATTATAATAGCTTTATATTCAGTCTTGAAGTTGGGTAAAATCAGTCTTCCTTTTTATTTTCTTCTTCAATATTACGTTGGCTCTTCTGGGTCTTTTGTATAAACTTTATAATCAGCTAGTTAATTTAAAAATAGCTTACTGGTGTTTTGTCTGGGATTATACTTGAATTCAGTTAGTCTTGAATTTGTAAAAAGGAGCCTTTCTTCTCTGCAGATTCATCACCTGTGCTACACACTCACTGATGCATAGGCTATTGCCTGAACCCCTGATCTAGATATTTAACATGGATATACTCAGTTTGTTAAAATTCATCAAGCTGGACTGTCAGGATTTGCTCATGCTTCTCTGTGTATGTTGCAATAAAAATTTTGCTTAACACATTCTTACATTGTTGATTTTTATTTGATTGATTTAGTTAATCGATTAGTTTAAACTACAGTTAATTTTTTCCTACTCATGATGTCTGGGATTTGTGAGAAATAACAGATCAGTATAGAAAATGAAGTTAACTTTTACTTTTCTTATCTATGTGTAGTTATGTGTGTTGTTTTATAGCCATATATGTGCATGCTCACATAGAACCAAAATGTGAAGAACTTTGTGTTAAGTCTAAATTTATTTTGAATCCAGTTTTGACAGTCAAAATTGTGTAATTTGTGGTAAGCCATTGAAGTTAACATTTCTTCATCTTTAAAGAGGGTAATATTATCCTCTAGATATAACTATAAGACTGGATACATCATAGGCACTTAATAAATGTGGTTTCCCTTACCTTTTGTTATTTTTCAGCACATTTATTATGTATTTAAACAGATCTTTTTTAGAGCAATTTCAGATTCATAGCTAAATTGAGAGGAAGGTACAGAGATTTTCATTGTCTGAAAGATTTGAAGTGACTTATATTTCTCTTATAACTCCATTCCTAAGTTTTAACCTCTGTAGTTTGGATTAAAATATTACCAAATGTTTTCAAACCATTAAAATCATTCATTATGTAATAGAAATAAAGAAAGTTATCTAATTACGTTGGCTACCAAGACAGTTAATCAGTAGGATTGCCTAGATATCTCTGCCAAAGGAGGCAGTTGTGGTGTAACAACTGGGTCACCTTCTTAACAGCTTTATTATACAGTAGTTTGTGTATTTTCTTGTTGACAGATTTAGAGCACTTTGTGAAAGCAATAATTGTACTGGGACTACAGCTGGCAGGCTTCCTTAGTAAAAAAAATGTAGAATGAGGTTACTATAATACTTTTTACTATTAAAAGGCAAATAAAGCAGTCTGTGTAGTTTCATTAAGGAATTACACTGTCTCTAACATTGGACTAATTAAAATTGCTTTGAATAGACAATAGTGAGTTGCTTTGCAATGTCTGCCCAAGTAAAACTTACCAGATACCTCATGAAAATGTTTTTTGGATTACCAGAGGGATTCTGTGTATACAACAAATAAAGAACCATAAAATGAATCATTTGGGTGTATTCACTGAAGTTAATCTTTCAAATAAAACGGGAGTATTTCTAATCCTTTAATAAAGGACTTAAAGGGATTATATACTCGTTGGTACATTTTTTTTCTTTCTTTATTTCTTACTATAGTCTATTGTAAATAAGCCCTTTTAGTTAAATAAACATCACGTGCACAGAAGTACAATAACTATTCCTACACAAATAAATGCAGCTGACTATGTTTTGTGATGGAATAACACCTAATCCTGTACAAAAATTCTTTCTCACCTCATCACCAAATATTTATCATTCTCTCCTTTGGGGAGAATCTTATCCTGCATAATTCAACATTTAATTGTAAATAATTACTTCATTTGGAGGGGAAAGCTTTGGTCAAATGTGCTAAACTACAAATGTTTCAAATCATATTATTTTCTCAGTGGTATTAATGGAGAAAGTTTCTGTATCCTCTAAATGTGTGGGAGAGAGTACAAAAATGACAGGTTTGGCACAGCAACTTTGACTAATTTCAGTAGACCAGCAATTATCAATTTTCTAAATATTGAAATATAATATTTATTTCCAAATTGCAATAGATATCATTTAATATATATTGTGCATATACTAAATCTGTTGAAATGTCAAGAGTCACTATTTTTAAGTAATACATCATTGTAAAATCTTGAGAATGAAACTTTTTGTTTATTTATGTAGTTAGTTACTTATTTAATTTTTAGGTGAGGCAAGCCTTGGTTAACCTCACAGATTGCCAGGATCTTGTCAGCTTATAATCCATTATTTTTTATTTTTTATACCTATAGCACCTGGTCTTCCTAAGTGGTCTCCCATCCAAGTACTAACCAGGCCCAACCCTGCTTAACTTCCGAGATCAAACAGGATCGGGCTTGTTCAGGGTGGCATAACCATAGACCAGAGTGAAACATCTTTAAAAAGAATATAGTGGAAACATGATATTCTATAAGATTTATTATAAATATATATATATTAAAAATTAAATTAAAAAATTCAATGCAAATTTATAATTTTATTGAACATTGAACATTTAGTTAATTTAGTTTATGTGTGGGGGATGTTTCTTGTATATTGTTGCATCATTTCGTATGTTTATATCCTTTCAATTTTAAGATTCCTTGAAAACACTAAGAACATTAGATATTTCTCCAAAGTTAAATTATGAAATATTGAATTATTTATATTATTATGTTAATATAATGCCCAACCACTTTTAAAACTCTTTCTTATATGTTTTAGAATTCTAGTGTCATTAATGTAATTTTCACTCAAATTCTTTTGTCTCATAGTTTCTAACATGATAATATAATAAATAGAAAAACAAGCCTCTGGTAAGCTTGGCTTACCAAAGAGAGACTATTATAATTTTCAGGAGGTTATGGAAGGTTTGAATAAATATGAGATTTTGATTACATGTTGAGTCATTGCTATATTTACAGACTATCTGGATGTCTGGATTGGTTAGATAAAAGGTATTAGCCAATTTTACTCTAACAGTATGTTTCTTTGTCTTATATTAGTCAATATGCCTCTATAATAGATATATTTTATATTTTATATATAATTATAAAGCCTTCTTGAATATTATTAAGGAAATATTCCCAGAAACATGTAGTGATGAAACAAGAAAAAGGGTAAGAAAGTTTCTCTAGGTAACTTTATCATCATTGTCATCTAAATCATCTAAGGGAAATAGACAATTTAAATTCTGGGATAAAGAATTTAGATGCAAAAAATTCGAAAATACTGCAAAATAACTATATTGCTAAATAAACTTGTCAAAATTAGTATACATGTTATTGATAATTGGTGCACAAAATTTCGTACTTAACCATAACTCTAGAGTTTACTACTGTGCTGCAATTAATGATAAAAATTTATTCCTAATATATGCTTATGGTTCATGAAAAAGGATGCAAATAGAAATTTATCTGTAATATTAATGTGAATTGATATATTAATATTGATTTCATTAATTTAGAATCCATAATAATGTATATCAATTTGTCCAACTTGATTTTTATATGAAATTGCAATCAAAATCTCAGCAGATTTTTTTAAGGAATCAAAAAATCTGATTTTAAATTTTATAAAGAAATACACAACCTAGAATAACCAAAATAGTGTTGAAAAAAACACATTTTGCAGATTAACACTAAAAGATTTTAAGGCTTATTGTAATGAAAACTAGAAAAATAGATCAGTACAATAGAACAGAGAGTTGAGAAACAGACCCACACATATATGGGCAATGGATTCTTGACAAAGTTACCAAGGCATTTTGGTAGAGAAAAGAGTTTTTTCAACAATTGGTGTTGGAACAATTGGCTATTCATATGCAAATAAATGAATTATCTATACCTCATACCATAAAATAAAAATTAATTTTAAATGGATTATATGACTATATATGACACCTATATCTACAAAACTTCCAGAAGAAAGCATGGAGAAATAATCTTTGTAGCTTTGGTTTAAGCAAAGATATCTTAGACACAACATCAACAGGATGATTAATAAAAGAAAAATGATAAATTAGAGATTACCAAAATTAAAAACTACATCTTTTCAGAAGACACTTTTAAGAGAAGAGCCACAGACTATGAGAACTTAATTGCAAAGCATATACTTGACATAAGGGTTGTATCTACAATATATAAAGAACTAGTAAACCAAATAAAAGAGGAGGGGGAGAAAGCTACCATATAAAATAGACAAATTTTAACAAGGACTTTATCATAGAAAATATATGAATGGTAAATAAACGCGAGTAGATCTTTGATACCATTAAATAGTAGGGAAATAAAAGCTAAAACTACAATGATATATCTCTATATGCCTATTAGAATGACTAAAATTAAAATGATGAACCACACCAAATGTTGTGGATGTAGGGAAACTGGAATTCTTATACACTTTTGTTGGTAGGAATGTTAAGTCATTTATCCACTTCAAAAAAATTTTGGTGCTTTTTGAAAAGTAAACATAAATCAGATTATCTAGTTGCTCCATCCATTAGTATTTTTCCAAGAGAAAAGAAAGTTTATATCCTTAAAAATACTTGTATGAATATTCACAGCAGCTTTAATTTGTAATGGCTCCAAACTGCAAACCACCCAAAAGAGACAGAAAGTGTAGTGTATACATACAATGGAATACTAGTCAGTAACAAAGAGAAATGAACTATTGATGCATACAACAGAATGGACAAATATAAAAAAAATAACCTAAGTGAAAGTAGACAAAAGAGTACATATGACATTCCTATTCATATAAAACTCTAGAAAATGCAAACTATAATAATGAAGAGCAAAACAGTTGTTACTTGAGGAAATAATTGGGAAAGGACAGAAGGAGATTACACAGGGGCATGAGGGAACTTTTGGGGGGTAAGAAGAGATGGGCTCAGTATATGTGATTTCGGTGATGGTTTTACTGCTGTATGTATGTGTCAAAACTTATAAAATTGTATTATAAAAATGCATATGTAGTTTTCTTATGTTAATTATACCTCAGTAAACCTTTTAGTTGATAAACAAGAGAGAGAAAGGAAGCATTTACCTCTACAAGAGGGCTAACTGCTGATTTCAGTCATTTCAGAAGTACTTATTCATATTAAGGAATTTACACTGTCAAGAGGTATTAACCTATCCTTAGATTATTAGGTAGTGTCATTTGGTAGCTACGCAGAATATAGGTGGCATTTAATCAGATGGCATGGCATTTTGTCAATTTACTTATGGGGTATAACAAATATATTTAAAAGTTACAATTTTAGATATATGCATGTAGCTTATTGTTAAAATTTAATTATATGTACAGTAATTAAGACAGTCTGATATTGGTGAAAAAATAGACAAATAGATCAATTGACCAGATTAGATAGCCCAGAAATAGATCTATCAAAATAATAAACTGTTCTTTGACAAAGGAGTAAAGGCAATACAGTGAAACAAAGGCTATCTTTTCAATAAATGGTGCTAGAACAACTGGACTTCTAATGCAAAAAAAAAGACACAGACCTTACACTTTTTGCAAAAATGAACTGAAAATGGATGACAGACATAAATGTAAAATGCAAAAACTAAAAAAATTCCTAGAAGATAACCTAGAAAAAACCTAGATGACCTTATGTATGACGATACCTTTTATTTTTGATACTATGCCTAAGGCATGATCCACAAAAGAAATAATAGATGAGCTGAGCTTCATTAAAATTAAAAACTTTTGCACTGTGAAAGAAAGTGTCAGGAGAATGAGATTGTCAAGAGAATAAGCCATAGACTTGTAGAAAATATTTTCAAAATACATATCTGATTAAGAACTGTTATCCAAATATAAAAGAATCTTAAAACTCAACATTAAGAAAACAATACATTTTAAAAAATGGGCTGAAATTCTTAACACCTCATCAAAGGAGATATACAGACTATAAAACGTGAAAAATTGCTTCACATCCTATCTTCATGGAAATTCATATTATAGCAGCAAAGACGTACCACTATACGATCATTAGAGTGACCAAATCCCAGAATGCTGATGACATCAAGTGCTGGCGAGGATGTGGAGCTACGGGAATTCTTATACATTGCTGTCGGGAATGAAAACTGACTTGGAAGACAGTTTGGCAGTTTCATAAAAACTGAACATTCTTACCATATGATCCAGCAGTTGTGCTCTTTGTTTATCCAAAGGTGTTGAAGACTTCTATCCACGGAGAAACTTGCACATAGTAGCTTTATTCATAATTGCCAAAACTGGTAAGCCACTTAGATGTGCTTCAGTAGGTGAATGGGTAAATAAGTGGTACATGCAGGCAATGGAATATTATTCAGTAATAAAAATAAATGAGATATCAAGCCATAAAAATACATATAGGACCTTTAAATGCATGTTACTAAGTTAATATGAAAAGGCCACACTATATGATTCCAACTACATGCTGTTTTAAAAAAGGCAAACTGTGTCAACAGTAAAAAGATTTGGTGGTTGCTAGGGATTAAGGGGGAGAGAGGGATGAATAGGCAGTTCACAGATAATTTTTAGGGCAGTAAAACTATTTTGTATAATACTATAATGGCCATATATCATTATGCATTTGTTCAAACTCAAAGAATTTACAATACCAGAAATGAACCCTAATATAAACTATCGACTTTGGGCTATAATGATATATCACTGTATATTCATTTCTTGTAACAAATGTACCACCCTGGTGGAGAAAGATGATAATGGGGAAGGTTATGATGAGTAGGGCAGAAGATATATGTGAAATCATTATCTCATTTTGCTGTGAACCTAAAACTTCTAAAAATGTCTATTAAAATTTAATGATAGTTCAGATAAGTCTTCCTTAATTTCATTTTTATTGTCCTTCAATTTTATAATCTAAAATACATTGATAATATGATGTGTCTGATAGTGTGCTAAACACTTTCCAAACATTATTAAATATATGCAAAGTGTGAAATTTTATGTAAATAGGCAATGGGAAAAACCAACCAGTCATTTATTACATAAATCAATACTATTTGAGTTCTTGCAGTTTAGTATAATCAAAATTCAGAACCTACATTGATATTCCTGAAAAAAAAAAAAAAAACCCAGAATATGAAATTGTAGTACAATTATTTTTCCTTTTTTTTATTGTCTATATATCAGAGTTTTTTAAACAATAGATATATAGTTGAAATTATCAATTTTATTAACTGAGGTAGAATTTAGTTTGTGTTAAAATTTTAAGAAAAATATATAGAGATAAAGAAGACTGTAAGGGAAATAGGTTTGGGGGAAAATTAAGAATTCAGTTTGGGATATGTTATGTTTGAGATGTTTATGCATCATCCAAGCAGAGGTGTGGAATGGACAGTTTGGTATTTAAGCCCGGAGTTCAATGTAGGGCTTAGGACAAAAGATATAAACTTTTGAGTGATCAGCATAGAGATGGACCTTAAAAGCATGAGGCACCTTAGGTGTGTAAGCATGGACAGAGAAGAGAGAGGCCTACGAACTAAGCTCTGGGACCTTCTCCAAGTGTTAAGTCAGGAAGGTGAAGAGGAACCTGTAAAATAAGTTGAGAAGGAGCATCCAGTGATAGAGATGGAGAACCAAGGCAGAGCATGGAGTCATGGAGGCCAAATTTTTCCTTTGTAAAATGGTGGCAATTATACTACCACACTCACGAGTTGAGGAGCAAGAGTTGATGCAAATGCGTTGTTTAGCACATAATTTGTGCTCAATAAATAGGAACTAATTACTTTAAATGTTTGTAGGGAAAAAAAAATCTCTACTTCATTATTGTTGAAATGTATTATCAAATGCTTGGGTCTGAGAGCCCTTGTTAAAAACCAAGCCACATAAAATATAAGGAAAGCATAAAGTCCTGAAACAATGACTTCAGTAAAATTTAGTGCTTCTTGAAGTCAGACAAACTTGGTTTTGAACCTTGGCTCTCTGTTGATCTTGGACACATTACTCAGCCTCGCTGAGACTCAACTATCCCATAAAGATAACAGTACTTTTTCAAAGGATTGATAAAAAGATTAAATCAATAAATATATCTAAAGGGCCTACCTTTCATAATTAAACTAAGCTGTTAATGAATTCCAGAAAACTAAAGTCGAGTATTTCCATGCTTTATTTCCTTCAAATGAACCTCAGGTATCCCATCACCCTTAATTAAGAGACAGCTGAAGCTTTAATCTGGGAAATGTGTTCTGGATCATCTTATTTTTTTATTTCTTTTTAAATTTTATTATTCGTTTCAAGCATACAGTACATTGGTTAGACATTTATATAGTTTATAAGATGATCTCCTTGATCGCTCGTTTTCTCCTCTAGTTTTCCACCTAGCCAATATATTAATGATAACTGCATTCCCTATGCCGTGCTCCCCATCCCATGACCATCTATCAACTACTAATTTGTACTTCTTTAATCCTTCACCCCATTCTCTCAGCACCCCCATCCTTGCTCCCCTCTAGCCATCATCAGATTGTCCTCTTTATTTGTAAATTGTGTTGGCAAGGATGCCGAGGATAGGGAACTCTCATATACTGTTGATGGGGAGGCAAATTGATACAGCCACTATGGAAAACATTCTGGAGGTTTCTCAAAAAATTAAAATTGGATATACTTTTTGACTTAGTAATTGCACTTCTATGTATTTATCCAAAGAAAACCAAAGCGAAAACCAAAACAATAATTCGTAAAGACCTGTGCACTCCTATGTTCATGGCAGTATTATTTACAGTAGCGAAGATATGGAAGCAATCTAAATGCTCATCAACAGATGATTGGATAAAGAAGTTATGATTCCTATATATAATGGAATATTACTCAGCCATTAAAAAAAATGAAATCTTACCATTTGCAATGACATGGATGGATCTAGAGGTTATTATGCTGAGTGAAATAAGTCAGACAGAGAAACATAAATATCACATGATTTCACTGATATGCAGAATCTGAGCACTAAAAAGAACAAACTAATCAAAAACAATATTATTTTTACATTTTATTTTTGAAATATTACTTAGAGTCATCTTGTGTTTAAAGGTGAATATGCTATGGAAAAGATACATTCTTATTTATTCTTGATGAATGTGTAAATTTTTCAAACTCTGAAAGGTAATCTGATATTATCTACTTAAATATCATAAGTATACCTTCTAATTATATGTTATACACATATGTGTATATATAATGTTATGTACATATGTATGTGTATATGTGGAAACAAATAATTATTAATCTATTTATTGATATATGTTTTGTGATAGGGATCCATATGTCCTTAAATAGATAATATGTTAAATAATATATTCATAAAGTGGATGCTAAATGGTTGTTAAATGTAATTAGGTACATTTATCTCTCTAGCTAGCTATCTCTGTTACTTTATACCTGTATATTTGTTACGTAATTAACTCCTTCATAGGTAAGGGTAAGAAAAAAGAAAGATGTAAAACAGTGTCAAAGTATGCTACCACTTGTGTTATAAAAAATTAAAAAGCACAAACATACATAATATAGAAATATATAGAGTAGGATAGTGATAGTGGTTGCTGGTGGGGAGATGAACTATAGCATTGGGAGAATTGGAGAGAGAAGACTTATTTTTAAATCCATATCCTTTTTTATTCATTGAAATTATTTTGCCATATGTGTATATCCTAATAAGTCTCCTATGACTTACAGGTCATTAGAGGGACATAAAGACATTTTAAAAAAGAGGTTAAAGAAACTCAAAGGCAAAGAAATAAAATACCACTACAAATTGCTACTCTAAAAATATTTCTCCTTAGCAGTTTGGTCAAGCAAGTTCACTCACCATCAAGGATAAATCAGTTTTCAGCAGCTGTAGACAACTATTTAAGTCAAAAGTCTGAATTACTCTAGTGGGAAATATAGTAAAAGATAACATGCTGCTGTCACTTTGGGATTTATGTCTGTCTAAGTGAAGGAAACACGTACATCCTTGCATTCCAGATCTTGGGCCAGAATAACTCCCCATGCTGGGATTGAAATGCTCTTAAATAACTGGTTGAAAATTGATAGTTCATTCCTTTGAAAGCACTGAATTCATTCAAAAGTTATACTGCAATATATCTTTTTAACCACCAAAGGAAACTTCTTAACTGAATTTGGTGTTATTTAATTTCACATATTTTTAAACCAAGTTTGAAAATACATCCAAAATAATATGACCAAGCAGGACTATAAGAATGTTTTTATAAGTTATATCTCAGTCACTAACTGCATCTGGCCTTGGGCATATTATTTACCTTCTTCATGTCTGCAGATGTTTATCTCACATAGATCATATTTGTCTGTGCATAACCAATAATTGCAACTATTTTCTGATGAACGGTAAGAATTTTTGATAATCTAAAAAAGAAGGCAGGGATGACAGTTTACCAGTAGCTTAAATTTACTTGAATGTCTTATTCTATTCTATGAAACCTGCCACAATTTTCTCATTCAGTAACACATCATTTGTACCTCAAATCTTAATAGAAGAAGAAGAAGAAGAAGAAGAAAAAAAGCATGGGTTTAAATAATGGCTAACTCTCTATCCTTAGCCAATCATTCTACCTTTTGCAATAGTTTTTGCTAGGTTGAATGAAAATTAAGTACTCCATTCCTAGGGAAGTTCATACTTGAATAATTTTATCACCATAATGAACCAAAATACCCATACGAAGCTAGAAATGAGCCCAAAGTGTTTCATTGTCCCTTTGGTCTCCATTCGAATTAATGCATCAATATTATTTGCTATGCTTGTGCATCAATATTATCTGCCCATCTTTTTGATGGTAAAATGTTTAATAATCTAAATAGCCCAGGACCTCATTGCCAGCACAGCTTATATGGCAAAGTGAGCATTAACAAAGGAATTGTCCATTATCTTCCAATCAGAACTAATCTCAAATCCAAAGAAAAAGCTATTTTATCACATTTATTCTTTGTCACAGAACATTTGGTTAATTGAAATGTCCAATTACAATTCCCTTATCTCATGTAACATAAAGAGATTTATATTATTATTACTAATATTATTTTAGATATGTGAAAAGTTAATGTTCACAATTTTTAATCAAGTAAGGATTGTGATTGTAAAATTTATAGACATTCCATTTTTCTTCCTTTTAGCTTATGTCCTGGGAATATGCACCCATAATTTGGTCTATTATTCTTGAAAGCAAAGGATGATATCACAGTGTTTTGATTCCATCTTATCTCAGATAAGATATATTTGGTACTGGATTGGGCCAGAGGTTTTAGACGTCTTTTTCATTTATAAAACATAATTCCATGGGGTAAGTTAGTACATATATCTGAAGAGTTGCTTGTATCATTAAGTGAGATGATGTCCATGAACATTGTCTGAAACCAACAGTTGTAGCACAAATGGATGCACTGAGAAATGGAATTGTTATTTGATATAGTGACTATGATCCTTAACTTCAGGTGGCACTGCTCTCTCTCTCTAAAAGTGTATCATACCCATGAATGTATATCTAAAAAATTTAAGAGTGATATCATTTTTAGTATTTACTGATAACATATTTAGGTTTGGGTTTTGTGCATTAATAAGCCAATGTCTTGTTGCAGAGATACAACAGCATTTTCCTTGTTAAAGAATCACAATATATAAGCACTTTACTCCATTGATCAGTATTCATGTACTATTTTAAATTAAAAATTATTGGAGTGACATCGATTAATAAAATCAGTTAACCTTCAAGTGAATAATTCAACACTATGCTGTATATATATTGCATTGTGTGTTCACCTCCCAAAGTTAGATTTCCTTTGTCACCTGTCTACCTCTCTCCTCCTCACCTTCCCTCTGGTAACCACTAATCTGCAGTCTGTGTCCATGAGTCTCTGTTTGTCATGTTTGTTTGTTGCTTTGAGTTTTATATCTCACATATGAGTGAAATCATATGGTTTTCAACTTTTTCTGTCTGACTTATTTCACTTACCAAGATTATCTCAGGATCCGTCCATGTTGTCACAAATGGCAGTGTTTCATCTTTTCTTATGGCTGAGCAATATTCCATTATACTTATGTACAACCTCTTTCTTTATCCAGTCTTCTATCATAGGACACTTAGGTTGTTTTTATATCCTGGCCACTGTGAATAAATCTGCTGTAAACATTGGGGTTCATATATCTTTGTGGATAAATGTTTTCAGGTTATTTTGGGGTAAATACCCAGAAGAGGGATTGCTGAATCAAATAGTAATTCAATTCTTATTTTTTTAAGGAACCTCATTACTATTTTCCATAGTGGCTGTACCAACTTGAATTCCCATCAACAGTGTATAGAGGTTCCTTTTTCCTACAATCTCTCTAACACTTGTTATTACTTGTCTTGTTGATGATAGCCATTCTAACAGGTGTGAGATGGTATCTTATTTTAGTTTTGATTTGCATGTCCCTAACAGCTAGAGAGGTTGAGCACCTTTAGATATGTCTGTTGGCCATTTGTATATCTTCTTGGGAGGAGTGTCTGTTCAGTTCCTCTGCTCATTTTTTTATTGGATTGTTTTTTTTTTTTTTATTGTTGAGTTGTATGAGTTCTTTATATATTTTGGATATTAGGCCCTTATCAGATGCATTGTTTGCAAGTATATTCTCTCATTTGGATGATTCTCTCTTTGCCTTCTTGACGGTTTCTTTTGCTATACGAAAGCTTTCTAGTTTGATATGGTCCAATTCATTTATTTTTGTTTTTACTTCCCTTGCGTTTGAGTACAATTCATAAAACCCTCTCTAAATCCAAGGTACATGAGTTTTTTTTTCTATGCAATTTATTGTTTCAGGTCTTACACTCAGCTCCTTAATCCATTTGAATTAATTTTGGTGTGTGGTGATAGACAACAGTCTAGTTTTATTCTTTTGCAGGTGGCTTTTCAGTGTTCCCAGCACCATATTGAAGAGGGTTTCCTTTCTCCACTGTATATTTTTGGCTTTTTTGTTGAAAATTATGTGCCCATATAAATATGAGTTTACTTCTGGACTTTACTCCTCTGATCTGTGTGTCTGTTTGGCTGCCAATACCATGCTGTTTTGATTA
Organism: Eidolon dupreanum; assembly: GCA_028627145.1. Taxonomy (NCBI): domain Eukaryota; kingdom Metazoa; phylum Chordata; class Mammalia; order Chiroptera; family Pteropodidae; genus Eidolon; species Eidolon dupreanum. Next base: position 23,736,150 of record CM053507.1, read on the forward strand.
CTGTCACTTTGTAGTATAATTTGAAGTC